>CM043718.1:32805713-33153835 GCA_023969325.1 Oryzias curvinotus
AAAATGCTTAAGTCTGCCCAAATCCTTCATCCTGAACTTGGTTGAAAGCATCTCTTTCACATTTCTCATGACATTTTCATTGCTTGCTGCAATTATGACATCATCAACCCAAATGATTATTATTGTTTTATCATCGGCTGTCTCTTTGGTGTAAACACAGTAGTCTACCGGGTTTTGTGCAAAATCATTTTCAGTCAAATAGTCATGTAGAACTCTGTTCCAGTTTTGACCAGACTGTTTCAAGCCGTAAAGAGAGTTTTCTAGCTTACAAACCAAATCTTTCACCTCTTCATAACCTTCTGGCTGGTCAGTGTAGATCTCTTAATCTATGGGAGCGTGTAAGTAAGCTGTTGTTACGTCCATCTGATGAAGTAATAAATTCTCTTAAGCTGCTTTTTGTAGCAAAACTCTCATGTTTGTCAAGTTAGCTTTTGGTAAAAAGATTTCACCGTTATCTATTCCCATCTCCTGGCTGTAGCCCTTAGCCACAAATCTGGCTTTGTACTTGTCATTACCATCACTGTCACTTTTCACAGGATAGACCAATTTACCCCCCACTGTTTTCTTGCCCTTTGGCAGACTAGTGAGAGTAAAGGTGTTCTCTCTCAGTAGCTGCATTTACATGGGCAAAAGTAATTGGAAAGAATGCCTGATCGGAAGGAAAATGCATCATGTAAACATGCAGTTCGGAATAGTCTGCCCCGATCAGAGTCGTTCGGATCAAAATGTCTTTCCGATCAAGATAGGTGGGTTATACCGATTAGCTGCGTTTACATGGGCAAAAGTAATTGGAGCGAACGCCTGATCGGAAAGAAAATGCGTCATGTAAACGCGCCGTTTGGAATAGTTTGCTCCCAACAGACTCGTTCGGATCTAAATTTCTTAGGTGGGTTATACCGATCGTTTATCCGATAGTGTTGCATGTAAACAGTTCATTCCGATCGTGTGTCAATACTGCCCTGGTTTACGTCATGCATAGATGGTGTTTCGCTGAGAGAAAGCTTTGGAGCTCATACAGGACCGACCAGCTGCTTTGCGGATGCCCCATGAAAAGCGTTGCTCCGCTCTCGCCCCGCTCTAGCCCCGCTCTCGCCCCGCTGGCTCTCTGCCTCTCCCCTCTCTTACACCCCTCACGAGGGGGATGTGGGACAGGAGCACTTTGGTCCACTGCGGGTGACAGTGGATCAAGTGAGCAGAGCAGCCGGATAACTTTGTGTGTTGGGGGGTGTGCTTTGTTACGTGTGCATTTTGTTGTTTTGTTATGTGTGGGAGAATTCAGACTGCGAGCCGTCCCGCCGCTCTGGGTTAGCGGCTGCAGGACTCAGGAGGAAACGGGTTCGAGCAGAGCTTTGGCCGCCAGCTCACACAGCGGCTTTGGGGCGGTGTGTGAACTTTTCAGAGCCGAAGTAAATGTCGCTCAGTCCTTAGAAACTGTTCAAACAATCACGTGGATTTGTGTTTCCAGTTGTGTCCCGACAAAATTAAGATGTTATTCCCGCACATTTACGTGCAGCCAAGATGGAGATTGCAGCGTTTCCCCGCATGGTCCTGGATTTGTGTCCATCAAGCTAATTGGTTAGCGCCTGTTAGCCTGTCCTAACCCTTCTTCCAGCTTCCGTTCTTCCACAAAAAAGCACTGACCACATTAAATAAAACGATAAGCAAACAGGCGCTTCATAATATTCATAACATTAATAAAAAGCACATTTGGAAGATCGTCTCGTATATTACCGCCGGCTGCTGCATAAATGTCTGTGGCAAGCGGTTTGTTTACAAACGGACGCATCTCCTCTTCCGGGATTTTCAGCACTTACTGCTCATGCCCAAATGATTTATTCCGATCGAAAGTGTGACCCAAGTGGGAACGTTTGTTTCTAATCGGAAAAAGGTTTTCTGTGCCCATGTGCACGGTTGAATTTAACCCGACCATTGATCCGATCAAGATATTTGCCCATGTAACAGCGGCTAGTGACTGGATTTCTGCATCCATGGCTTTAATCCAGTGTTTTGCGTTATCTGACCTCCATATACCAAATAGGCCGGGCTGTTTTTGTCATAACCAACAAAAAATCCTCTGTCCTGTTTGTTTGTATAAAACACAGATCCAAATTTTTGCATGTTTGACAGGTCTGGCTTTCTTCCTGTTAGCATTTGGAAAGGGGTCTTTCTGTTCGCTTATTAAAGCATCTGTTTTGCACTACGGCTGATGCTTAAACAGCATAGTTCCATAGGTTTTTGGGTAAATTACTTTCAATTATCATACATCTGCCCATCTCAAAAAGAGTACGCCAGCCTCTCTCGGCAGTGCCGTTCTGATGAGGTGAATATGGTACTGATGTCTGATGCTTAATACCATTCTTCCTCAACAAAGTTTGAAAGTCCCTGCGTGTGAATTCTGTGCTGTTATCAGATTGAATGCATTTTACCTTTCCAAAAGGGGCAATGTCGGCCAAAAATGTCTCTGTTGCGTGTAGTGCATAACGTTTCGCTTTCAAAAAATATACAAATACTGTGCTGGAGCAGTCATCAGTGAATGACTGCGCATATTTGTACCCATCAATATATTCATTTGCTATTGGTCCTGCTAAGTCTGTGTGCCATCTGCAAAGGGGTTGTTGCTCTTTTATCAAGATTTCTTTTTTGTGTTTGTGTAAATTTCCCCTGAATACACACTTCCCATTCGTGGTCTGGCTTATCTGTTCTGCCCTTAATACCACATTTTGCAACATTAGAATATCCTCAGAGTTGCAGTGGCCTAAGATCTCGTGCCATGTCTGCATATCATGACAGGTGTTACATTTATCATTGTCATCAACTTCAGTTTGCAAATAATACAACTTGCCATGCACATGAATATTAAAGGTGGTACCGTCTTTGTGGGTTAACACATCCTGCCCTTGTTTAAAGGTGACTGTAGCTCCTGATGCCGTAGCCATCTTCACTGAGAAAATGTCTTGAGGGTATGATAGAATAAACAATGGTCCTCTCAGGCTCTCTGTGCTGTTGACCTGTACTGTCTATCAGGAACACTTCGCATTTCCTCTTCGTTGAGCGACTCCTTTGCACACCATTCCATCTGCTAACTCCACAACATGCGTCTCCGGTTTGAAGGTTTCATCAAAGCTCTTGAACTTGGCAGCATCCTTAATCATGTGTGAGGAAGCTCCGATGTCGACCATCAGGCCCTTCTCCTTTATGCGACATGCAGGTTGCTGTTGGCCTTTGATGTCTGCATTTGTAAACCAGAAAGCGTAATCTGCAGATGTAGCTCCAGATCCGTTGCCGCTCTCATCTGCGACTTTCCGTACTTCATCCTGTTTGTCTTTGTGTCTACAGGTAGTATCATTGTGTGTGCTGCTGCTGTAATGGTTGCAATAACAGACCTGCTAATGTAACCTAATGACCTTCCCTTCAAGGGAACTCGAAGGGAAAAAGTTTACGGAGTCACTTCAGCTTTTTCACTTGAACAGGTTTTATTTTGAACTGCTCACAGAAACGCATGTCTATACAACAACACATTGTCTTCTTTTCCCTTAAACTCAATAAAAAAAACTTGCGCCTTGTAGTGGCGGGCATGAAATACTGCTTCAGAAAAGTTACATAAAATAAATTCACAACTTGAGTACATAAATAAAAGATCTCTCAACAATTTTGGTCAGATTGTTGTTTAGATAAACAGCAGATCCCTTCAGATTCGTCCTTTGATTCATCAGAGCTAGCTTGTGTTTTTGATTCACAAACCTGATGAGGATCGCTGGTTTATCCGTCTCCTTTCAAGTTACTCTGAGCGGGTGGCAGGTCTCAATGGTATGTAGATCCAGGGAAATCCCTTCAGATGTGAGAAATGATTCCCCTAGGTGTTCCAGAGACTCTACATCTCTCCCCGTTTCAGAAGAACCGCTAGCAATAATAGCACCATTAGCATTAGCAATGCTAACTCCAGCTGCATTTAGCTTTGCCAGAGGTTTGATCCATACTCCAGTGAGAATGACATTATTTATCCTTGCTTGTTGTTTCACATCGTCCAGTCTTTTCTCCGACCCAGTTTTCTCGTTGCTCGTTTTCAGCTTGGAGTCTTCGGAACTCTTCCATTAGCTCCATGAGAGGAGTTAGCTTAGCGTTCACTTGCTCCATGAAAGGATACAACATAGCTTGGATATCATCAAGAATCTTTTTAAGGTTTTCGTAGTCACCTGTTGCATGGTTTTTCTTGGTCATGGTCAGCTCTCTTTTTTGGAGAAAAAGTGGTTTGCCCTGTTCTTTCAACTACTGATTAAACATAGCAGTCTATGCTGTGCAAATGCATGCTGAAATTCACGAGAACTGATTATAAAAGTAGTGTTGCAAGTTCCCATCCAATGGAGCACAAACTCTATTAGCTAGGAACTTCTGAATGCATTTCACAAGCAAGCTATCACGTGATGTGTCTTGGTAATGGTGTTTTTCCGATTACTCACAGTCACACAGATTATATTGATTGAAGCAACAAACAACAGATGCTGACCAATAAAGCAAAAGTCCATCAAGGTTTGAACCATATTGCCTGCATTTGAGTCAGAGTAAAAATAATGCTATTTTTGCACAGGTTCTCATCAGTGCTTTTCAAACGCTGTAACATTATTTTGCATAAAACCATATGTGCATATACTAATCCCACACATATGAAGGAAAGGAAATACAGGCTGTTTATGGGCTCACAAGTTGTTGAAATAAGCTTCTAAAAGCTTTACATGGCCACAGCAGATGTCTCAGCTGTTCTTACCTGATGGTAGATGTTAGGGAAAACCATAATGTGAGGAACTGATGATTAAGATGGCTCCACTTATTGTTTCTTTGTTAAAACTCCTGAAAAGCAGCGAATCTTAAAATTCCAGTTATGTTAATCCTCTTGCTTCTAACAGTTTCCTGGAAAATGATCTGCAAGTAAAAAACTATAATGTTACTACTATTCTGTTGTGTTGCTCACATAGGCAGGTCTGTAGTGACACAAAGACATTGTTGACTGCATCCTTCTCAGCAATTGATAAAAGGCAGCTTTGTTTATGAGTTCTTCCTAAGTCAATTAGCACTGCTTGATCTATAGATGTAGTACGATTAGCTGATGCTGTCTGCTGTTTTACCTCCATCTTTTCTCTGATGACACCTACCTATATTGTATCATTTACACCCTGACATGTGTAAAGTCTAACCAACCATGCTGAACAGCATTATTACTCCCATGATTATTATTAAGGGTCATAATTTTTTAAATCCGTGTGGTCAGTGCTTTTTTCTTGGCTGCAAGGACCGCGAAGAAGGGTTAGCATTAGGCTAATACGTGCTAAAAACATTGGCTGTGGGGGAACATAAAACTCTGTGCAGGCAATGCCGCAATGAGCATCTTGGATATAAATATGTGGGAATTACATCAGCCTTTATTTTGGACACCACTGGAAACACATATTCATATGATGATTTAGAGTTTCTCAGAACTGCGTAGCAGCACTTCCGCCTTCTGCGATTCGGCTGCTGGTCCGAAGACAAAGCTAGTCCCGGGGAAAGTTTCGATGAACCGCGTTGCGTCTAAGCAGGACCTTGGAAGCCGGAAATGCTGCTACACTGTCCCGAGAAGCTGTGTACAATCATCAGAAGTTCACAACCGTCACAAAGCCCTCTCCTCTGCCGCTAACACAAAGCTACAAGCCTGGCATATCTGTGTCTCTTAGCAGCCGGACAGACAGAGATAGCACTGACGTCATCGCCCTCTCTCCCCTCTAGAAATGCTAATTGGAATTGAATTATGCGACACTATTCTTAGGGTGGATGTGAAAATGAAAATGTAATCCCGTCTTTGCATTTTCGTTTTATTTATTACACAGTAAGTAGAAAATGAAAAAGCATTTTGTAGTATTGATTTTTCATTTTCATTTTGAGTCATTTGATGCAGTTACATTTTGAAGATGAAAAGGCATTTCTGTTAATCCATTTTAATTGTCAAATTAGACATTTCTAAATGAATTTTGCTACACATGTACCTGATAACTTTTTGAAAATGAAACGTCAAATACTATTTTCTTTATCATTTTAATTAAGTGACAGAATAAGCAGTGTGGTGGATTGCATTTTGTTTTAATTTTGATTTAAAAAATGCACCTTCATTTAGAAAATTAAAAAGCATTTCTGGTTTTGACTTTAATTTTTGATTATGCTACACAAATGCTTCCATAGTACAGGGGCTTTAACCTGTACGGGTATTGTGGGTCTTTGGGTTGTCTTTGGGCTCATGGAGAGTCACAGACGGAAGCGGATGCTTCTTAAGGGGAGTGCAGATGTGTCTTGCATATCTCCTGAGGTTCAGAGTGACATCTCAAGGGACATCTATGAAATTAAACATAAGATTGCTGTGCGTATGGTAAGAAGTGACAAGAAGTATTGTGTCAGTTTCACAAACTTATATATGGGTAATGCTGCCATACAGTGCCTATACACCACAGTCTTGTCATCAGCAAGGTAATGTGCTTTTTAGGTGTTGTTGACATACTTATATCATTTCTGAAATAACTTTTAAAATTGAAATTCACATTTTTAATATAACTTTAATTTTAGGGCCAAAAAAGGTGACATAAAGACCTTAATTATGGAAATATTGTTCACCATCACATGTTGATACTGGTTTGGCAGAGATTTTTGTGCCTAACACAACCCTGTCTGGGCTGGGGCAGTTAACATAGTTAAAAATTGTTCATTACAAGATGAACCAGAATTGTGATAAAAAATAGACTTCGAATACGGATGCTCTTTAAAAGGTTCAGTGCTCAGAATCTCAGAGCCTTATTTTGTCACTTGGAACCAATTTTGACATGTAAGTATTTAGCAAACGTTAATTTCAATGATAAAATCTTTGAAATAATGTTTTTTCCTAGTTTTGGTCTCAAACTAAATTTTGATTTTTTTGCTGCCTGAAAAGGGGTAAGATCAGCTGTTTTTCATCTTTATGAGGCTTTGGTAAATTAAGGACCATCTTCAAGGTCAATTTGTCTCCAAGTGTCAGCTTTTAAAAGTGGAAAACGAGTCAGGACATCTTGTCTTCGGGCGACTCAAACTCTCTTTGCAAAAGCCTTTAAATGAAATATTAATCAAGATCAAATGATTATTTCTTTTTTTTTAAGTGTTATGAGTATTCCATACCCATCAGAACACCTCTCTTGATCTGAGCTTTGACTGATTAGGGAGCCACTTTCCTTTTGATTTCTGAGAGAACCTGGTTAGAGGCTGATTAGCTAATTTAACCAAGGATGAAAAATTTCTTATTGTGAGTTCAAATTTGATGGTCATACTACTCTCTCAGTTGATGGTTGTTTTAATAGAAACTGATTGTTGGATGCTGGGTGTTTTTAATGATGTGTGGAGATGGAGTTTAGTCTGTTATTTGCTGCATACCCTTAGGATATATTTTTGTTATGAAGAAATAAATGAATTAAAACACTAACAAGTCCTTTAATCATTTTTGTATAACTTATTACTTGCTTGTCCTTTGAAGTTCCCCATAAGATTCAAAGTAAGATTTACCGTAATAATCTCACTATAAGTGGCACGTGAAAGCCTAATTTCTCATTTTTGTGTGTGCCTTATAATCCTGAACACCTTACATATGGTTTAATCCTGGTTGGTCTAAATATCAATTTGTTTTGGCGTTATTGTGAATATGCAAACATGGCCAATATGGCTATTATGGCTCACATGTTAAAAACAAGTTACTCTGAACTCATTTAATTAAGTCGGACTTATTAATATGAGTTGTCCCTTCTCGCTTACTGCACCTCATAGTTCAGTCCGCCTTATGTATGGAATTTCAAAAACAGACTATTCAATGAGGGTGCGCCTTATAATCTGGTGCAAAATAAAGTGTGGAAAATATGGTAATTAAAACAAGATAGTCTAAGGTTAGAACTGTGTGTAAATGTCTCACGGACTGACAGTATCATGACAAAGCAGATGTGCGAGGGCTCAGCATTGGGGAACCTGCCCCACTTTAACCCACAATGCCAAGAGTATTACTGTGTGTTCTCTGATGAGATGTTAACATGAAGTGTTTGCAACGGAATCTGTTCTGCTGTTATTTGAGGCAACGGAGCTTGAAAGTCTTTGGCTCAGATGTCATAAAATCAAGGAGTCTCAATGCATTCTTCAAATAAAGACAGGATTACTTCTTTTTTGGGAATTCCTAATGCACTTACTTTGTCCCTCTATCACTCGGTCCCTCATACACACAGGTTTACAAACCTATGAACAGACACTGCAGTGGGTTTCCCTATAGGCGACATTACCCCACTGGGACATGCATGTTCCACTGTGCCAAATGAGTTATCTGAAACAGAAAGTGTGTCAGTGGTGGCTGGATTCTGGAGGCAGCTGAGTCCGCAGAGTTCATGTTTCATCAAAGTAGACGAGGATCAGGATTTTTTTTACACAAACATATAGCTTTGCTCACAGAAGAAATCCAGAACTTTCTTCTCAGACATCTTCTCAACAATGTGGTTAGAGTTTAATATAAATATGGCACATACTTGAGTTGGTTTAAAATAGAAAACAACACATTGTCATAAACGTCATAAAAACATGAAGCAGCCTTACTATAAGCTGTAAGGTCATTTTATGGCTGACTTATGGCTTAGTGTGTGTTTTACTTTTTTGTAATTATAAGACTTGATCATTTATGTAAATTACTATTATTTATATATATATATATTATATATAACACTTTGTATTAGTGATGTTGGATTTTTTTTCAGAAAAACCATACACTAAAGACAAAGATAGGTGGTATAAAGATAGCTCTCCTCTTATTTTCTTTTTGTTCTGTTTATGTTGACTGTATGATTTATAGTTTAATTTTCCATATGTTTTATAAAAAGCCCTATAAAAACTCAAACATTTCCTTTAATGACAGTTTTGTATTTTTCCTTGTCATATAATGAATTTATCTTTGAGCAGTATAGTGTGTTTATGCTTTTTTCAAATGTAAAGTTCAGACAAGTTTGTATAAAACTTACAAGTCACAACTGCCCTTACAGGTGGATATGGGGTGTCTGCGGCACAAAAATGAACCCATAGACCAAAAATGTTCATGCGCATATGTATCTATGGGTGTGCTGTGAGGTACAGAACGTTGTGAACTAGGGTTGGGCGATGTCCCCTAAATTGGCCGTTGACGATGTTTGCTGTCAACCATCGGGATGGACGATGACATCGTCGGGGGGGGGGGGGGGGGGGGGAATTATTTTTTAAACATTTTTCGTTGTTATATAACTGCTATTCGTTATTTTGCTTTTTTCATTTTATTTCCCAACTAATGACTCATCTGCGTGATCAAGTATAAACTGAGGGAAGTGACTTCAACAAAAAAAGTAACAAACAAAATAGAAAAGAAGTAGTCCGCTCCTGCACTTAACTAGCGAAGTGGACCGGCGGAGTGCGGACTTACAGCTTTGTGTTTGATGGGAAGGGGGGGGGGGTACATGAGCGGTATGTGTGGGAGATTTAAGACTGCGATCCGTCCTGCAGCTCTAGGGGTACGAGCTACCGAACTCAGAACCGGGTCTAAAAGTGTGTGTCTGAGCACAGCTCGGATCGTCAGCAGACACAGCGGTTTGAGCTTCAAAGCAGAAATGTCGCTCAGTCCTTAGAAAACATTCAAACAATGACGTGGATTTGTGTTCCAGTCGTGTCCCGACTAAATAAAGGCTGATGTTATTCCCAGGATGCAGCGCCACCCAAAGCTAATGTTGTTAGCCCATGTTAGCATAGCAGTATGCTAACACGGGCTAACAACAGCGCTCAGAAAAAGCGCTGACAACATGGATTAAGATTCAAATGATGAGCGAACAGGTGTTTCATAATAACCGTAACATTATTAAAAGCACGTTTAGAAGATCATTTGTATTTTACCGAGCTGACATGTCAATGAATATAGCCGCTCGGCGCTGTTTAACATCGTTTTGTATTTAATTGTTACATTCAATAAAGTTTGAAAAAAAAAGCCGCTCGGCGGAAATTCTATCCTTCCGGTTTTTATTCCGACGGAAAGTGTGACCTTAGTGAACGTTTTTATATTCTGAAAACATTTTTCTGGGCCCATGTACACGGTTGGATTCTAATCCGACCATTGATCCCATCAAGATATTTTGTACATGTAACCGCAGCTTATGGGGTCCACTCGCAACGTGGCGGGGGCGTGGCATCACGATGGTGGTCTCTCCATCGGGATGTCAGTCACCCATCACGATGGACGATGATATCATCCATCGGAACAACCCTATTGTGAACACTTAAACTAAAAGTAAGGCTAAATAAGGGTGAAGTTGGTTCATGTTGTATTTTCCCTTTTTTCAACCCCCGAAACCTGAGGACAGCACAAGGGGCCCATTATAGCTGTTAGTTTTCATGATGTTCCTTAAGGTGGCCACACAAGCTACAGGGGAATGATCCTGTTTACGACCCTGTAAGGACAACCCAAAAACCTCCAGTACCCATATCGGTTAACCCGCTGTACAGGTGCAGGTGACTAAGGCAGATATAAAGATGGTATCACAAACTTGGATTTTTTTACAGATATTTCTTTATTTCTTTTGTTGGGATTGTAAATAATTAGCTGGTAAGAAACGTTGATGTTATTTTATATTATATTGGGTGGTGTGTCCTAAATTATGCTAAAAAATAGTTCCTGATGCTATTATTTCAGTTTGGAAAAAGCCAAGTTGTGGATTATAGTTCCTACTTCTATAAAACACTGTTGTATTTTGTTTTATTTTTTTTACAATGCGGTACGACATTTAAGATGTAATTTTAGTTATTGATACATTTGTTTAAGTAGTTGACCAAGACTTTTATTGGTCATTATTTAAAGTTTAATGGAAATGGAAAGATGCAATGTGCTGTATTGTTCCAGTGATGAAAATAATAGTGTCCACTTATCATCATACATCACTATAATGTTGCTGCCCAACTGCACATTTTATAAAGCAGTTAAAATAGAAGTTTATTTTATGTTTTCTTTTCAGCATCCCTGTGAAGCAGGATTCACAGGCATATAGGATGAGAGTAGTTCAAATAAGGCTACAACCAGGAGGAGTGGGGGTTGGGGCCAGGTTTCTCAACATGTGTTGCCATGAGATCTCTGTTTGTCTCCACGCTTGACCTTAGGTCACCCATTGCCAAGCATGACATTCTTGCACTCTACAGCAGTCAGAACCCCACGAGCTAGCAGTGCATGTTGGAAACCTACATGCCACCAGGCCTTCATTAACCACCCTCATCAACCTCACTGACAAATCCACTGACCTTCATCGCATATACTGTCCACAAGGATGCATTTGATCTGTGTTGTGCTTGAGTTTATTGCCTTGTGAAAAATTAATTTCTTTCATTTTAAGTTTGACATGCTCTAGGCATTTTCAATGTGCCTGGATTCAATGTTAATGACCAGTATATACAAAATGAAGATCTTCTAGGTCAGGGGTCGGGAACCTTTTTGGCAAAGAGAGCCATAAACGCCACATATTTTTAAATGTAATTTCGAAAGAGCTATACAATAATGAAGTGTCCCTGTCCCACACTGAGGCACGGAGACTTAACCTCTTTTAAGGTTCTTTATTCTGGTTACTGCTGACCGCAACAAACGCCGTACAATTTATTCAGCAACTCCTGAATCTCTCCCGCTGAGACGAGAGCGCTTCTCCCAACTTTATTCCCCTGCTCCCGCTCCAGCCCTCCCATTTCACTTATTCGGCCCATAGCTGAACCCCATTGGTCCAAACTACCTAACAACAGGCCGAGCGACAGAACTGAGAGCCAATCAGATCTCTGCTTGATGCGTTCATTGAACTCCAGAACTTTTAACGCGGCCCAACAGCCAAGTTAAACTCAGTCCGCGACAATATGTTTAAAACTAATTATACAAGTGAATGTGAGCATTTGATGTAATTTCAACACTTTTAAAGTAAAATAAGTCTGTGGATTCTTTTTGATAACATCGTTATGCTGTTGCTAATAAATGATGAGTATTTCTCGTGGTAGTTTTGCTGATGGTCTAGTCTGGTTGATACGTGGTGAGTTTCTGCTTCATGCAGGTGTTGAGACTTTAAACGTGATCGTAGGTCTGACTGTTCGGTAGTTGTAGAAACACTGCTCTCATGCAGACGTGGAGCCAAACACACACTCACACACTGCAGTGAGTGACGGACAGCGGGTTTTAAGTTTTGACAATCCCTGCGTGATTCACCTGCTGCCTGTCCCCACAACCCCCCCCCCCCCCCTCTCCTGCTTTCTTCCTCACACATCCCGTCCCCGCAACTGCGCGCTCTTCCTCAGAGACGGGAGCGCGCAGTTTTAGGCACGGAAATTCACAGGTTTCCGGCTGGAATAAACTCTGTGAAATAATAGATAATAGTAAACTGATAGTGCTGGCGCAGATTTTTTTCTCCAAGCACCGCTACTACTGCGCGCCTCTGGCATCGCATCGCGCACGAGAAGGACTGGTCTAATGAAAAAAATAATTATAATTAAAGATTTGTCTGCGAGCCACATGTGACCATCAAAAGAGCCATATATGGCTCGCGAGCCATAGGTTCCCGACCCCTGATCTAGGTCAACATGCGTGATACTGAACAGGTATTTGTCTGCATTAAGGAGCTGCCCTGTGATTACTTTTAGATTTGAATGGACTGCAAGCACCATGAATCCAAGCATGCAGGGCTTTCATTTTGGCAAAGCAGTCACAAAGAGCAATGTATTGTGGAAGGAGAGGAGTGATTTCTAGAAAGACAGTGATTACTAGAGTTGGCAGCCTTAAGCATAAGGGATACTGCAGAAAAAATAAGAAATGCAAACCCCTGCTAAGCCCGTTGCCACTTAAGAAATGCATAATAAGAGGAAAATTATGGTATATAAACCTAAAGCTGGTTGTTAGGATTGTTTAGTTGTTTGTATTCACAACAACACAGTTCTGACTTTTATCATGCAAGACACTGGAAAAAATTAACTTTTTCCCCAGGACGGAGAGGCAATGCACCAGAACTCATAAACAAGAACTAACTTATCTTAACTCTACAACTACATATTTAAAGTCCAGTAAATGATCTTCATCCAGATGGAGTTGGGGGACGGCTGGGGGCGCGAGACAAGCCAGAGGCAGGATCCATAGCCAAGTGTAGGAGCAGTAGTAGGGACAAGCCAGAGACGAGGTACACAGTCAGGTACAGGGGCACGGATGAGCCAACTGGAATCAGGAAGGAATCCCACAGCCCCAGAGGGGAGTGGGAAAGAGGGACAGATCATGAATCGCACTGCACCAAACAGAAACATGGAGAACTAAATGATAAATAATGATCAAGAGTTTTTGAAGTGTGCTGTATGCATGTAGAATATTTGCTGTCAACTTTCAAGATGAAATCCAAAGAGTTGTCACTATCTGTTGGGTTAAAACAACCTGCAACATCAGAATAGCAACATATGGAAAGAAAGACAACAGACAAAAGGTACCTTTCCCGAGGAGAACAGACAGAGAATAATACCCAGCAACAATTTCTCGCCGCTCTGGCGCATATTCTGTCTCCTCCTCTTTTATTACGTTTGTTGGGTATTCCCTAAATTACACATGCGCTGAGCTTTAAAGGGAGGTGGAAACAGATAAAGCACAGCTGCAGCGCGATCAGAAAACATTATTTGAAACATGTCCGTCTTTTCACAGTCTCCACATCATCTTTGAACCTGCAAAACCTTTTCTCACAGATAACTAACACAGAGCGTCCTTGGATTCCGGTCTAGACACAGATAACACATAGTTCTCATGCTGATGCTGGGAAGATGCTAAGATAGTGGGTCTCCCCCCAAGAGTTTCCCCTCCACCTTCCTGTGAAATAGAGTTGGACACAAACACTTTTGCATACATGATTATATTACCTACATAGCTAGGTAATGTATGAACGCAAATATGAGATAACTTATAAACATTATTCCAACACTATCAGTGAAGTAAGCCATCATTAGGCGGAAAAAACAAAAGAAAACCATCAGAGAGATAGCAAAAATATTAGGCATGGCTAAAATGACATTCTTAAAAAGAGGGAACGCACTGGGTAGCTCAGCAACGCCAAACGACCTGGAAGACCACGGAAAAACACCTGTGGTGGCTGACTGAAGAATTCTGGCTCTGGTGAAGAAAACACCCTTCACAACAGTTGGTCAGATCAAGAACACTCTCCAGGAGGTAGGTGTATGTGTGTTGAAGTCGACAATCAAGAGAAGACTTCACCAGAGTGAATACAGAGGGTTTACCACAAGATGTAAGCCATTGGTGAGCCTCAAAAACAGGAAGGCCAGATTAGAGTTTGCCAAACGACATCTAAAACAGTTTTCACAGTTTTGGAACAACATCCTATGGACAGATGAGTCCACGATCAACTTGTACCAGAATGATGGAAAGAGAATAGTATGGAGAAGGAAAGGAGCTCATGATCCAAAGCAGACCACCCCATCACTGAAGCAAGGTGGTGGTAATGTCATGGTGTGGGCATGCGTGGCTGCTAATGAAACTGGTTCTCTTGTGTTTATTGATGATGACTACTGACAGAAGCAGTAGGATGAATTCTGAAGTGTTTCGGGCAACATTATCTGCTCATACTCAGCCAAATGCTTTAACACTCTTTAGCACTCATTGGACGGCGCTTCACAGTGCAGATGGACAATGACCCAAAGCATACTGCATCAGCAACCAAAGACTTTCTTGAGGGAAAGAAGTGAAATGTTATGGAAGGGCCAAGTCAATTAACTGACCTGAATCCAATTGAGCATGCGTTTCACTTGCTGAATAAAAAACTAAAGGGAAAATGCCCCAAGATAAAGCAGGAACCGAAGGCAGTTGCACTGAAGGCAGAGCATCACCAGTGATGAAACCCAGTGATGTCTATGTGTTCCGGACTTCAGGCTGGAATTGACTGCAAAGGATTTGCAACCAAGTATTAAAAAGTGAATGTTTGCTTTGTGATTATTGTTCTGTCCCATTACTTTTAGTTCCTTAACAAGTGAGAAGCACATTTGCAAACTACACCGCTCACCTGATCTGGATGTAAATATCCTTAAATTAAAGCTGACAGTCTGCAGTTAACACACATCTTGTTTCATTTCAAATCCATTGTGGTGGTGTATAGAGCCAAAAATGTTGTAATTGCGTTGCTGTCCCAATATTTATGGACCTGACTAGGTTAGCAGGAGGATTTTGACCTTAATTCTAGATTCAACTGTGAGCCAGTAAAGTGAAGTTAACACAGCAGTGATGTGATCTCTTCTGTTAGTTCCTGCTAACAATATTGCTGCTGCATTCTGAACAAGCTGGAGACTTCTTAAGGAACTTTTAGGACATGCTTATAAAAAGGAGTTACAGTAATCCAGCCTAGACGTAACAAACACATGGATGAGCTTTTTGGCATTGCTTTTAGATAATGTATTTCTGATCTTAGCTATATTGCGCAGGTGAAACAATGCAATGTTACACACCTGGGGGGTATTCCAGAAAGAAGGTTGTGCTAGTTACCATGGTAAGTTTGAGGCTAAGGAAGTGGATAACCTCAGCTTTCAGTTCCAAAAATGGAGGTATGTTTCAGGGTATATCAAGTTGCCATAGCAACTCATGCTCTGAACATAACCTGGTCAGGAGCAGGTTTAGTTAAAGGTTAGTTTGTTTTCAGAGAGGTGAAGCAGCATGGCGTGTCCATTTGAAGATGATTTAGTGGATGAAGAAGCTCAGATAATACTTTTTCCACCGTGAGAGGGTGATAAGACCACATATGGATGTTTAAAGATAAACTTTTTTACATTAATCTAACTTAATTATTTGCTTCAGTTAAATTTTTTTTTTAGTTAAGTCAGCTTAAAACAACACGTAGTTATCAGACAGTTATTTTACTTTCATTCAAATTAATTCAATTAAGTAGGTGTAACTTTGGTGCTGCTGTTAGATTGGCAGGGCAAGGAATTGTGGGATACCATTCCCTTTGCCTGTCTGGACGGATTTGGGTCTAAGTGTGGGTTTTTGACCAAATGTGTTTAGTTGTTTAGCTGTTTTACTGTGTTTTGTCGAGTTATTTGTACTGTTGTATTTAATTCTTTCTGCACCATGAGTGAGAGGAGGGGAGAGGATGGAGTAATATGACATTTAGTTAGATACATATGTAAATTTGAGTTGTGAAAAAAATATTGAGTTGTTACAATTGAATTAATTCATTTAAGTTGGATAATTTATGCATATATATTTGTCCTAATGAAAATAGAAATGAGGTAGAAACTTGTGCGTTTACTCTGTCCGTTATTTTTCTCCAAGCAGAAACTTTTTATTTTGCTGATGATGCAGCCGTGTTACTTTTTTGATGGGCATAAAATCTTCATACGCCGTCATTTAAATCTCAGACTCTGTCTCACTAAAGTATGGCGCTCTCTTTTTTCTCCACGCTTTTCCATGGTGACTCCGGTAATCGGCGATCCATTGAGAATGTCTTTATGTAGTTGGCGTGCATGTGCATTAACCCAGGGTTACCAAGTGGAGCGTAATTACGCTAACTCATATCTTCTTTATCGGTCTTTAGGAACCAACATACCCAGAGTAAGCAAGTTCAGGCGGATTTCAGCCAGAGTTCAGGGTTAAAGTCAGGGTAATTTCAACATGCTTCCTGGAATACACCCCTGTGAGCCTTAAATGATAAATCCTGGTCAAATAAAACCCCTAGGTTTCTAACTGTGGAATTGGAGGCTACATTTACGCCATCCAGGGAAACTATTTGATCAGACAGAGCATCTCTCGGGTTTTCAGGACCTAGTATAATGACCTCAGTTTTTTTTTGTTTGTTTGTTTATGAGAGGTAACTAATCGTCATCCAGGTCTTGATCTCTCTGATGCAGGCATTAGGTTTCTCTATATAGTCATTCTAGTCAGGTTTAATGGATAAATGCAACTGCATATAATCCACAAAAAGCATAAAACAGGATCGGTCCCAGAATTAAGCCCTGTGCAATCCGTAGCTATCTCGAGTGCAATGCAAGGACTGACCATTTACATTAATAAACTGGTACCATCAGATAAATAGGATTAGTGCAGAAAATCCATGCAGCCCCTGAATGCACCTTGTATTTGACTATTAAATCTACGCAATAAAGTAAGAATTAAATAGTCTGGATGTTTGGGGGGGACCAACTCTGGGATGGATGTTTAGGGGGTAGGAGAGCTTGATGCTTAAAAGGAATGTTCGTGAGCTTGAGCCCCCTTGTCAGAGATGATGAACAATGCCTCACCTATAAAATACATAAATGAATGGGAAAAGACAAGAAGGCAGAGAGGTTAAAGGGGGAGGTTTAGGCTGTGACTGACTGATTAAAATGACATTCAAGGTGTCAGATGTGGGGACTGTGGTGAGATTTCATATCCTTTTTCTCTCAGATACTGTTACTAATCGACAAGATTTATAAGCCTAATACAGTCCAGTAGGTCTCTGAAATGGTATTTTAGATGGCTTGGCTGAAATTAAGCACGATGAAGAAGATGATTTGGCTGGAAAAATAACTCCCTTTGTTTTGTTTTTTTTTGTCATAAATGTGTGCCTTAGTTCTTTTGGGGCTTGGGATATCGTTTTTTCCAAGTTTCAAGTTCTCTAGGAATTAAAAAAAGGAAAATAATAGAGGCAGAAGTGGTTTAACTAGCTATTTAAAAGACTGTGGCACATAACCAGTTTTTAGAGAGTCATTTATTATTGTTAATATGGATTAATTAATAAGGGGGAAGGTTTCTTTAAAAAGCTTAGTGGGGATTAGGTCTAAGAGACAAATGGAGGTTTTGGAGGATGTCATAATTAATGGTATTTCTGCTTGATCCACAGCAGAGAAACAGTCGAATGTTACAGAATTTTCTATGGATGCCTTCACTTCTACTGCTTCAGCCTGCTCTAAGCTGATAATAGGGATAATTTGATTCAATTTATGTCTAATATTTGAGATTTTACTGTAAAAAAATCTAAGAAAATCATCAGAGCTGAGATTAACAGGGATATGTGGTTCTACTGAGCTCTGACTACTGGTTAGTGTGGCTATTGTACTAAAAAGAAATCTTGGATTATTTCCATTCTCTGATATTAAGGTTGAATAGTGCTGGGTTCTAGTTCTACACAGAGCTTTTTTACAATTTAAGAGGTTATATTTCCAGGTATTCAGAGACTGCTGTTTGCGCCAATCTGTTTCCAATTTACGGGTTACTTGTTGAAGAGAACGTGTTTCAGCGTTAAACCATGGTGCTACTCAGTTTGTTCTAACAAGCTTAGGTTTCAAAGGGGCAACAGCATTAAGTGTTCTCCTGAGAGCTTGTAATTCATCATTAAGTCATGCATGTCACATGATGGTGCCGTGGATGGCTGCCTCGGTGCTGTGCTCTCTCGCACTTGTCACTTTTTTCCCTTTTGGCGTTGCTCTCTGCTGTCCCTCTGCAATTACATTTAGCAGAGAAGAGCTTTTGCACATCGGGCAATCCAGTTTCGGACTTTTTCCTCCTGTTTTCACACACACGGATAGTTTTTTTGGAGATCCTAAGGAGGTGCAGCAGCCCTGTGTGGACTTAGAAAGCGGCGTCAACGCGGTAAGCGAGCAGGCGCGCCCGTCAGAGGCAGCAAGGTTTATGCACTGCACTACCGGCCATACAACTGGGAAACGTCTGCTCTCTGGCTAACAAAGTGGACGAACTGCAGCTTCTCCTGAACAAAAACTCAGATTTTTGCTGCTCCTCCGTTCTGTGCTTTACTGAAACCTGGCTCAGTGAACACATCCCGGACAACGAACTACATCTGCCGGGCTTCCAGCTGTACAGCGTGGACCGCAGCACCACGCTGTCGGGGAAATCAAAGGGAGGTAGAACATGCTTCTATAGAAACGAAGCTTGGTGCACGGATGACACTGTGCTAAAGAAGACATGGAGCCCGCACTTGGAGTCTTTTTTTCGTAAACTGTAGACTCTTCTATTCTCTGCGGTAGTTTTCCTCGTTCGTGCTGGTCGGTGTTTACATTCCACCACAGGCATGCATAACGAAGGCGTTACAGCAACTCGCTTACCAGATTACAGATGTTGAAAAAACTGTCTGGTGATTATACTTGGGGATTTTAACAGAGCAAACCTCAAGGTCGAAATACCCAAATACAAACAGCACGTGACTTGTCCTACCAGAGGCTCGAACATTTTGGACCATTGCTACACGGAAATAAAGGATGCATATCATTCTGTTCCCCATGCTCCCGTGGGAGTTTCCGACCACTGCCTAGTCATCTCATCCCAACATATAGGCAAAAGCTGAAATCAGCTAAGCCAATAGTGAGGACGGTGAAGAGATGGTCGGATGAGTCAAAGATGCAACTGCAAGCCTGCTGTGACTGCACTGACTGGATCGTCTTCAAGGCTGCTGCTTCAGACCTGGATCAACTCACTGACACTGTGACATCCTACATCAGTTTTTGTGAGGACGTGTGTGTGCAGACCAAAACCTTCTGCACATTCAACAACAACAAACCTTGGTTCACTGCTAAGCTGAAGCAACTAAGTCAGGACAAAGAAGAGGCCTAAAGCCAGGAGTGGTGATCGGGACCGGTACAAGCAGGCCAGGAATAATCTGACAAAGGAGTTCAAGGCCACAAAGAGGTCCTACACTGCAAAGTTGACGGACCAGTTTTCTGCCAATGACACTACTGAAGTTTGGAAAGACCTGCGGACACTCACCAACCACCGGAGACCATCCCCCAACCCCTCCGACTGTTACCACCTGGCTGAGGAGCTTAACGACTTCTACTCAAGGTTTAAAAGAACTTCCCCTTCAGCCACCATTTCCATCACACAGGATCGACCTGCAATCCCAACCTCCCCCACACCTGCCCCCTCATCTGCACTGAGGATCTGTGAACGAGATGTGCGCCAACAGTTGTAGAAGCAGAAGATCAGAAAAGCTCCAGAACCCGATGGAGTCTCTCCCTCCTGCCAGAAAGTCTGTGCTGACCAGCTAGCTCCCATCTTCACCAGGATCTTCAACAGCTCCCTGGAGATGTGCGTGGTCCCTGCTTGTCTCAAACTCTCCACCATCATCCCTGTCCCAAAGAAGTCCCCAGTCACAGGATGAAATGACTACAGACCAGTCGCCCTGACCTCGGTGGTCATAAAATATTTTGAACGACTGGTGCTGGACCACCTGAAGGTCATCACTGACCCTCTGCTAGACCCCCTGCAGTTTACCTATAGGGCGAACAGGTCAGGGGATGATTCAGTCAACATGGCTCTCCACTACATCCTGCACCACCTTGACTCTGCAGACACGTATGCACAGGTCCTATTTGTGGACTTTAGCTCTGCATTTAACACCATCGTCCCAGAGCTTCTTCACCACAAACTGTCCCAGCTCACTGTGCCTCTCCCCACCTGTCAGTGGATCATCAGCTTCATGACTGACAGGAGGCAGCAGGTGAAACTGGGACGCTTCACATCCAGCACCGGATCCTTAACACTGGCGCCCCCCAGCCCTATCTGCTCCACACAGACGCATGTTCCACTGGCCTGGGTGCAGTCCTTTATCAGGAGCGTGAGGGGAAGAACAGAGTGGTGGCCTATGCCAGTAGAGGCTTCCCCAAAAGGGAATCAAGATACCAAGCTCACAAATTGGAATTTCTTGCCCTTAAGTGGGCAGTATCAGAAAAATTCAATGACTACCTGTACGGAGCATCGTTCAAGGTAGTTACGGACAGTAATCCCCTCACTTACCTGCTCACAAGTGCAAAGCTTGATGCCACCAGTTATAGATGGTTGTCTGCTTTGTCCACTTTTGATTTTAAAATAGAGTACAGAGCTGGAAAACAGAACACAGACGCTGATGGACTGTTCCATCGACCACACGGTGAACCCTCTGAAGATCCTGTCTCCAACAAAGAGCTAGAGTGTATTCAGAGGTTTACCCAACATGTCAACAGTGACCAGTCCAGCATTGATCAAGCCATCACCTGGGGGGTATTCCAGAAAGCAGGTTATGCTAGCTCCCAAGATAAGTTTGAGGCTAAGGAAGTTGATAACCTCAGCGTTCGGTTCCAGAAACAGAGGTATGTTTCAGGGTATATCAAGTTGCCATAGCAACTCATGCTCTGAACATAACCTGGTCTGGAGCAGGTTTAGTTGAAGGTTAGTTTGTTTTCAGAGCGGTGAAGCAGCATGACGTCTCCATTTAAAGATGATTTAGTGGATGAAGAAGCTCAGAAAAAACTTTTTTCACAGTGAGAGGGTGATAAGACCACATATGGATGTTGGAAAGAGAAACTTTTTTACTTTGATCTAACTTAATTATTTGCTTCAGTTAAGATAAATATTTTTTTGTTATGGTCACCTTAAAAATAACACGTAGTTTTCAGACAATTATTTTCCTGTCATTCAAATTTATTCAATAAGTAGGTTTAACTTTGGTGCTGCTGTTAGATCGGCACTGCAAGGGATTCTGGGATATCATTCCCTTTGCCTGTCTGGACGGATTTGAGTTTAAGTGTAGGTTTTTGACTAAATGTGTTTAGTTGTTTAGCTGTTTTACTGTGTTTTGCAGAGTTTTGCAGAGTTATTTTGTCCTACTATGCTTACGTCTCTGCACCGTAAGTGAGATTGAAGGAGAGGATGATCAGTTTTTATAGCACCCCTATGAGCAAGCCCTGCAATGACAATGATGGAAAGTTCTTTAATGAATTTCTGCACTCCGTGCATTTTTTCCCCGTCCTTTTTATTGTTATAAAAATGAGCATATCTACCGGCTCAAACTTAGACATGAGAGTTCAAGAAATATAAGTAATTAAAAAGGAAAAAGGATCAATGGAATAATGTGACATTTAGTTAGATAAATACGTAAATTTGAGTTGTATAAACAATTATTGAGTTTGAATAAATTTAACTAAATTATTTTTTACCAATAGAAGTAATTTATTTAAGTTTACAAGGGAAATGGAAACAAAATCAGAAACTCGTGCATTTACTTTGTTATTTTTCTCCAAGCAGAAACTCTTTTTTTTTTTGATGATGCAGCCGTGTTACTTTTTTGTTGGACGTATAATCTTCATACGCCGTCATTAAAATCTCAGACTCTGTCTCACTTCCGTCTCAAGTTCTTTTTTTTTTCTCCACGCGTTTCCATGGTGACTCCGGAAATCGGCGATCTATTGAGAATGTCTTTATGTACACGATGTGCACATGCGTTAACCCAGGGTTACCAAGTCGAGCGTAATTACGCCAACTCATATCCGGTCTTTTGGAACCGACATACCCAGAGTAAGTAAGTTCAGGCGGATTTCAGCCAGAGTTCAGGCTTAAAGTCAGGCTAGTTTAAACATGCTTCCTGGAATACCCCCCTGAGCCATATGTGACCGTCACGTGATTTTTAATTCTCTACCAGAATCAGACCAAGCTCTGGTGTTGTCCATTTCCCATAATGCGAACAGCTTGCCTGATGAGTTTACAAATGATGTTCAGTTCATGACCACTGCACTACCCCGGATTTCCACATCTGATCTTTCAGCTAAACAGCATGCTGACCCATTTTCCACGTACACAAAATAACCAGTTCTCTGAAATATCTGTGATAGTGAGCACTTTTCCTTTGCCAAGACAATCCATCCCACCTCACAGGTGTGCCATATCAAGATGCTGATTAGACAGCATGATTATTGCACAGGTGTGCCTTAGACTGGCCACAAGAAAAGGCCACTCTGAAATCTTCAGTTGTATCACACAGCAGAATGCCACAGATGTCGCAAGTTTTGAGGGAGCGTGCAATTGGCATGCTGATAGCAGGAATGTCCACCAGAGCTGTTGCTAGGGAATTGAATGTCCATTTCTCCACCATAAGCCGTCTCCAAAGGCGTTTCCAAGAATTTGGCAGCACATCCATCCGGCCTCACAACCGCAGACCACGTGTAACCACACCAGCCCAAGACCTCCACATCCAGCATGTCCACCTCCAAGATCGTCTGAGACCAGCCACTCGGACAGCTGCTGAAACAATTGGTTTGCATAACCACAGAATTTCTGCAAAAACTGTCAGAAACCGTCTCAGGGAAGCTCATCTGCATGCTCGTCGTCCTCATCGATGTCTCGACCTCACTCCAGTTCGTCATCGTAACCGACTTGAGTGGGCAAATGCTCACATGCGATGGCGTCTGGCATGTTGGAGAGGTGTTCTCTTCACAGATGAATCCCGGTTTACACTGTTCAGAGCAGATGGCAGACAGCGTGTGTGGCATTGTGTGGGTGAGCGGTTTTCTGATGTCAATGTTGTGGATCGAGTAGCCCATGGTGGTGGTGGGGTTATGGTATGGGCAGGCATATGTTATGGGTGAAGAACACAGATGCATTTCATTGATGGCATTTTGAATACACTGAGATACCGTGACGAGATCCTGGGGCCCATTGTTGTGCCGTACATCCAACAACATCACCTCTTGTTGCAGCATGATAATGCACGGCCCCATGTTGCAAGGATCTGTACACAATTCTTGGAAGCTGAAAACATCCCAGTTCTTGCATGGCCAGCATACTCACCGGACATGTCACCCATTGAGCATGTTTGGGATGCTCTGGATCGGCGTATACGACAGCGTGTTCCAGTTCCTGCCAATATCCAGCAACTTCGCACAGCCATTGAAGAAGAGTGGACCAACATTCCACAGGCCACAATAGACAACCTGATCAACTCTATGTGAAGGAGATGTGTCGCACTTCATGAGGCAAATGGTGGTCACACCAGATACTGACTGGTTGTCTGAGTCCCCTGACCCCCTCAATAAAACAAAACAGAAGATTTCAGAGTGTCCTTTTCTTGTGGCCAGTCTAAAGCACACCTGTGCAATAATCATGCTGTCTAATCAGCATCTTCATATGGCACACCTGTGAGGTGGGATGGATTGTCTTGGCAAAGGAAAAGTGCTCACTATCACAGATTTTGACAGATTTGTGAACAATATTTCAGAGAACTGGTTATTTTGTGTATGTGGAAAATGTTTCACATCTTTGAGTTCATACCAAAAAAAAATGGGAGCAATAACAAAAGTGTTGTGTTTATATTTTTGCTCAGTGTACATAACTCTAGGACATAACAGGATCAGTAATTTTGGTTTAATAAAGCTTTTCTCAGAATTTGTCTTGGTAAATTATCAAATGGATGAAACAAGCTGCTGTTGGCCAAATGATTCATTTGGGAAATACAGTATGCAAAGCGACAGACTTGTTCTTTGTTTGATGGTTGTTCCCTTTAGGGGTTGCCATAGTGAACCATCCACCTCTATCTAAGTCTAGCTCTAAATCCTTCTCACACCAACCAGCTTTGGTGTATGGAGGCATTTGTGAGCAAAATTAAAAATCAATACTTCAAAATGCTTTTTCATTTTCACATCCACCCTGCGAAAACTGTCGTGTATATGAATTTGACTTAGCATTTCTAGAGGGGAGGGAGGGCGATGACGTCAGTGCTATCTCCGTCTGTCCGGCTGCTAAGAGACAGAGACATGCTAGGAGCAGTGCGGCCAGGCTTGTAGCCTTGTGTTAGCGGCAGAAGAGAGGGCTTTGTGACGGTTGTGCACTTCTGATGTTTGTACACAGCTTCTCGGGACAGTGTAGCAGCATTTCTGGCTTCCGCGGTCCTTCTTCGGACGCACCGCGGTTCGTTGAAACTTTCCCCGGGACTATCTTTGTCTTCGGACCGGCAGCCTGATCACCAAAGGCGGAAGTGCTGCTACACAGATCTGAGAAACTCTAAATCATCATATGAATGTGTTTCCAGTGGTGTCCAGACAAAATAAAGGCTAATGTATTTCACACATATTTACATCCAAGATGCTCATTGCGGCATTGCAAAATCAGCGTGAAGCTGCAGGAGATGGGTCCATCTGTCTTTGGCACTTGGCATCTACCTGTAGCACTGTATGCACAAATATTTAAAAAACCCGAACAACCTGACCTTCAGCAGATTGCGATGCATTATGTATGAATAACAAAAAGGTCCAGTGTTACAGTGTGATCCTGTGCAGGGGGAAACGTAAAGGGGCAGTCCAATTGAGGGAGTCATTTTATTGTTCAATCATTTTATTTACTGTGAACTGACCTTCAAAAGACCCTAGAGCCTCTTTGAACATTATGCAGATTTGAGAGATATAAAGTTCAATGAACAGTAATGGCAAAACAGTCACTTGCAATAATTGCAAGTGAATGGCAATAATCGCAATATTGCCTTGTGTTTTGATTATAGAGTGCAATAGTTCTGATATTTGCCAGGTGAAAATCAAAGCCAACGAAGATGACCAATTATTTACGGTGGCCCTGAAGTGCAAACCATTCAACAAATCACTCAGTGCAAAAACATTTTTAAGATCACAACAACAATTCTCACAACAAAAAAGCAGTACTACATTTTAGAAAACAAAACAAAACGTGAATAACTACATCGGGGACCTTTCTGTGTGGAGTTTGCATGTTCTCTCCGTGTATGCGTGGGTTCTCTCCGGGGTCTCCGGCTTCCTCCCACCATCCAAAAACATGCTTCATAGGTTAATTGGCAACTCTAAATTGTCCCTAGGTGTGACTGTGAGACTGAATGGCTGTGTGATTGTTGACATTCTACCCTGCGACAGACTACCTACCTGTCTAAGTTGTCCCCTGCCTTCGCCCACAAGTGGCCGGGATAGGCTCCGGCAGCCCTGTGACCCCGAAAGGGAAAAACGGTTAAGACAATGAATGAATGAATAATTTTGTTTTCTGAAATGTTTTTTTTTTTTAAGTTTTGGTTTCTGATTATTTGTTTTATTTTCAAAAATATAATACTGCTTTTTAAATTGTTGTTGTGATCTTAAAAATGTTTTTGCATCAAGTGATTTGTTGAATGGTTTGCACTTCAGGGCCACCTTAATTACTGGATGTAATTTTTCAAAAAACTTAAGTGTTCAGGCTTTTTTGTTTATTTTTTTTATTAACCACCGTAAATCAACTATACATGAAGCACAGTAGTGTATGATTGCCTTGTTCATGTCTTTCCACAATGGCAGTGTTTGAACTGAAATATTTTTTTAAAAGTAAGCCTCAAAAATACTGTAAGTTGTCATTTTCCGTTCAATATACTGCATAACATGAATACATGACTTAATATATTTCTTCCTATTGATATAAACTGATATTCTTTATTGGTAAATAGATTTATTTCATTGTTGTAACCTGTTTTGCTCTATTTTATTTACGTTCATATCTTTCTGTCTGTGTGGCTGTCTGCCTCTGTGATTTTTTTTATTTTTATTTAGCTAATTACAAGTTAAGATATTTCATAGTTGGAATGAATATTCTAAAATAAAAAAAGTTAATACATTAAAAAAAAAGTTTTATTTTAACTTCTGTCAAAAAAGACAAAAAAGCAAATTTGTCCTTGACGTGTCGATTTACCTGACAGAATTTGTTGCAAACTATTTGGATGTGTTTTTTTATTTATCAAATATTGCAATGCCTATATATTAGTTGCAAATTAACTAGCAATAAAACATTTTTTTAAGAATAATGCAGTTCAACCTTTATTGTTAATGTATCTATCTATCTATCTATCTATCTATCTATCTATCTATCTATCTATCTATCTATCTATCTATCTATCTATCTATCTATCTATCTATCTATCTATCTATCTATCTATCTATCTATCTATCTATCTATCTATCTATCTATCTATCTATCTATCTATCTACCCAGGCTGTGTCCCACCAAGGTGGGGTAGCCTAGACAGGGCACACAATTTTAACTCCCTCCTTCTCTTCCCCAAACCCTCCTCCTTCAGTGTGTGTGCGTGTGTGTGAGTGTGTGTGTTTGACTGGTCTAAGCCACACCACACTGCACCAGGGTCAGCTGCACAGTCCAGTGTGGGCACCTCCACAGCAGGGCCTCAGCCAAGGCTGGTTTCCCCTTGTCGCTTCATCCCAAGACCAGACCTCTACCACACCCATTCATTCATTCATACACAAACTCTCTCCATCCATCGCTGTCCTGAGCAGCCTCTCTCCCCTGCACCACAGTCATCCCTCTTGCATTTAGCACTCTTTTTACACCCTCTGTCCATCCCATTCGCGGTCTTCCTCTCATTCTCACTCCACTCACATCAGATTCATATACCTTTTTCACCAGACGCTTCCTTTCCATTCTTTCAACATGTCCAAACCATCCCAGTGCCTTTTGCTCTAAAAGCCAACTCTCGCATCACACCAGTTCTCTCTCGTATAACTTCATTTTTCACACGATCCATACGCGTCACACCACACATACTCCTCAAACATTTCATCTCAACTACATTCAGCTTCCTCTTTTCCGCCACTTTCAGACTTATTGTTAATGTAACTATGACAAATTAAAGTATCTATCAATAACTCTGGTAGTTGTCTAAAAACAATGTCAAGAAGCAAAAAAAAAAAAATCTTGACATTTTTCATTCAAGTAGTGTCTTTATATCATCCTTAATAGCCTGGAGAAATGATGTTGCCTCACAAGACGCAATGATTGGGGTTTTAGACAGCAATTTATTGTTGTAAAATAAAATAAAAATGCCAGACTTGCTCTTTAGACAACACAAAAACAGTTGGTTCGTTGGCAACTGGTTTTGGCAAAATATTTATACAAATCTTTTAAATAGCAAGAAATAAAATATGGCAGTGGACTCTGACCTCAGAGAAATGAACATACAAAATCAAAATCACCCACAAGTCATCAAGTAACCACTAGAAAAAAATCACAAATAAACAAATCAGAGAAAAACTCACAGTTCTTAGCTGTACTTCACATTCAGGAACACTGAAAATGGCGCTGCCCTCCCACACCGTACACACGTGTAATGGCTTTCTCAATACCATGAGTCTCGTCCTCTATGCAATTCACATAACAATACATCATGTTGAAAAGCCAAAAAATTAATAAAGAAAGGTTTTACATGTTTTGTGCAAATTACTATACAACATCACAGATAACTTTCTTTCTTGCAGAGCTTTTCTTTCATGTGGATGAACAACGGAGTCAGAACGCTAAACAGGAAGACAGGAAGGCTTGTTTCTTCAAAATAAATGTTCAACGGTGACTTCCGCAACACTGCCCTCTACTGGCTAAACACACAACATTTAAAGTAACGGCATATGAAACGCTACATTGCAAAAACAGTCAATAGTCACAAAAAACCCATTAAAATATATTAGAACTATAACAAATAGACTTGTAGCCTAAAAGTCTTTAAGAACAAATAGAGGGAATTAGCTGGCCAATTACCACTCTTCTACACTTAAGAGACCATTGAAATTGCCTTGGATGACATTGCCCTAAGTGTTACCTAACTGCTTTTGTCCTTGTCTACATGTCTAAGTTTTAACACTTTCCTTTTGTGTCTCAACTCATTTTCAACTACAACAAAGGACAGTTCAAACTGCAACTTTCTCCATTGCTTTTGTAGGCTTACACATATATAGCTATACTATATATGTAATTAATTCCTCTCCTTCCTTCATAGAAGATGGCAGATTCTGCAATGTGCTTATGTAGATGCATCTTTGTTTTAGAGCAGCAGCAACTCTCGTATCCTGTTCACAACAGTTAACAGATTAACTAACCCTCCAACCCAGCTACCAATAGAACTGGTTTGTACACCTAAATGTAATGAGTTTGCTGAATTTTTTAATGACAAGGTTCAGGGCATTAAAAACTCCATCAACTCCACAACACATATAACTATCCAACGGCCACCTACTCACTCTAAGCTGACTCACTTTGTACCTGTCACTGACCAAACTGTCCAAGAGACCATCACCCGTCTGAGCTCGTCTACATGCTGCCTTGATGTGTTATCCACTAGATTTCTAAAGTCTGTCTTGAACAGTGTGTTGCCATCAATTACTCAAATAGTTAACATGTCTCTTCAATCTGGAATATTTCCAGAGGCCTTAAAAACTGCAGTCATTAAACCCCTCCTGAAGAAGAGCGGTCTTGATCCCACTGAACTGAATAATTGCAGACCTATCTCTAATCTGCCATTTTCAGGAAAAGTCCTTGAAAAAGTTGTCTACCACAGCTCACTCAATCTAAAGTCTAGTTATTGTTTATTGTTGTCCTCTTGAAATGCCTGTGCTTAGTTGTGTGTTTTGGGCTCAGCTGAGCCATCAAGTTCTTGATTTTACACGCCATTACAGTCTTTTCATCTGTTTCTTTTTTCAAGTATTAATAAAACACAAACTTTTTTTAAATTTGTTTAATGTGGGATTTTCTAATATTTATTGTAATATTAAAGCCATTTAAAAGCTACAACCGAAACGGGCTATCCAGCTTATTTATACTTTCACAGTTTCATGTGTTTGAGACAGAGTGCCGATAACAAGATGTCTTTGCTCCATTAATCTTAAGATGTGTACAGCCATGTGTATCAGACATGGCTGTGCTAAACTTTGGCTGAAATAATCCCTTTTTTTACAAAGTCACTCTCAGGTTAAAAGCTTTTTACAGTTCAATGGCTTCAAGCTTCATTCACACCTTGATGTAATAGTTTAGTCTTGTTTGTTCCCAGGTTTAAAAAGTGAAAGTATCACCACCTAAAGTTGTAAATTGCAAAGCTGCAACATATGCTTAGTTTTTTTTTCTGTCAGGCAGCATCACTGATGCATAGAAAAACTCAACGTTTTTTTCTATGGCATTGAGAAAAACTGTGCAGCATGAGTCTTTGGTCTCTAGAGTCTCACCCATTTATATACTTCACAGTATTTTTGTTCTTAAAATTCCGTTGAGATTTAAATGACACATGTTTTAGTGTGGGAACCTTGAACTAAACTGTTGTCAAATACAAATTAAATCAAAACAACAATAACTTTTCACAGACAGACTAAACATTTAAGATCAATGTCATCTCAACAGATTGTACAGACTCGTGCAGCTATTCCTGCCGTCTCCATTCACAAACCTTAGTTAAATACAGTATATTACTATAGGAATTCATTCACTTTAGATTCTGTAAAATAATAGAAAGGCATCTTTCCCTATTTTTATTTTTTTATTTTTACTTGCCCTGTCCAACAGCTAAGCAAACCGATGAGAGCTGAAGGGCTCTTGTGTTGGACATATTTTGTTACAACATGTGGTTATGAATTTTCTGACACACATTGTGTATATTTGAATAAACCTCTTTTGTAGTTTAGGCTAAACTTTATTTATGGTAACTATATTTGTAACAGTTTTTTGTTGGACTGGATGGAAAAGTAGAGGAGGGAAGAAGAGAGAGGTATGTTAGAGATGAGAGGGATAGGAGGGTGATTATAGACGGGAAGGGGGAATCATAAAGTTACAAGCAACAAGTTGCTGGATGTTTATAATCATTACTGTCAAGTGTAGATGTATAATAATCTAACACATGTGAAACATTTTATTCAGGCACGTAAACTATTTGTGCAAAGGTGAGCTAGCACCTGTGCTCGAGTGAGTGTTTATGTTCTTCTGAGGTGGATGATGAAATGTGAAAAGAAAGAGGGAGAGTGCTCAGTCAACCTCACAGCAAGACCCCCACCGAAGCAGCAGTGGTAGCCAGGACCCCCAACACCCTTATGGTTTAGCAGATAGAGGAAAACCGCCCACCGGGCAATCACATCCGCCACCCAGGCCAGGGCCAGCAGGACCACCACAGGGCCCCCAATGCCAGAGAGCATGGAGGCATAGGGGGACAGAGAGTGCAAGCTCCAGCCCGACCATGGAACAGCCCAAGCCCCAGACGAGCAGCCCACCATCACCCAGGGGCTCTGGGAATCCCCCCACCCCAACCCCGTGCACAAGCCAGGGCCCCCCAAGGGAGATCTGCCCCACGCTCCAGGCAGTCACCCACCCAGCCCACGGGAGGTCCAGGAGAGAGCAAGGCAGGGACCGGTCAGGAGTGGAAGAGAGGAGAAGTGGGGACCCTCAAGCAGTGTTGTAAACATGGCCCGACCAGGCTCATCCACTGTTGGAATGTTGGAGAAGGCTGGTGCTCAAGGGCAAGGACCAGAACCCCCACCACAGGGACACGGACACCCCCAAGCTCAGGTGTGATGTGATCCCCAGCTCATGGTCTTTCTATAGAACTCAGGGATCCCTCTCCCTATGTGGAGAGAGGGCTGTTGGGCCCAGGAAGCCAGAGGCATGGCCGCAGAGGGCCTGGTTACCCCCGCCGGGAATGGGGTAGGGGACGGAACATCAGAGGTCCCTCCTTCCTTGTATGTGTATTTGAGTGTGTTAGTGTACATTGTTGTGGGGTAAAGGATGTGTGTACTAAGGGGTGCAGTTAAAATTGGCAAGTAGGACACCAGGAGGACATCTCCTGATTGCTCACATTGATGACCAAGCTCCCTCTCCACCAAGGGTCCTACATGTCTAAGATGCAATTACAACCGAGAGGGTAGGGGCCCGTATCCATGCGGCAACCATGGGAGGGGGGCCACAGCCAAGTATCTTGTGGCCAGTCTAAGGCAGACCTGTGCAATAAGCATGTTGTCTAATCAGCATCTTGATATGGCACACCTGTGAGGTGGGATGGATTGTCTTGGCAAAGGAGAAGTGCTCACTATCACAGATTTAGACAGATTTGTGAACAATATTTCAGACAACTGGTTATTTTGTGTATGTGGAAAATGTTTCACATCTTTGAGTTCATACCATAAAAAATGGGAGCAATAACAAAAGTGTTACGTTTATATTTTTGGTCAGTGTACAACCACTTTGACCATCTCTTTTGCGTATTGTCTGAAATATTTCAGTCCCAAGCTCTCTTTTCCTTACACACCTCACCGAGAACAAGTTTTGCAGTCAGAATGAAGGGTGCTAGGAATCCAAGGGGGTTGTATGCGGAATTTATAACTGATAAAATTCCTCTTCTGGTGCACGGTTTGTCCTGAACATTTATTTTTACTTTAAAAGTGTCCAACTCTGTGTCCCACTATATGCCTAATGCTCTCTCAGTTGGCAACTGGTCATTGTTTAGGTCCAGTCTTTTACCTCTGAAGCTCTATCCTCTTCAGAGATTTGACATTAACAATGCTCTTGAGTTGCTTGTCCACTTTGTAAGGCAAAAACCTCCACTGAGACATAATGATGTCAAACTGCTTGCAAGAGCAATAGCATTTTCATCAGAAGACACAGATGTTAAACAGTCATCTACGTGGACATCGCTTAATATGGTCTCAATTACCTCAGGCAAAGCATTTTCTCTTGCATCTTCAACTGTTCTTCTCAGTGCATATCAAGCACAGCTTGGGGAGGAAGTTGCCCCAAACAGGTGAACACGCATTCTGTATTCTGCTGGTTCCAACTTCAAATCACCACCTGGCCACTATAGAAACCTCAGCAGATCGCCATCCTCCTCAGGTATGTTAACCTGATAAAACATGGCTTTTATGTCTGCCATCATGCTGATTTTTTCTTTTCTGAACCTTGTCAGTACTCCAATGAGAATGCTCCTCCAAGGTCAGGACCTTGGAGCAGCTGAATGTTTGGTGATACTCCTTGAAATGAGGCTGTGCAGTCAAACACAACTTTTGTTTCTTTGGGTGTCTTATGCCATGGTGAGGAACAAACCATATTCTTTCATCATTACACTGGAGTTGAGTTTCAGGTACTTTGGTGGCATATCCCTTGTCTAGAAGATCTTTCATAAAGTTTTTGTAATCGTCATGAAATTCAAGATTTCTTTGAAACTTTCTTTTCAAACTTACAAGACGCTGCTCTGCCAGACATTTGTTGTCAGGCATTCTCAAATCTTTGTCTTTTAAAGGGAGTGCAATGCAATAATGACCATCAACCTTTTGTGTTGAAGTGCTCACTGATTCAAGGAACTGAAGATCCTCTTGAGACGACTCAGGCTTATCATCAAACCTCTTCTCTGGAAAGTCAGAATTGTACATTTTGGTAAGCAAGTCCTCCACCTTTGAGACTGTGATATGATTGACAGAGTGTCTAATTGACTCTTGATGGGTTGGAGAACCTTTGAGTGGACTATTGATGACCCAATCTAAAGCTGTTTTTACTGCACCTCATGCAAATGAGGCCATTGATTCACATCCTTTTGCAAAAGTATGTTTCCATTTGTCACTGGCATGATTGGTTGAGTAAAGACTCATGGCAGGTCTATGTAGTTTTCCTCTTCCAGGCCAGAAACTTCAAGAGGTGAGATGATGTGTGTATTAACCTTTTTCTCTGCCCCCATGGTGGTGAGTAAGAGATCTGCTTTCTTCCCACGAACATTAAGGTGTCTCATACGTCATCTGCGCAGAAAGTTGCTATACTTCCTTGATCCAGAAATGCATACACGTGGATTATCTTGTCACCTTTTTTGGACTTGAGCTTAACCGGCACTATTGGAAGAATAGTTTCTCTGTCACCTGCCCAAGTGTTTCCACTGCTTTCATTTTCAGCCTCAACAAAAGCATTAGTAGCCTCATTGACCACCACTGTTGGACTTGATCCTTTATTTTTCAGTCATTGCTGGAGATTCCTTTTTCATATGTAAGATGCTCTGGTGTTTGAATGAACATTCTTTATATTGCATTCATTTGTGACAGTTTGTACCCAAATGACCTGGGCTGAGGCAACCAAAGCAGTCCTTTTGTGATCAAGAATTGAATTCTGTCTTTATGATTCTGAGCTTTGATTTCTCTACAAACCTCCAAAGCATGATTATTTTTACGATACATGCATGGACTGTGAAAAGCATCAGAGATGATTGGGTCAGAGTTCTTTTCTCTTTGTTGTTGACTTTCACTGTGTTCTTTGGTCAAAGAAGTTCTTGTCACAAATGTGCAGGTTTTTTAATTGGTTTTCCTTTTGCTTCTGAGCCACTGTCCAAAATGTCTCCAAACAATGGATCATTACTGATCTGTGCTTGCCAAGTAATAAACTCTACTAGATCAGAAAATCTGGCTCTCTGTCCTATTCTAGTTTGAATGTCATACGCTTGACTTCTCCACTTTTCCTTTAACTTGAAGGGAAGTTTTGAGAGCACAGTCTTCATGTTACTTGGATTGTCCATTTCATTCATAAACTCAATATCATTCATGGTCTTCCTACAAGGAAAAGAGCATAGCAAAGCTTTTCTATACTCTGTTTTTTATCTGCGGCCAATCTAGAGCTTTCTTTATGAGGCAGTTGCTATTTGAAGCTCATTTCCATAGTGTTGTTGAAAAAGCTTTCTTGCTTCTTCTATGTCATTTATGACACTGTGCACTGTCTCACGTTGCTCCTTTGTGACATCTTTAGTCTCTTCACAATCTGCATAGAACTTTATCTGAGCTTCTGATGCAGCTATTTTTGGCATCCAACTTCAACTGCTCTTTTTGTGCTTTCTGGCGGGCTTCTTCCATTTCAATCTCTCTTGTTTTTTCTTAAGAAACACAGCCTGAGCTCACAGTTCTTCAGGTTTGGCTTCCAGCTTTAAGCGAGCAGAGCTTGTACTAGACACTTGTGTAGATTCACTGTAAACTGATCTAGTCTTTTTGGCTCTGGTATAGAGCAAGAAAGCACTGCTGAAATGCAATCGCTGGGTTGTACATCATCTTCGCATTCAACATCATATTCCTTATTTTCACTCATCAAGATTTCTTCAAGCCAATCTTCTGTCTCATAATGTTCTTTCCTTTTTAAGCCTTTCACATTTTTCTTGTTCCCTTTGGAGTGAGCTTTGGCGCCCTCCGGAGGCTATCACGCGCATCATGCATTGTTACGGTGACTCCAATTGACGGAAAATATGGCTCAAATTGTCGTCTTTTCTTGAAACGAGTAACTCTTCTCACAGATGTCAGCTTTAATTTCAACCTTGAGTGTTTTAGCAAGAGCACTCCTCTGACAGTCTCTGAAACATCGTCTTCAGGCTAAATTGCATTGGCTCATTACTCACGTAAGTCTTGTGCAATGCTTCTACGCTGTGAGTGAAGAAACTCTTTCAGAGGTCCTCTACTTATGATGAAAACAGTCCAGCATAATCTTAGACTTTTTTATGTAGCTGTCGTTGCAGTTACATTAGGATATCTTGGGGAGCGGGCTCCATCTTTACGCGTGCTTCGTAAAAGAAGTCGCTCTTCCATTTTTGAAATTTATTTTCTTGCACTTTCTTGAGCAGTAAAAATATAAAGTACAAACCACAAAAAATACTTAGCAAGGGCATGAACACGTCCTAACTATGACAATAACATGTTCTAAACACGGTAAGATTAATGTGCTGCCGTGCTTCCCAAGTTAAAAATCCAAAAAGCAAATGCCAATAAAAGACACGGCAGCTCCCAAAATGCACCTAACCAATAGGAAGCCAGAACAGCTGCATGGCCAAGGAATGACAGGCGCATGCATGCATGAAATCTAATAAATAACCAAAGTTCAGCCAAATGGCTCCAACAGTGACTGCAGAGAAGGTTCTCCAAGCTGATTGCTGATTGTTAATCACTAGCTGCGTTTACATGGGCAAAAGTAATCGGAAAGAAGGCCTGATCGGAAAGAAAATGTGTCATGTCAACGCGCCGTTCGGAATAGTCTGCCCCGATCAGACTCGTTCAGATCAAAATTTCTTTCCGATTGAGATAGGTAGGTCATACCGATCGTTTATCCGATCGTTGGTCATGTACACGGCTCATTCCGATCGTGTGTCACTTCTGCTCTGGTTTTACGTCACGCATAGATGGTGTTTCGCTCCAGAGAAAGCTTTGGAGCTCAAACAGGACCGACCGGCTGCTTTGCGGAAGCGCCGCTCCGCTTCGCCCCTCTGGCTCTCCGCCTCTCTGGCTCTCCGCCTCTCTTAAACCCCTCACGAGGGGGGGGCCGGGGAGGAGCGGGACCCTGCGCGGTCTTGGCTCGTGTGCCGGTGGACCGAACCAACTGTGTCTCTGAGCAAAGTAGCTGTATTAACTTTGTGAGGGGAGAATGTTTTTTGCGTTTTGTTGTTTGTGTGACTGCGATCCGTCCCGCCGCTCTCGGTTAGCTGCTGTCAGGAGAACTGTGCGTCTCTGAGCAGAGCTCGGACTTCCAGCACACACAGCGGCGGGCGAACTTTTCAAAGCAGAATGTCGCTCAGTCCTTAGAACCTGAAACAATCACGTGGATTTGTGTTTCTAGTCGTGTCCCGACAAAATAAAGGCTGATGTTTATTCCCACATATTTACGTGCAGCCAATATGCAGATTGCGGAATATCCCACATAAGTTTATCAAACAAGGCTAATGTTGTTAGCCCGTGTTAGCCTCTCCTAGGAGCTCAGTTTTTCCACAAAAAAGCATCAACCACACGGATTAAATATAAAATGATGAACGAAAAGGCGCTTCACAATATTCCTAACATTGATTGATAAAAGCCCATTTGGAAGATCGCCTCGTATATTACTGAGCTGCTGCATAAATGTATATGACAGCAAAGGTTTGTTTACTGTGGGACTCTTCCTTGATCCGTTTTTTTTCAGCACTACTGCGCATGCCCAAATGATTTATTCCGACCGAAAGTGTGACCCATGGGAACGTTTGTTCTAATCGGAAAAAGGTTTTCTGGGCCCATGTGCACGGGTGAATTTTAACCCGACCATTGATCCGATCGAGATATTTTGCCCATGTAACCGCGGCTACTCACTCCATCAGCTTCCTCCACTTGTGAACCAAGGATTCATTCTCTTGAATTCTCTCGTAGCTGCTCCCATGTTCCTCCACGTAGCTGAAAGCTTGCGGTTTAAATTGGCCTTCAATGTTGTAAACAATGTTGTTCACGCCCACACTTCCCTCCCCCGTTTTCGTGTCGTTTTCTTCTACCCCCCACAACAACTTTTCAGTTGGTTCATACTAGCCTCACAGCAGCTTTAAATCCCAGTCATCCTTGTGGCAGTAGATCTTATTTGAACATTTTTTGCAGGAATAGGAGTCTAAACATATTTACAAGTTTGCATATGTCCTCAAATCCAAGTAAATGTATTGAAAATCTTTATAGCCTTGGATCTTACCGTAAAATAGAAGAAATGGTCTACAGAACAATTGTGTGGTCAAAAGAAATGTAATTTTCTTTTGAGAAATGTAATTTTCTTTAGAGATTTTTCTTTTCTGACTAAATCAATCTGCCTGAATACATTTGCTTAGTTTGGATGTGAGAGAACGAAAGGCTGAGGCTAAAAGTCTGACTCAATTTTTTTTCCCTTGGAAGACATTGTTGCTTTGTGAACAACCTGGCAAAATGTAGTTGAAGGTTATCACATAAGAATGGTTATTCAGGAGAGGGAATGATGATTAAATCTGTGGACTCACTAAGATGCTTCATTTAGTGCATGTTCACCTGAAGCAGTTTTACTGATACTAAACTGGCATTTGTAAATGTGCTTCGTCCTTCTGTTCTTTACCAACACTTGTGAGGATTTAAAATGACTATGAATACATCTATTTACTTAGTTTGTGTTATTGAAAATACAGTCTGCTATTCTAATCTTACATTTGTGTCACCTAGACCTTTGAGCAGCCCTTAGCAAATGGAGTAAATAAAAATCACAAAGCGTGGTGTTGTGAAGGGCATGATGCATTAACTTTAAAATTTGGAGGGAAAAAAGCAAAAAGTCTGGTGTTGTTTACGTAGTATCTTGTAAGAGAACAGAAGTATGGAGCCTTGATCAATTTCTCAACCTCACTGGGTCATATTCAGAATTGATTTCCCTTACTTCATTTTCCCACAATGAGAAGTCTGTGAAGCAGTAAATCTGGTTCACTAGTGCTACAGGGAGAACAACTGCCACCAGGAATAAGGCTGGTTGAGCACAGAGTGCAGCCTTTTCCCCCATGAACCACATTTTTATTAAGTACTTCTCAGGCCTTCTTACACTCTTAAAGAACCTAATAATTGGGCTTAACATTGTAAAAATGTAGTAAACATGGTCTTGTTTGTCAAATTAAGAGAAAAACTGCCTAAAAAAAAGAATAGAACATTTTCTATCACTTTATTCTTAAAGAGCCTATACCATGCTTCCCCCCCCAAGACAATTTGTTTTTCATAAAAACGCTCCCAGTGGTGTTTTAATTATAGTTTTGAAGTTTTTAACCAAAACCAAACAACTTAAATGTCTTGAAAAGCCATAGTTTGTGTTTATATGAAGCCTCTGTTTCCGAAATCTCCTCCACATGATTTCCCCTTTCTGCAAGCTGTGTCTTGCATGAGTAAAGAGCTTGACACGGGGGTGGGGGGGCACAAAAGACAAACTGAAAAAGAACTCTGAAAAGTTCATAAAAATGCTTTGAATTACATTATAATTTAGGCTACATTGCACCAGGCTGTGGCTCAGATCTGATTTGATGCAAGCATATTCAAATTGTTGAATTCCCCTTCACAGCAAATACAATGAAATGTGACTATTCCCAATTTTCCAAATACATGCAGCCAGTGCTGAACTTTTTTCTTGGCCGCACAGACCCAGACGAAGGCTTAAGTTTAAGATTACGCCACTCCCCAATACCAGGGCCCCCACATCGTCAAGAAGATAATGATGAAGTTTTCATGGACTCATGTCCACTGTACATTCCATGGTCCAACCAAGACCCTTCAGTCAGAAGGACCCAAAAATGCTCCCATGTCAGCCTGAGGAAGACATTGAAAATTTTTTACTCTGTTTTGAGAGGGGATGGAAGGTCACTGAATGGGCATGAAGACTTGTGCCTTTGTTAACTGGAAAGGCTCTAGCAGCCTATTCAGCTATGGATGAGGACCTCTAAGACTCCTATCCTGATATCAAGGAGGCTTTATTGGCCAATTTTAATGTTTCAGCTGAGACCTAAGGACAACGTTTCAGAGAAACTACTCTCCCACTAGGGGAGTCACAAACAGAAACCTATCATCGTCTTAGGGCAGGGGTGGCGAACACGCCACGCGGCTCGCTTGTGGCTCTTGACCAATGAGCGTGTGGCTCTTTGAGTCTCATCATATTTTCTATATACTGTGCCTCATTTCATATTTTTTTCCCTCTTAAACCACACTCAAACCATCAGAGGGTATTAAAAATAAATAATAAATAATAATAAAAGTGATTTGGCAGTGTGTGTGTGTGTGTGTTCGATGCTGCTCCCGACACATACGTGACCGCCAATCATCTGCGCGGGTTACGCCCACTATCGGAACACATAGATAAAGATTTGACGTGCATGCAGACTGTTACCCTCATGGTCAAAATGGAGAAATTCAGAGTATAAGATAAACACAGGACGTTTCTGGAAGAACGGGAAGATTCCTACTTTTTTACTGAATAGAATGGAAAGTCACGATGTTCATCATTATGAGCTTTTGGAAGCAGTAAAATAGTTCATGGCAGAAAAGAACAAAACGTATCCCGGAGAAAATTAAAAACTTCCTGATCTGGCACAAATTGTCTCCTTTATTAACAAGTTGAAGCTTTTCTAAGTCCACATTCAAAACGGCAATCATCCCACGTTCCTTCTTTGCGCAGCTTACAGCAGAAGCTGCAATCCAAATGAATGAAGCGCAGAACGTGACGCTGCTTGTGCAACTGGACGGAAACGACCGCAGATCACTTTTCTTATGGATCCTTTAATGCAGAGACTGACTGATGAGATCCTCGCTGGTCACTGATGAGGCAGCGAGAGAACCGGAGATAAATGAGCAGAAATCTCTTTGAAAGAAGGCCCTGCTATAATTTGGAGAACAGACCTCGGTCCGTTCTGACAGACACTCACGTAAAGGAGCTGATTAGTGTTGCCAGATAGTGACACAGTTTTCCAGCCCAAAAGTCATGAGAAAACTGCCAGACCCAGCGAAAAACCGCCCAATCTGCCCACCACACATATGTATAGTGTGGGGATCTGGGGGTTAGCCCCGTCTTCAGCCCCTAAGAGTCATGGGAAGTGGGGAATTTTCAGTGTAAAACCGTGAGCCACGTAGCTGTTAGCTGAATTGACTTGCATGCCGTTTGGCTGAATCAGTGTGAAATGAAGTTATCGGGTTCCCAAATATGAGCAGGAAGGAGAGGCGTGAATAACGCAGCCAGTTAAATTTAAACTCAGCAATTGTTGGATTACTGCTCCTAAGTATGAACTGACTCATTGCAGTGTATTAATATTAAATAGATTATTTCCCTTTGATGCAGATGTCAGTCATTCAATTTTAAATAAAAAAAAACATATAAAAGCAAGATATTCTAATGAAGGTCAAAATTAATTTAAGTTGCACACAACTGAAATGTAATGTATTTAATGTGTTTATTGTGAATATGAATCACTTAGACACCAGAAGGATGCTCTGTCCAGATGTTTGTGTATTTGTTGGTGTAAGGGTCATTGAAAGAAGAATGTTGAGTTACAAAGAATTACCAGTTAAATGATGAATGGTGAAATATTCAGTTTTTATCATCGTAAATCTGACTTCAGAGAAGTCAGTGCCTCTCCAGCATCAACCTCACTGCCCGTCACTGTGTGGTTCTCTGTGTCTGAGAGAGAGGCAGACAAAAGAGTGAGATAAAGAGAGAGAGAGAGAGTGTGTGGAGGGGGTCTCTGACCTCCAGGGTAGTCTCTGTGTTAACTCTGGTTTAGCTGCATTGATGTGTGTATTGAGGGTGGACACTTTCCTTGAAATAAACACAAGTACAATACTTGCTGTTCTGTTGTAGGGAGAGGAGTGTGTTATGGAAAGTAATACGGCTTTAATTGCGTGTTTGTGTGTGTACGTTTTGGCAGGTCAGTGTGTGGTGTGGCTCTTTGACTCTCACAGTGAAAAATTCGGCTCTTGATGTCAAACTTGTTCGCCACCCCTGTCTTAGGGGTTTATATGGTCAATGGATAAGGCCTGGCCAATGTGGATTACATTGGAGAAATCCTAATCTTGGAACAGCTTCTTCTCACCTTACCCCTTGACGTGTGTATGTGGGTGAAGGAGTATGAACCACCAACTGGAATGGAAGCAGCTAAACTTGAACAGTACATGAATGCTTACCGAAAAACTGGCCCAAGGACACAGCAGTGAGTCCTTCATCACACCCTTGTGTGATGAAGATGTGTACCAGGAACCAACTCTTGTGATAAACAGGCAAAATCAGGGATGAAGAAAATCAGGGAAATGACGGTATGGACCAGCACAAGAGGAAGGCAGAGACAATACTTAAATACAAACAGAACTGACAAGACACAGGTGAAAACGATCAGGAGAGATTGGGACCAGGGAAGTAAAACTTTTTTTTTTTTTTCAACTTGTCATGTCCAACAGCTGGATAAACAGATGATAGCTGAAGGCCTCTTGTGTTGGACATATTTTATTTTAACAACAGAAATTACAACAACAGGGAAGCAAAACTTAAAACTTACACATACAAGAATCCTTCAAAATAAAACAGGAAACAGAACTCTAATCATGATAGAACAAAAACAGAAGAAAAAACTAAGGCAAAGAAACCCAAACCATAACACAGAGAACCAGCAGTAGCGTAAGTAAGACTATTCCTCGGTGTGACATTGGCTTTCATCTGCTATTATTGTCAGCAGCCTGGACATGAACCCAGTGACTGTTAATGGTGTTCCTTTAACTTCTTTGTTAGACAGTGCCAGTTCTAAGTCTTTCGTGAAGAAATGCTATTTACCAGACCATGTTCTCGATTACAAGAACAAAACTGTGATTGTGTGTGTCCATGGAGATGACAAAATTTATCCCACTGCTTAAGTAACTTTTGTTCTGGATGATCAAGCATTTCTTTTGCGTGTTGCAGTGTTTGACAATATGCCAGTTGATTGTGTTATTAAGAGGGATTGCCCTCTTTTGTGGGACTTATTCTGGGACAAAAGACAAACCAATTTTGTTGCTGTAGTCACATGGTAACAGGTTAAGGCCGGTTTGGAACCCCTTCAAGATCTTCAGAGGGATCTTTGTGAGGGTGGCTACAAAGGCCAAAAGAAATCATAGCGCCAATGCCTTCAATAAAAACAGAGGGTCTTTTGGAACTCTTAAATTGAAACCTGAATGCCAGAATTTTGTGTGGGAAATACCAAATGATATTAGACATTTGTAGTTTGGCTTTTCTGTGCAATCAAGTTGAAACCAAAGCTGACTATGTCTCTACAGATGCAAAATGTGCACTTGACAATGATATTTTGTATATTCAGGGATAGACGAGTAAACGGCTATTAGTACCTATAATTTTGCACCTAGCCCATACAGTTCCATGGGCAGAGCACCTGTGTTATCTAAAAACATATGCAAGATTACCAAAACACTTTTACTGCTATGTTTAAAGATGTCAGACTTTTGTGCTTTGCCCTCAGTGTTAGCTGACCAGTTTAAGTAAGGTTAAACAAGCACAGTTACATCTTTAAGTACCCCTTTCCAGCGCATTGTCATGCCATTGTCATGCCACTGAGAAAGAAGCTCTGGCCATCAAATGGGCCGTGGACAGTTTGAGATATTATCTCCTGTGGCAAAAATTTGATCTGGAGTCAGATCACAGAGCGCTGCAATGGATCAATACCATGAAGGATCATAACTCCAGAATTATGAGATGGTACCTTGCCTTACAACCTTTCAGTCTCAGCATACGCCCCAAGCCTGGAAGAATCGACACCTTGGCAGACTACTTCTCTAGATTTCCTATAATGGCCACGCTTGGAGAGGGGGAAAGTAATGTAACAGAGCGCACATCTGTCACGGTGTGAGAACTTACGCTGACGCTGTTTTTGACAGCGTCATTGGGTGCACACTGTTCAGCTGTAAGATTCCAACAGCTATTGCAATTCACTTTGTTTAGTTATTTTTTGTAATCACCTGGGCCGGTATTCCAGAAGCCACATTTAAACTACCCCGACTTTAACCCTGAACATTGGCTGAAATCCGCCTGAACTTGCTTACTCTGGGTATGTTGGTTCCAAAACACCGGATATGAGTTAGCACAATTACGCTCGACTGGGTAACCCTGGGTAAATGCGCGTGCACGGCAAGTACATGAAGGCATTCTGAATGGATTGCCGATTGCGAGGACACCATGGAAACGTGTGGTGAAAAAAAGAGAGCGCTGTACTTCAGTGGGACGGAGTCGGAGATTTTAATGACGACGTATGAAATTACACTCCCATCAAAAAAGTAACACGGCTGCATCATCAGCAAAAGAAAGAGTTTCTGCTTGTAGAAAAATAACAAAGTAAACGCACAAGGTTCTATCTCATTTCCATTTTCATTGTGACTCATATATATATAACTTATCCAATTTAAATTAATTACTTCAATTGGTAACAAGTAATTGAGTTAAATCTATTCAACCTAATTTCCCATGTCTATCCAACTTAATAATTGTTTATACAACTTAAATTTACATATTTATCTAACTAAATGTCATAGTACTCCAATTCAATTAAATGTTTTTCCATCTTAATTTATAGTATTTCTTGAACTCTCATGTGTTTAAGTTTGAGCCCGTAGATATTCTCATTTTTATAACATTAAAAGGAATGATACAATGTTAATTAATAATATAAAATGTTGATTTTTTCAACGTGACCCTGCCTTTAACTTCAGTGCTTGTTAAATAACGAAGCACTAGTGGTGCTATAAAAACTCATTATCCTCTCCCTCCCTCTCACTCGTGGTGCAGAAAGAACATAGTAGGACAAAATAACTCGGCAAAACACGATAAAACAGCTAAACATCTAAACACATTTGGTCAAAAACCCACACGTAAACCGAAATCCGTCCAGACAGGCAAAGGAAATGGTATCCCACAATTCCTTGCGCTGCCAATCTAACAGCAGCACCAAAGTTACACCTACTTAATTGAATTAATTTGAATGAAAGTAAAATAACTGTCTGATAATCACGTTGTATTTTGAAGTTGACTAATCTCAAAAAAATGATTTATCTGAACTGAAGCAAATAATTAAGTTGAAAAAAAAAGTTTATCTTTCCAACATCGATAAATGGTCTTATCACCCTCCCATGGTGGAAAAGTATTATCTGAGCTTCTTTCATTCATTTTCTATTCCGTTTTTCCCTTTCGGGGTCACAGGGCTGCCGGAGCCTATCCCGGCTACTTGTGGACGAAGGCAGGGGAAAACCTGTACAGTCTGTCGCAGGGTAGAATGTCCACAATCACACATCCATTCACTCTCACACTCACACCTAGGGACAATTTAGAGTTACCAATTAACCTATGAAGCATGTTTTTGGACGGTGGGAGGAAGCCAGAGATCCCAGAGAAAACCCACGCATACACGAGGAGAACATACTAACTCCACACAGCTGAGCTTCTTCATCCACTAAATCATCTTCAAATGGAAACGCCATGCTACTTCACCTCTCTGAAACCAACTAACCTTCAACTAAACCTTCTTCAGACCAGGTTTAGTTCAGAGCATGAGTTACTATGGCATCTTGACATTCCCTGAAACATACCTCCGTTTTTGAAACCGAAAGCCGAGGTTATCAACTTCCTTACCCTCAAACTTACCATGGTGACTCACATAACCTGCTTTTCTGGAATACCCCCCTGATTTTGGTTGTTCCCAGGGTTTTATTTGTTTACTTCCTCCTTTCTTAGGAGCACTTCCTGAATCCAGTGTAGGTATCATAACCATTCGGCCTGCAATAACCGTTCGGGGTCCTTTCGAATTAGGATAACACAACACCAGGTAGCACTTGGACAAATTACGTAGCGTGGAGATCTGCTCGGGCTCTACATATTGTCATTTCACGTTCCCTTTTGTAACCCAAAGTTCTTTTCCCTCATAGGTTGTGTCTGACATTATTCTTTGTAGTGTTTATAGAGAGATTTTGCCACAACCCACTTTGTAAAAAGATCCATGGCTGTTAGAATGAAACTGCTGCTCCACAGAGAGAACCGTGTCTCTGATAAGAGCAGCTGGAGTCTCGTAGCATTGTGTTCGCGGGCAGGGAAGGTGCTTTCTTCAGGCCCGTACACACCGGGACGAATTTTGCGCGCGATATTCGCCGACGTTTAACGCCTCCTGACTAAACAAAGGACACCAATGCGAGTGTGCACACCGACGCGAAAAACGTCACGCGTCAAAGCGTCACTTTTTAAAAAACGCCACGGGTTCGTTTTTTTGGTTTGACGCGCCGCGTCAAAAACAATACGACCAATGAGAATGGCGCTTTTGCACACATGTCTGAAGCTTCTGAAGTTGCAGTAAAACACAACTTGGGGGTGCTCAAACACAAAACTGCCTTTCTGAGCACACATACCAGCAAAGAAGATAGACGCCAAGTAGCCTCTACAGTACCGCAAAGAAATAATGACGGACATTCTAAAATATCCCCGAAAACGCTCATGATAAATTTTCAGCTCTTGTACCAGTCGATAAAACTCACCATGTTCTTCTCTTCTCGTAACTATGGGATGTACCCAAAATCGGCGTCTTTTCCGGCGTCTTTCGTCATTCAACAGAACAATAATTTCTTCATCATTGGAACTGGAGCTGGAGCTAGTGGTGCTTGAAATATTCATGTTTTCTTTGTATGATTCTGACAAGCGCGTAAATACTGGCTCTCTTCTGAGTGAAAAGCGACCACCTTGTGTACAGGAGTATTTCTGTTTGACATTAAGCGCCATCTAATGTCAGGGAATGAAATTGCATGTTGGCTCGGCTCATCGTCAGCGAAAATCGCCTGGGTGTGAACACAAAAGACGTGGCGAAAAACGCTGGCGAATAATGCCTGGCGAATATTCGTCCCGGTGTGTACGGGCCTTTAAAGTGTGCGGTCTGGAGAAGGGTTTGGACCACAGTCCCTTCGGCTGCAATGCACTTATAAATAATTATAATAATAAAAGCACATTTAGAAGATAATCTCGCTCCATGTCAGAGCTCTGTTTGTTTACAACGGACTGCATAGTATCTTCTTCTATGGTAGTAATTTGACCAGACCAATCACCATCTGATATGTTATCGGACCAATGGACAGCCAATCGCTCAATGTGACCTCAGCATTAGTCCAAGGACCCCGAACGGTTGTTGCAGGGCAAATGGTTATGGTACCTACACCAGCAAGTCCAGTGGACTCGCCTATTGATAGCCTGTTTTAAATTCAAAATTATTTCTTTTTATTTTGCATTTTTGTTTAAAGTTTGTTGTTAAATTGAAGACTTTTTTTTGTTTATTTATGTTGCATTTTTTATAAGTAAAATGCATGTGAATGTTTTTGTTTCTCCGGATGTTTCATTTTGATTAGTAATTAGTAATTAGTAAGGGCTGGTTTGGTAAAAGAAGGAGCCAACCACCTATAAAACAGATGGAGGCCTCCTTTTTGTTGTCTGGCTTCCATGGTGTTGCATTGTAGGCCTCTTTCCTGCCATAATGTTGTCAATGGATACATGTTTCTCACATTTTCCCTGGTAATCACTTAGAAATAAGAGCACCTTGACTTTTTTGTGTGGACAGTGGTTTGTTCATCTGACATATGGTGTCAGAAGTGGGAGGCAAGCCGCAAAGGCCCAAAGAGGGGCCACGTATGTCCTGCAATGCGAATCAGAATTTAAGGAGTTTATTTTACCATCATGAGATCATTTAATTTAAAAAGTAAACTTAAATGACAAAATGTAACAAACAAATCAGGCTACTTTAAAGCTCTGTGCAAAAGCTTCTGGTAAAACATTTTAATACAAGAACATTTTTACACAAAACATGAAAACTCAAAAACACATGACTACAACTCCAGAAAATGACAACTGAGCCAATATTAACACTTTAAGTTAATATTGTGTTGCATATCGCTGCAAAGTCACTTTTATCCACATTGATTGCTCTAAGCCCATACCTTTTCTAGTCATGTGCAACAGTTCTTTATGAAAACTTGCAAAATATATGATGTTGGTAATTGTGTTGAAGTCAACTAAGCCCAAAAAATCAAAAGAGGGACTAAAACATCTATAATTTAAATTTGTGTTGACTGATTCAACAACAAAAAACACTGATCAAATGAGGATAATGATTGTAATTAAAATGGACTCATAGGTTATTTGCACATTTTAATTGCAATTTTTTTTTTTTAATCACTTTGCTCGATATTTATTTAAATTTTACCTCTAGCTTTTAGAGCAGGGGTGGCGAACACGGCTCGCAAGCCGCATGCGGCTCTTGGCCAATGAGCGTGCGGCTCTTTGCGTCTCGTCATATTTTCTATATACTTTGCCTCATTTCATATTTTTTTCGCTCTTAAACCATGTTCAAACCATCAGATGGTATTAAAAATAAATAATAATTAATAATAAAAGTAATTTGGCAGTGTGTGTGGGTGTGTGTGTTTGTGTTTGATTCTGCTCCCGACACATACGTGACCGCCAATCATTTGCGCGGGTTACGCCCAATGTCGGAACACATAGATATAGATTTGATGTGCGTGCAGACTGTTACCCTCATGGTCAAAATGGTGAGATTCCGAGTATAAAGATAAACACAGGACGTTTCTGCAAGAAGGGGAAGATTCTTACTTTTTTACTGAACAGAATGGAAAGTCACGATATGTATCATTATGAGCTTTTGGAAGCAGTAAAATTGTTCATGGCAGAAAAGAACAAAATGTATCCCGGAGAGAATGAAAAATCTCTTCCTGATCTGACACAAATTGTCTCCTTTAGAACAAGTTGAAGCTTCTCAAAGCGCACATTCAAAACGGCAATCATTCAACTTCCCTTCTTTGCGGAGCTTACAGCAGAAAGCTGCAATCCAAATGAATAAAGCGCAGAATGTGACGCTGCTTGCGCAACTGGACGGAAACGACCGCAGATTACTTTTCTCATGGATCCTTTAATGCAGAGACTGACTGATGAGATCCCCGCTGGTCACTGATGAGGCAGCGAGAGAACCGGAGATAAATGAGCAGAAATCTCTTTGAAAGAAGGCCCTGGTATAATTTGGAGAACAGACATCGATCCGTTCTGACCGACACTCACGTAAAGGAGCTGATCAGGGAGGCTACAACTGGCCTGGGGATTAGCCCCGCCTTCAGCCCCTAAGAGTCATGGGAAGTGGGGAATTTTCTGAATTGACATGCATGTCGTTTGGCTGGATGAGTGTATATCGAAGTTACCGAGTTCCTAATGTGAGCAGGAAGGAGAGGAGTGAATAATGCAGGTAGTTAAATTAAAACTCAGTATTTGTTGTATTAATACTCCTAAGTATGAACTGACTCATTGCAATGTATTAATATTTAATAAATTATTTGCTTTTGATTCAAAAGTCAGTCATTCAATTTTAAATTCAAATAAACATATAAAAGCAAGATATTCTAATGAAGGTCAAAATTAATTTAAGTTGCACCCAACTGAAATGTAATGTATTTAATGTGTTTATTGTGAATATGAATCACTCAGACACCAGAAGGATGCTCTGTCCAGATGTTTGTGTATTTGTTGGTGTAAGGGTCATTGAAAGAGGAATGTTGAGTTACAAAGAAATACCAGTTAAATGCTGTTGGATGAATGGTGAAAATATTCAGTTTTTATCATCTTAAATCTGACTTCAGAGAAGTCAGTGCCTCTCCAGCATCAACCTCACCGCCCGTCACTGTGTGGTTGTGTGTGTCAGAGAGAGGCAGAGAAAAGAGTGAGATAAAGAGAGAGAGTGTGTGTGTGTGTGGAGGGGGTATCTGACCTCCAGGGTAGTTTCTGTGTTAACTCTGGCTTAACTGCATTTGATGTGTGTATTGAGGATGGACACTTTCCTTGAAATAAACACAAGTACAATACTTGCTGTTCTGTTGTAGGGAGAGGAGTGTGTTATGGAAAGTAATACGGGTTTAATTGCGTGTTTGTGTGTGTACGTCTTGGCAGGCCAGAGTGTGGTGTGGCTCTTTGACTCTCACAGTGAAAAAAATTCGGCTCTTGGTGTCAAAATTGTTCGCCACCCCTGTTTTAGAGCCTTACATGGACAAACTCAGACCTTCATTTTAACCCCCAACTCTACAGCCCACTCCTTCCGTTCATTAAACCAAAAACCTTTACAAATCCTGAAAACCTGCCATAAAACCACAAGAGACCTTCGAGCTGTCACTCCTCATCTTTGGAACAACCTCTCTCTGTCAGGCCGAGATGTTTTTTCAGAAGAGCTTTTAGTTTATCTGATTTTGACTTTTACTGGGTTTTACTTTGTTTTTATTGTATTTTCCTTTGTTTGGTCTGTGACAGGGGTGTCTAAACTTTTTTGCAAAGAGGGCCAGATTTGGTGAGGCTAAATTGTTTGAAGGATTATATTTCAAATGAATAGTTTGAACCAAAATGACTGTGAAGTCCGTATTTGAAGACTAGCAATAAATGTAAGAAAAAGTCTGTCTGCCCACCATATTGATTAATATGAACTCTGGGTTCATATGAAATGTTACGTTTTATTCACTATTAAATAATCTGTGAATTTTAAATTTAAACTCAACCCAGTTCTCTTATTCAGTACAAACCACTGTACTTTTAACAAACAAATAACCCTGTGTAATTTTAGAATTGATTCACCTCAGATGACGGAACAAATAACTTCCCTGCACTAATGTGATGGTGATACTGAGATACCGAGCTGTTGGCGATGACTGCGACACTAAACACCACACTGTAGCTCACTGAACTCCATCTGCAGGTAGGGATGGATACCGAGCCCCGATATTGAACGAGCCCCGGGGGAACATTCTTCAAGGCCGCAGTATTGTTAAGATCTGACCTCAATGGTTCTGCTATCGGTACTGGAGAAGTCACATTTTTTTTGTGTCCCACAAGATATAAACTAGAGCTGTGATGGTGTGGGATTTTTGATCACCGCGCTGATAAAGCAGCAGGAGTCGCGGTCACTTGCAACCCCCTGTCCGCCGCCGAACACAAAATCCCCTGGCAGCTGTGTCGCAAATGACAACTAACTACTAACTATCTAAGGAACTAACTATAGAGGTGTTGTAGAATGAGTGTGTATGTGTGTCAGTGTGATGAGTGTGTAGAATACAATACAAAAGAGTAGCTTTCTGCAATCTACCTGCATACTCCACCATGTTGCCCTATGCAACTGTATTTTATTTTAGAGTGAACAGTTTATTTAATTTGTTTTATATTTACATCATGACAGCAATATGTCAAAACATTGCTGTTTATTTTTCTGTAAATAACTTATTTTTTCATGTTACTTTTCAAGGTGGAAAAATGTATAAAGTAAAATGTTCTGTTAAAAAACAATGTTGTTGTATAATGAGGAAATAAAATACTTTATGTTCTTAATTTAATATTTATTTATTTTTCGTCCTCAAAAAGTATCGATAAGAGTATCGTTTAAATACCGGATCGGTAAGCAGTATCAATAAGAGTAGTAGTACTGTTAAAACCTCAACGATACATCTGTGCTTTTATCGAAGGCTAATAAAAGAACTCAAACACTGCTTCTTTTGCCTTCAACTCTCTCTCAATATACGGTAATATCTTCTGTTTTCCGGACCAGAGCGTTTCTGGCAAACATTATCAAACTCCGGCTTCTTCTCAGGACAAATGTTCTCCACCATTTTCATCACGCAGTCTTTAATAAATTCCCCATTGGTAAAAGTGGTTTGCAGTGCTTTGCTATCAGTGTTTTTCTACCTCCTAGCTCGCTTTTGAGATGTTTTCATTTGACTCACGGGTTCTTGTGGAAAATGCTGCTGTGCCGCTACAACACTTACCAGTTGCTTCAAGTTTTTGCTCTGTTCCTTCCAGTTAGTTAGTCAAAGTTAGCTTTTCTTGTCTGGTAATGCCTCTAATAAATTCTTTAAAAACAGCCACAGTCTCTGGCATATTAGGCAGACACTGTTGTTTTGTGTTTCAATAAAAATAATGCCAATTTCCACATGTCCTGGAAGAAGCAGCCCTCGTTTTCAGCCAATCACAATCAAACATTCATACACACAGGTCTTAGGAAGTGCTGGGGGCCACATATTTTATGACATGAGCTTATTGGCCAATGAAAATTTGAACATGGACGACATTTGGCCTATGGGCCAGACTTTGGACATGCCTGATCTATGTATGATGACTGGTTTTAATTTTATGTTTTTACTTTTGATTTTTTATTTCTGAGAAAGGTGCTATAGAAACAGACATCTACTTACTTTACTTACTTATGGAGCAATTATAATTCCATAAAATGTTAGTGTTGTTGTCGGACTCTTCCCTATCAGTTTTATGTTTCTTTCTGCTTTGGCTTTGTGTTTCAGAGATACATCATTTCACACAAGGATCTTTTTTGTACTCTTCATTTACAGTTATTTTCTCTTCTTGATCTGTTTTCTAGGTAAGAAAGAAGTTCTTCGAAGCTCGTCCTCTTGTGTGTGAGCATGACGGATATCTGTATTCCACCTGTGTGTGTTTGCCAGAGGGGTAACGCCATCACCGACTTGGAAAGAGAGTAAGATTGCTCAAACTGAAAAAACACACTTCTGGCTGGTGCTTCCAGACTACTTATCTTTCCAACATGACTTCCTTCCTCACAGCTTTGATTTCATTCCTTCTTCAGTTTGTGTCTTTCTTAGTTTGATTGGGACTTCTAATTGGATCAGCAGGATATGGTGAGAACCAAAGATCCTGCAGTTGAATTGCAATGGGTGAAAAGGCTTGATAGTAATGAAACCCCTTTCAGTTGCCCCAGCAATGGGGTAAAATGAGAGCAGGGGGTTGCACCTGCACTTCATTTTTAGGCTTGATTTGAGCACTTAGTGTGTTTATGAATAAAACTTGATTTAAGCAGGGCTATTAGTCCAGTGTCTTCTATCTTTGAGTGAGGCATACACACGATGGTGATTTCACACAGATGACTGGTTCGTTTCTGAAAATGTAATACTTGCTCTTAACCCTCGTATTATGTTGAAAAAAAATTACCTTGATTATGTTGCGGGTCATTTTGACCCATACTGTGTAAATCCACTCAAAACAATAAAAAAAACAGGTTAAACCGATATCAACTTTATTTTAGAATATTTCAACATTTAGGAAAGAGACAAACAATACTTTTTTTTTATCCCAACACTATATTTAATATTTTTTGCCTTTTTCACAAACACTTTTTTTTTTATTTAACTTGTCACATTTTCTGATATTTTCAATATTCAGTATCTTCTATGTTCTGCACATGAAGGACAGAATGTAACTGTGTGCTTTCTGCCGATGTAATTCTTGCATTTTACACAAGAGGTACTTGTTTTACTGTCATCTCGGGAGGGACAGACCTGGCATCTTATTCCTTTCTTTACATCTGTATCCACTGGATCCATTGCAGACTGGTTGGATGGCCTGAACTTGATCTTTTCAATGACAGCTGCAGCTGCTGGTGATCGAGCTGGCCTGGCTCGCCTCTGGATCTTGGGAGTGATGAGTGCTTTGCCGAGTTCCTCCAGGAAAAGCCAACGTCGGTACAATTTGCCGGCTTTCCATTCCTGGTTGATTTCGGACCACAGGACATAGGCATTGTAGGCAGACACCTCCACAATATTGAAGAAAATTGCCATGGGCCAACGAGCAGTCTTGCGCTGGCAGCTGTATGTTGCTGTGACTTTGTCCAGATTGTCAACTCCAGCATTCAAGTCAGTCTGATCCAGTGACTTCCATTTCTCTTGAAAGACACTCCTCCCCTCAAAATTAGTCATGTCCAGTATAATCCTCTCTTTTGGTTGGGATATGAAGAGCTGAAATGCTGATTGAATATCATCAACTCGTGTGACAGCAAATCTTGTTGGACCAGGTGTCATTTTGATGATATTGGAAGATGACAGTCTGCCTCGGCTTTGGTGTGGAGATTTTGACCATTTTATATTACCATCTTTAGATGCTCATGTCCCCTCTATGGATGAGGATTGCTCCATACCTTGGTTTTCATCTGATGGAGAGACAACGGCAGACTCGTCCTCTGAATCCTCCTCATCGTCGGAAAATTGAAAATCTGGATCATCAATAACTTTGTCCGCTGCATCTGAAAGATCCTCTATCTCTGAAATTTCTTCCTCTGCATCACTACCTAAAAACAGTGTAAATCTTCTGGAGCTCATTTTTGCTCTGTTTCTCAAAGAGATGACACGAAAACAGTGACAAGGACAAGGGAGAGAAAGCTCCTCCTCTACACACACCTGGGTCTCTGAGTCTGAAAGTCTATTCAGAGACAGTCAAAATATAGATAATTTAGCAATCAAAATAAAGTACATCAAAGAGACACGTTTATTTCGGATCTGGACAGCTACTTGCCCACATCAAAGTGTCTGGGTCAAAATGACCCACAACATCATCTTTGTAAACAAACTGTGCACAGACATTCCACGACATATCATAGTATCCAGATTTTACACACAAGTTCATGACCCTAGATGAGGAAAAGTCACCAACTTTCATGAAGAAAAAGAAAGGATAACCAGTTCTTTGGTCAAACCAAAAACTGAAATGGGTCAAATTGACCCTTAACATAATATGAGGGTTAAGCTGCTGATGAATAAAATAGAACTGCTCCTTTTTTACCAGTTTCCATACTTGTTGAATATTTCAAGTTCAGAAAAATAAGCTGTCTTGCAAGCTCACTTAGAAGTTAAGAGGAGAGCATTAAAGAAGGGAACTTCTTGCAGTGGCAATTTATATTTACCACTAGCATGTGTGTAGAACTCATTAAATATAACTTCACAGCACATCAAACGAGAATTCAAGCTTTGAGGTTTTGCTTTGCTGGTTAAACTGTGCTGTATTCTGTAAGAACTCAAAGAAGCAAGCCTTTTCATAATACTCTGGAGGTTCCGTTGTTTGTGTGGCAGCTATGTTTTAGGCTCATCTACAGCTGTGATCTGCTTCACCGGTGGTAGAACCTCAGAGGACTGACCTTTCTTTGTCCTCTGATAGAGACATACAGGCAGGGAGGCTGAGAGCAGTTCTATCTGTTGTTTTGTTGCTTGGCTTCTTAGCACAATCCATCCTCCTTTGCAATGTAGGTGACAGACATGTGCTAGTAAATGGTAGAAAATGAAAAAGAAAAAGAGCCTTTCCGTGCTTGTCCAGTGTGAACACCATGGCTATACAAGCGTGAAGAACATGCATTCAACACGTTCTTGAACATGCATCCCGAGCCTGCTGTGTCTGCCATACACTGCCAAGGTGTCTGAAGATGTATCATGACTTGGACAAGTTTAAAACTTGTATTTGTATTTTAGAACTTGACCATAATGTTCAAACTAAAAATATAGCTGTTACAATGAGGGTTTATTTAGACTGGACACATTGGGTCTGCTTAAGTGAACCAGAGTTCATTTCCCCGAAAATCCGGAACAAATTTTCAGTCTAAAAAACACCCAAGTGACAATCTTTAAATGTGGTCTTGGTTTGTTTCCAATCATACGGAGCTTCGGTTTGCTCTAATATTCAGTTTGATTGGGACTTCTAATTGGATCAGCAGGATCTGGCAAGTACTAAAGATCCTGCAATTGAATTGCAATGGGTTAAAAGGCATGATGGTAGTTAAACCCCTTTTCTGTTGAATACAATCCGCCCTCGGAGCGGGATAATTGAACCAAAACGACCACCGTAGCAGATGTAAACAGAGTATGAATGAAGCAACGGATGAGGTGTGGACAAATATAAAGCCACAACTGTCATGTTATCAAACAGGAAAAAGGGTCCAACTCTTTACTTGTTAGAACATTTATTTTTACACAGCTGAAAACACTTCCAACATGGTTTTCCGTCTCTTGTTATGCAGCACGCGCCCGCATAATGTTAGGTAAGCAAAGTTGTAGTTTACTTATGAAATTCTCTTAAAGCAATGCCATAAAATCACAACAACAACCACATTGCTTCTTACTGTTTTCCCGACTATCTATATGTCTTAAACACTTCTTAGGGTACCTTCATACCCAACCTGTCCTCATCACTGCAGTTGCTAGCATCCTCTGACTTAAAACACACACGGCACGTCTCCGTGCCAGTAACCGCCTTGCACCACACCCTGCCATACCAAAGTAACAAGTAAAAAGTGTTGTTCCCGACGTTCAAAACTGGTAATCGAAATTTAAAGTTTAATAATAAGTTACCCGTCCCGATAAGCATCGTTAAACCCAGCACGTCAGTTTTTCTCTTGTTGTTTTGCCCCGCCCTCGTAGCTCCTAGCCAATGACTGAAGAGATCTTTAGTCACATGGTTTTGTTTACAAGCTTTGGTCCAAAGCAGGATGATCTGCTCGATGCCTGTCTGAATACAGACCAAACGCAAGGTTTGGGACTCGATCCAGAAGAAATTAAGTGGACTCGATCTGGAACAAAGGATTTTCCCAGTCTGAATACACCCTAAATGAGGCTCACAACTAAATGGAATATCAGTACATGTTCATGCTTTGCTTTAGATATTTTCTGCCTCTCGAATTTTAAAAGACTATATTATTATAAACTTAATGGTTCAATTTTTTACTTACATTTAAACTCTCTTAAAACCCTTGTGCTATCCTAGGCACTTTACCGTTGGGAGTTGGGTCATCTAGATTCACTAGACAGAGCTCTGAACCTTTTTTTTCAATGATTTGTGATCTTCACTGGTTCAATGGATTACATGAAATTTTTCCACCTTTGTCATGGTAGGGAGAACATGTCAAAGTAAGGGTGGGGTCATCCAAGATAGCACAAGGGTTACTTTTAGCCCATAATGAATTTGCATGGTCATTAGGCAGAAGTTCATCCTACTGAATTCTCTTCCTGACTTTAAGCAGACTTGGACTTGGACTTGTGACCTAGCAGTTTATGAGCCCAGTGTTATGGCTGGGTGTCAGCAACTTTCATAGCCATAGTCGAATACATTGTGTTACATTGCAAGTTTTGAAAATGATGTATGCCACAGTTTATTGTAAAGTACTGCTTGATGTTCTAATGATGCCTGAGGGTTGTCACATTGGTAGGTATTATAATCATAAAATACGGTTCATTTTGCTTGTTTCAACTTTTATGTGAACAGTATTTAATTATTAAAGCTTTCTGTCTTTCATACTGATCCAGATCTTAGTTTCAAGAAAGATATGAACCCATCAGTGAAAAAAGTCTTTTAAGTCTTGTTTGATGTGATGTTTTAAAGATTATATTTTATTTTCTATTTTATAAAAGCTGTATATATCTATTACACATTATGGAAATGTAAAAATATTAATTTATTATGTGATGCCAGGAACTTTATTAGAATACTTTTTTTCTTTTTACAAAAAAGGCTTTTGAGCATTGAAGAAATGCTGAACTTATAAAAATATGTTGTACTTGTTTCTTGTTTTTACATCAGAGTTTTATTTATTTATTTATTTATTTAATTTTATTTTTATTTATTTTTTATTTATTGTTTGTTTTTTGTCCACAATATATTGAGAAGAAATTCAAAAACACAATAGATTAATAATAATTTCCAGTGCATAACTGGAAACGGAGTGTTTAATACATGAGGGTTTTCTGACATGAACACGGGATTTTATGGTGAATTTCATCCAGATTTTCTTCATATTTGCCCACCATACATGCACTTCAAAGAGAGCCATGTTCTCACAGACGTAACAAATTATGCGAGTGCTGCACAAAAGAAGAAAACGTCAAAGAAAATAAAGTCAACCTGCTGAAAAAAAGCTTATGGAGAAAAAAGGAGTTTTTAGACAAGTTACTAGCATCACTTCTAGATCTTATTTTATTCTTAAATATCAACGTATCAGCCAGATGATGTCCTTGCCTATCCTCTGCTTTTGGTGCAGTTCAATACACAGGCATGAAGCCTGAAGCTGCAAGATTCTTTGTCAATTTCTGATGATTTCCTTGCTGAAAGGCTTCACTGCTGCCCAGGCTGACACGCTCAGAACCTCTTCGCTTAGCCAGCGCGGTCTTTCACAAACCCAGCGTAGCCAACAACCTTAAGGATGCCACCCATCCATCCATCTTCTTCCCCTCATTCAGGACTAGGTCGCAGGGATAACAGTCTAAGTAAACATTCCAAGACTTACCTCTCCGCTGCCACTTCCTCCAGCTCCTCTGGGGGGATCCCAAGGCGTTCCCAGGGTGTATGGTGTAGAGCTGGTCCACTGTTCCACGAAACAGCATTGAATGGTATGCTCATAATCAAGACAATGTGAGTTTTATAGTGATTTGTTTTTAAATAGATTCCATACATTTTACTTCTAATTTTCATTTTCTCTTTTGTGACCACAGCAAGACGCTAAATTAAAGACAACAAAACTGGTACATCAGTCTACTATAAAGCCATTGAAAAACTGCAATTCAGAAGATATCAATTAACTAATGAATAAAAGTGTTGCTAAGTTAAAACTTGAAACTAAAAAAATAAGACGTTTTTTCTGCTCACATGTCAGAAAACATTTTATTACTGAGACCACAACCTTTTCAGAGCTGTGTTATTTAAAAGCAGGAGTTTGCTAAAATCACATTCTTCTTTATTTTTTTTTTCATGTCCAATTTTTCCGTCAGATTCCAAAACTTCTATCGGTATGCCTGAGGCACTCGTTTATCAGACTGAAGCACAAGGTTTTGTTAAATGAATGATTTGAATTTGCTAGCAATCATTGGGTAAACAGAAATGGTTGAAAACTGAGCAACTGAGAGGACAAAAAACGGTGAAGTATTTTCAAAGAGAGAGCTGGATGTATTTTTCCAACATTGTGGTTTTTTAACAACCCAGGCCAATGCAACAGTCAGCATCAGGGACAACACAATCAGAAGCAACACAGGCATCAAATTCTCTCCCAGAATAATATAAAAAAAAGAGTAAGAGTGCCGAAAAACCGATTTGTTTTGTTTTCTCAGAGGTTTTGAAACAGTTGGGTGTTTTGCCATGGTCATGTATTCTCCCTATATATTCCATTTGCTCTCTTATGCTGAAAAGGGGCTCCATGGGGTTTTGAGCATTGCTAGTTTCTTGGATTCTTGTTTATACAATGTCTGAAAGCTATGAGAGGAATATTTTGATGTACTCCTTTGCAGAGCAGCAGCATTAAGTCAGGTTTTACAGCCTATTCCACTCCCCTCAGATCAGTTTTCAAGAAAATTCTTAAAGATGAATTAGAAATCGCTTTACTGTTTCTCTGGGGGTTATTTTTTTGTGGCCAAAGCACAAGCGTCAAACTACAGTTCTCACGAGCTGGCTTGTTTTAAAAATATTCCTGTGCTTATTGCTTCTTACAGTTTTTCTTAGTCGCTTTGGTGGATTTCTCACTACAGAATTGAACTTTGCACAACAGTTAGTGCAACCTCCACAACATATTGTTATTTGGGCGCAACCTAGTGGCAGTTTCATGTTAATTTCATCCAATAGCATATGCTTTTGGACATGAAGCAACTGAGTACACAAATCTCCTTAAAATGATCACTTTTTACTTGCTTTTGCTCACTATTAACTTGTTTGTAAATTAAGTATACTTGTACAGGCTGAATATTTATTGTCTATACAATTAATAATTTTCATCAGTGGAAGAGCCAGAAGATTTTATATGGGGTGGCAGGAGAGAGGCAAAGCTCAGTGTAGTTGTCCTTTCATTCCAGAAAGTGTGCATTGCTTCAGTCTAATTGTGAAATGCAGTAAAGCAGTTGCTGTTTTTGTGTGGGCACAGAAGAATGTTGCATTCTCCATTTTTGAGTCTGGCTCTTTCATTGTGAACATCTTCAGTGTTGACGCTCATCCTCCAGCACTGGTCAGTGTCCTTCAGCATCTGTCTGGACTTCCTAAGCAGGAAGGACTTTGTCTGAACCTCAAGAAATAAGAGGAGCTGCTGGTTTCCTTCCTGCAGCTTCAGCACTAGTGGGTGATGATGTTTATGATGCGTCTCATCAGTCTTCATCACTGGTGCTCCCATCATCGTCACTTCACTGCTGCTGATTTCATCACCTGGTATAGAAAAATAAATAAATTTAGAAAAAGAGCCACCTTTTAAAATAAATTTTCAGTGTGTTTGCACAGTTACATTTATAAAAAATCACAAAGCCGAAACTCTGCAAAACATGATTTCACCTGCTGCTCCGGGAGGGGATTCTTCATCAATTTCCTCACAGTCACAGCAACATCTGTCCTTACTGTCCTTAGGTGGAGCGCTGCGCTGCGGTACAAATGCTGCTTTAATTAGAATGAAGCCACGTTCATTTTTAGAACAAATCCAAACAACAATAACCAATATGAATCCCACCACAACATTTCTAAAATTGACTATAAACAAGACACACTGGTGACCTTTTCAGGATGTCCCCTACCTCCCCCCTTGAGTGGAGGCTCCGGCAGCCCCATGACCCAAAAGGGACGAAAAGGGTTTTGAAGATGAATGACTATAAAATTCTTTGTGGAATAGCAATTTCTTAAAATAAATATGTGCGGTTGTTAAACACAGTTTAAATACATTTTTTTATAGCATGCAGTCGTGCCAAACCTATTCGTCAAATATTTTTACAAATATTACTACTAAGTGCTCTGCTGCTTCGTGGTAGTGAGAGAAGTAATCATTGACTATTAAGGTATTTTTATCTTTGCAAAACATACCTTAGATTGGAAAATGTTTGATTGTCGGCCAGAAACAGGGGATAGCCAGGTTGGTTGTGTCAGAATTCCTTCACTATTCACTATATAGTGCGTTCACCATTTTGTATTGCTGTTTGAATTTACAATTCCAAAATCGAGTGCACTAGAAATTAACCAGAAGTCTCTGCAAAAAACCAATGTGCATCGATGCTCAATAGTTTGGCAAATAAAGACCACAATGTTTTGCGCCGAACAATTATTGCCAAAGAAATGCATTTAAATGTATTATTTTAAACAACATATTTAAAACGATTTTATCTATAGACGAAAATGGAACATACATTGATGAAAATGGGTGTGTGAACTAGCAGTTGAAACAATGATCAGCCTCTCCTTCACAGTCACTCAAAGTTGAATAAACCTCCACTTTACACGTATGTAGAGGCGTATTGTAAACCAATTGACAGGTTAGGCATAAAGTACTTACTCTATCTGCAAAACTGCAATATATGGAAGGTCATCCTCATGGTAGAGGGTTAGGATGGGTGGAGGAAGGAAATGGCCTGACAATGGCTGTGGCTTGTCAAAGGGTCTTGCAAAATTTTGGGAGAACTACTGTCAGTTCAACTATTTACAATCTAGGGTAGGTCCCCTTTTGACTCTGCAGCAAAAGTGTTTTTTCAATGTCTTGATTTTTATTGAATTCTAGTTTTCAAAATGTCATCCATGGCTGTCTTCACTTCACATGGACATTGGGAACACTTCCAGAGAAATCTGTCCCAATGAAAACCTTTTGACTTGATTGTTCAAAGATGCTGGAGTCAGAGCTTGTCATTTTTATGACCATGACACTTTCATTGACATAAATAGTTGCATTTGAAGATGAAATTATACATTTTGATGAAGGGGCTTGTTTTGAAGCATGAACTACCCATTTTGAGCTACTGACTTGCTTTTGTGCATGGTTAACCCAGACTCAATGTCTCAGCCTCCTTTTGATACCTTGTTACATCCCTGTCTAGGGGCTTGTAAAAGGATGTAAAATAAAGGTAAAAGGAGCAAATTAAATACCACAATGATTCAAAAATTCTTACAAACAAATTCAGGCTAAAAAAAATGCTGGAAATTTGTTTACAGAAAAACTCAAAACTACACAAAAGCAACAAAAATACAAGGACCAAAGCCTCGATCAATCAAACAAATTAAAGCTCTGCTGCTGCCAGCAGGGGGATGGATGGGTGTGGCTTTCCAGCAATGACGTGTCCGTATTTAAACTCTGAGCTGGACGTCCTCATCCAATCAGGTGCTGCGGACAATTAATTTTTTTCGTTAGACTGCTAAGTATAATAACATAATTTTTTCTCAATTGGACAGTCTCATTCTTCCTCTATAGTATTCATTTTTAAACTTGTTCACATTTCATATTGACATTTGGCAGAAGTAAAAGAAAGTTTGGTGCGCATTAAGTTAAATCGCCTGTTCATGAAGGTTGACGTGGGAAAGTGGCAGTATGCACATAGGTGGGGGTGGGGGTCACAGTAACAGCGCTGCGTGAACAGACCCTTTTCTTATGATCCCATCCCAAAAAAAGCTGTGAGAAAAGATTGTCTCTGAAATCTTTTTTTTTTTATATAAACAAACAGCAGAACAAATGCCAAATGTTGTCACACTCCTGCATGCCACTGTCTTTCCCTCCACGTGCCAAAAGTGGCACGTGTGCCCAAGGTTGCTGACTCCTAATCCACAGTATTGTGTATTGTTCTAATTCATCAACTTTTGCTCTAAAGCCGATATTTTTTTGTCTTTCAGTTAGCAATTCTTCCAAACAGTCTCTCCTGCTGTGCCGTTAGCTTCAATCCTGACATAAGTCAAGTCACCATTTCTTTTCCTCGTGCAGCAGGTTTTCAACTTGGGATTTCCATTTAACATATGTCTTTTGCCATATGTTAAAATCAATAAATTAAGCAGGCTGATGTCAGAGCCACGCTGTTCGGAGCTAGGCTCTCTGTGATCTGGGCCAGATCTCTGCTGCTCGGGCCTAGCTGCCACCTCTCCCAGTGAGCGAGGCTGGATCTCTTCACCTCCTCTTGTTGGGATAATCCTGCCAGGATATTTACAGTTCTTGAACACATCAGAAGCAATGAAACAGCTGCAAATCCCCAACATCTAAATCCCAAAGTGCTGACATTCAAAAGGAGGTCAGCAATAAAAGCTGAATACCAGCAACAGTGGGTGTATGACTACTCTGTGTTAATTCATCTTTGTTAAAAGAAAAGGAAAAGAGTTATAGTTGCAGGTTCCTTCTTTCAGATATTTGAAAAAACTTGTGTCCAAACTACAGCATTAAAAAAGGAGCTGGTTCCACGTAAGAGTGACCTTAATTGAACAATTGACCCAATGTACATTGTTTTTACTTTACTATTGTTGCCAGTATGTAAATCCTATGGAAAGAACCAGTGTTATACTACTTCTAGACTCCTCCTTACAAAAGATGTATGGCTATAACAAGGTGGATTTAACAGATGGTTAATTTTCAAGGCTCACAAGTTCTGTGACTCTTAAAGCCCCAGTAGATGGGGTCCATTGTCAAATGTAGTGTAAGAGCCAGGTTTTAGCTCATTATATGAAGACAACTTCATGCCCCAACAGGCTTATTTCAGAAGTGAAGCATGTCTGATTGTTGTCCCTATTCTTTTGTGGCGTGGCAAAGAAAACTACAGATGTGGCTGAGTAGAGCAAGTTGTAACTTTTGACATGCTTCTAAAATGAAACAGTATGCAATTGGTGTCACTACACTCATTATCTTGATGAGTTCTACCCTCTGCAGCTAAAATTAGTCCTGTCTCTTCAGGCCTTTAGTTTTTATGCCGCTGTGCATTTGTTTGTTTATGTGTCTATAGCACTTTTTATGAGAAAAGTGGTTGTGTTACCTGTGACTCAACAAATTAACATTGCTAGCAATTAGGGCTTCAGGATATGAGGAAAACTCTTGATGACATGCGATACACCAACAAGAATCAAAACAAGAAAAACCACTACATCATTTCCATTTCACTGCAACAGTTTTATATAAACAAAAGTCAACATATTTTAAAAATATTTTCCAAATTACTCTTGTCTACTATATAGGAGGCGGGGGTCTTACATAAAAGGGGTCTGTGTGATTTGTCAAATGTGTAAAGGGCTTTGTTTAATCCTTTAAATACTTAAAGATGCTAGGAGATTGTTTTAGCACATGTACAGCATAAACATTTGAGCTAACCATTAATCGCAATTTATGCTGTCTTTTGCAAAATCTAAAGACTGATATCGCAATGACAATAAATTTGCCATTTTTTGTGCAGGCCTACTAACAATGTTTCTAGTCTTCATTCTAAGCAGTAGTCTGTGAGCCTCCAATCAACAAGTGAGTCTTGTTATCTTCATCGGAACTTGTACTGACTGGCCTGGGTCCTTGGCAGGTTAATCACAATTTAAGGCAATGGACACACTGGGGAGGTGTGTAGAAGAAGCTTGGTGCCAAATGTCGAAGCGGTGCAAATCTTGCTCCTGGCTTTTTCTTTCACAGCTCTATTCCAATATATGTAAGACTAGGTGTCACTAGGTGGCCACTTGAACATGCCTTGTTGAAGGTGGCGTGATCAAGGCTTTCGAAATTTAAATACATTCTATGGAAAGTAGCTTAAAAAACGTTATGCTCACATTGATAAAAGTAAAGCGATTGTGTAATTGAGGTATGTAGCCCACATATTCAGTGTTTGCTTGAAGAAGAAAAAAAGGCTGTCCATAAATGTGTGTGAAATGTTTTCAGTGAATACTTGTAATGAATTTGTAACATGTTATGTTTTTAAACCCTCAATGGCCTTCTGATGTGCTCTGCTGGAGCAGTTAGATGCCATGCACTTTTTCCCTCTTTTGTTGAAATGTGTCTTCAAGCCATGACAGATAATATGATTCTTATTCAAAGCAGCTGTATTTATAATCCCATTAGACTATAGGGGGAGTAAAGCTGTGCATCTTCACTGGGGTGCCATTCAGCTCGCTGCGGGGTTATCGCTGTCTCTGAGGACGGCTGCTGAGCTCAGGCTGAGTGGCTTTTTACTCCTTTATAAATTCAGTGTGCAGCACTCTCTTTTTTTTCCCACCATCCTCAAGAATCTTACATCACTCCAGGAGGCTCTCTTGTGCATTTTACCAGTCCAAGAGAAGTCTGAGGAACGTTAATTGTGATCTGCAGCTGATCCCTCTATCCATGCCTTTGATCTGTAGCAGGATAACTGAATTACTGCTCTCAGAATCACAATGACACATTATGGAAATTAAAGGCCCATTATCAAGTCTTTGTGTGATGAACTGTTAACTTTTTCTTTAGTCTAGCTTTTTCAACACTGGAAAGCCATAGAGGCCAAAGTCGTTGCAGTCAGGGCTTTTAATTCTTCTCTTTTGTTCTTTGTCTTACATTTGCATATTGTCTACTCCTAAAAATGTAATGCCATATTTAACACAATACACAAACACACACATAACACACCCCATTGGTAGTTTTTATTTTTTGTTGTTGCTTATTTAAAGAAAATTTACCAAAGGGGTAAAAATCGTTGTCTCCTTGATTCCTGAGGGGCATGTCTTTGCATTGTGTTTCTTTAGCCGCGTTTACATGGGCAAAAGTAATCGGAAAGAACGCCTGATCGGAAAGAAAATGCGTCATGTAAACGCGCCGTTCGGAATAGTCTGCCCCGGTCAGACTCTTTCGGATCAAACTTTCTTTCCGATGGAGATAGGTGGGTTATACCAATCGTTTATCCGATCGTTGGTCATGTAAACGGTTCATTCCGATCGTGTGTCACTTCTGCTCTGGTTTGCATCACCCATAGATGGTGTTTCGCTGAGAGAAAGCTTTGGAGCTCAAACAGGACCGACCAGCTGGTCTGCGGTCTCCGTGAAAAGCGCTGCTCCGCTCTCGCCCCGCTCTCGCCCCGCTCTCGCCCCGCTGGCTCTCTGCCTCTCCCCCCTTCATGAGGGGTATGCAGGGCAGGAGCGCTTCAGTCCACTGGCACCCGAGCCCCAGTGCCAGTGGACCAAGTGAGCAGAGGAGCCGGATAACTTTGTGTGTGAGGGGAGGGAGGGATGCTTTGTTACGTATGCGTTTTGTTGTTTTGTTATGTGTGGGAGAATTGAGACTGCGAGCCGTCCCGCCGCTCTGGGTTAGCGGCTGCAGGACTCAGGAGGAACCGTGTTCGAGCAGAGCTCGGGCCGCTAGCTCACAGAGTGGCTTTGGGTCGGTGTGTGAACTTTTCAGAGCAGAAAGAAATGTTGCTCAGCCCTTAGAAACAGTTCAAACAATCACGTGGATTTGTGTTTCCAGCTGTCTCCCGACAAAAAAAAGACTGATGTTATTCCCACACATTTACGTGCAGCCAAGCTGCAGATTGAAGCGTTTCCCCGCACGGTCCTGGATTTTGTGTCCAAAGGCTAATCTTGTTAGCCCATGTTTATAGCCTGTCCTAACCCTTCCAGCTCCGTTCTTCAACATAAAAAGCACTGTCCACACGAATTAAATAAAACGATGAGTGAACAGGCGCTTCATAATATTCATAACATTAATAAAAAGCACGTTTGGAAGATCGCCTCGTATTATGGAGCTGCTGCATAAAAGTCTGTGGCAGCGGTCTGTTTACAACGGGACGCATCTCTTCTTCCGGGTTGTTTTTTTTACCACTACTGCGCATGCCCAAATGATTTATTCCGACCAAAGGTATGAGCTTGTTCTAATCGGAAAAAGTTTTTCTGTGCCCATGTGCACGAGTAGATTTTAACCCGACCTTTGATCCGATCAAGATATTTTGCCCATGTAACCGCGGCTATTGTTTAGATTTTTGCTCCACTTGGAGGTTGTGTTTTGTGTAGCTTTTTTTTTTCATTTGAACATTTACCTTTTTTTAGTTGGATTCAAGGATTCGAGGAGTATTTATTGCCATTTTCAGTGAACAGAGCAGTTTCACAGAATAAGAATTTACTGTGGTGCTAATGTGTGACATAAAACGCTTAAGAATAGAAAAAATGAACAACAGTAAGCAAAATTTAAAAAAATGTCAATGTTCAAAACAATAAATAGAAATGAATTGTGCAAACAGTGCAAACTGAGGATGATCAAGATGCAGGTAGTGGACTGGTAACTGGACATACAGGTGAAAAGGTTTAAGGGGGACAGAGTTAAAAAGTGTACATGAGTCGGACTGCAGAGGGAAAGAAACTGTTCTTGTGTTGTGATTTGATATCTTTTTTTTATTCTAGTCTCTTAATTATGTTATCTTTAGCAGTTTAAAATCTATTGGCCAAAATCACATGCCTGCTTCCTTCATCATTTTAAATAATAAGAACAATATTTGAAAGAAATCTGTTTATATTCAGTGTTAGCATAAGAATAGGTTTTGTGCAGAACTTAATACTATATATATTTTTTAAGAACTGTAACTTTTTTCTCCGTCTCCTCATGTGTAGCAGCAAAGGAGTGTCAGAACTTGTTGAAGCCAGAAATCACTCTGTTACAATGATCCAGTCCACTGGGGTGCAGGAAGCTATTGTGAAATCCAGATTAATAGCAGCGACACGAGTTTGCCCTTCAGCCCCCTCTCAGATCTCATCAAACCAGCTTTCAGTTACTCAGTCAGTTGAAGTAAAGACAGGTGATCTGTATGGTGAGTCTGAACCAGTGGTTTTACAAGAGAGCTTTAAAAAAAGAAGGGCAGTGGATGATTCCTACAGGCCTTTTTTGTCACTGCTTGCCTGTGTGGAAGACTTATCCATGCCTAGTGGCATGCTATCTTTTCCTTGTCCTTTTATCTGCTAAGGTAATACATTATAAGTGACCACTGCTGATGGCTAAAGATTTACCTATTGGCAAAATTATCTAAACAGCAAGGGGAACTGTTTACAAGGGTCAAAAGTCTCTAATTGGAATGTGATTTTAAACATTTAGCTGAATTTTGCATTTTTCCATGATTTTTTTTCCTTTCAGTGAGTTCAGGCTTGCTTTAGAGATCATTTTGGCAGTAGCTTTGATTTAATCTACATAATAGGAGAACAGGCCAATATTTCTTTTATAAATCATCAATAATCATGTTGGATTTTAGGCCTTAAGTCACAAGCAGTTGTACAGTGTTGACCTGTATGGGTGCGCTGCAGGTTCTAGGGTTGTCTGGGGCCGTAGGAGGTTGTAGACAGAGGAGTGTAGGTGAGTATAGTAGTTCTCTTCAGGCTTGTGCGGTCACTTTAAGGATGTCAGGCACAATAGTGGTATGTTCCATTTTCATGTGGTAACAATATTGTGAAGTCTTTGTAAGGATAATGTAAGTAACATGCACTTATAACATAAGAGTGATGCTGTCGAATGGTACCCTTACACTGTACTCTGTTCATTAGTTAGGTATTGGCTCCTTAGTGACCACGCACAAATGCCTTAAGAACGGGATGTGCAGTCCATATGTCAGTGCCCATGGGACGTTCACACAAACTACACTCTGACTGTCTTAGTTCCTAAATTCCAGGAACACGCAGATGGGGAGACTGAGGGTGCTCAAGCACCTGCCCCTCTTGCCCAAATGCTCAAAGTGCTCTTTTTGTCAAAGGTATAGTGCGCTATGCAAAATGGGCAGGAGATTTATATGCTGCTGCAGATCTGTTGTTGGTTGTTGGGCTGGTTGCTCCCACCCTATGACCCTATTGACCACGGGTGCATAACCACGGGTCCGCTGACATGCGTGGTGCGAGCACGTAAGTGAAACTGAGCCGCTCTTTCCACGGCTGATTGTTTTATTTGTGTTTAAGGTGAGCAGATGGAGAATGGTTTGCAGGTGTCTGCTCCTGTGTAGTTTTAATTTTCTGATAAATTAAAAGATTAAGGTTAATGTAAAAGTATGCTTTGTTCACAGATGGACTGACAGAAGAGAGTGAAAGGTCAGGCAAGGTAGAAGGAAAGAGAGGAAGATTTTTGTTCCACTGAAAACAGGGAGATTGATGGAAACTAAGGAGACAGAGGCTGAAGAAAATGAAGCAGAGGTGGAGCCTATCATGCAAAATAATCTTTTTTGAGCTTTAAAGTTTATTATAATTTTCATTCATTCATTTTGATCTGTTCTTGCATCTCTGAGTTTTCCTCTAAAAAGCTGCACTTTGAGTACCAGCCCCTCCCAATACACAAAAACGAGCGGGTTTTCATATTGTGACACAGATAAGTGAGAACAGCCCCTTCCAGGAAGAGTCTGTGCTGCTAGCAGTGACGTGCGGTCAGGTGAGGCAAGTGAGACTATCTCACCTGTCATTGTGATAAAATAGAAAAACGTACATAGTACATCAATATTATTTTCCACTGATACGTGTTAAAGATACATTTTCAGTTGACTCGACCCGTTTTCCACAGTGTCTAAGGTTAAAATCGCAGAATTTGAGTGTTCCAGTTCCGGGTTACAGCACGGACGCGTGTGGCTCACGGCGGCTAAACAACTTTCTTCAAGTGACTTAAAAGATGATTTTCTCCAAAAAAAGAGAGCTGACCATGGCCCCTAAGAAAAACCATGACTACGAAGACCTTAAAAAGTCTCTTGACTTCAATCTACGTTGAATCCTTTCATGGAGCAAGTAACCCGCTAAGCTAACTCCTCTCATGGAGCTAATATGGAAGACTATTGGAGATTCCGAGCTCAAAACGAGCAACAAGAAAACCGGGTCGACATTCTGGAGAAAAGACTGGATGATGTGAAACAACAAGTAAGGATGAATAATGTCATTCTCACTGGATTACCGATCAAACCTCGGGCAAAGCCAAATGCAGCTGGAGTTAGCATTGCTAGCAGTTCTTCTGAAACAGGGAGAGATGGAGAGTCTCTGGAACACCAGGTGGAATCATTTCTCACGTCTGAAGGGATTTCCCTGGATCTCAACACCATCGAGACCTGCCACCCGCTCCCCAGGAGAAAGGAGACGGATAAACCAGCGGTTTGTCAATCAAAAACACAAGCTAGCTCTGATGAATATAAGTAGGAACCTGAAAGGTTCGGCTGCTTATCTAAACGACCATCTGACCAGAAGGAATGCTGAAATCTCCAGACATGCATGGCTTCTCAGGAAGCAGAAGCAGATCGAGAACACCAGGGCGTAGACAGACGGAACCGCAACCTCTGGTTCCAAGGCCGAAAACAGGGGAGGCTCATATCCGAAGACACACTTGAAGGGCGAGACGCCGGTGGCCAAAGTGGGCAGGGTGTTGTGTGCGTACTCAACCCAGATCAAGTGCCTGCTCCATGTTGAGGGGTTCTGAGAGACCAAGCACCGGAGGCCGGTTTCCAGCTGCTGATTAAGGCGTTCAGTCTGGCCATTGGATTCAGGATGGTATCCCGAGGTCAAGCTGACCGTAGCACCGATGAGCCGGCAGAACTCCTTCCAGAACTGGGATATGAACTGAGGCCCCCGGTCCGACACAATGTCCTTCGGGAAACCGTGGTACCTAACAATCTGGTTCATGATAACTTCAGCCGTGCCTTTAGCTGAAGGTAGTCTAGGCAGGGCGATGAACCGGACCATCTTGGAGAACCTGTCCACGACCGTTAGAACCGTGGTGTGTCAATGAGAGACGGGAAGCTCGGTGACGAAGTCCATGGAAATGTCCACCCACGGTCTGGAAGGAACGGGAAGCGGTTGTAGGAGCCCCATGCGACGACTGGTGGAAGACTTGTTCCTGGCACAGACTGAACAGGCGGAAACATACTCCCGGACCTCTGGCTCCATGCAAGGCCACCAGAACCTCCGAGAGATGGCGTGCATGGTCCGCCTTACTCCCGGATGACAGGAAAGCAGAGAGGTGTGGGCCCAGAGGATCACCCTTGAGCGCAGTGTTGGGGGTACAAATAGGCGATTCCTTGGGCAACCACTGGGCGTTTGCACCCCACTACACCCTGCCTTACCTCAGATTCTATCTGCCAAGATACCGCTCCAACCACACAAGTCAGTGGAAGAATACGTTCAGGTTCTTTGGCAACAGGCGCGGGGTCGAACTGGCGAGACAGGGCATCCGGCTTAACGTTCTTGGACCCCGGCCTGTAAGAGAGGGAGAAAGAAAAACGATAAAAAAAGCCGCCATCGGGCCTGGCGAGCATTTAGTCTCTTGGCAGTCCTGATATACTCAAGGTTTCTGTGATCTGTCCAGACAATGAAGGGGTGCTCCGCACCCTCCAGCCAGTGGCGCCACTCCTCCAGAGCCACCTTGACCGCCAACAGCTCCCGATTGCCGATGTCATAGTTGCGTTCCGCCTGAGAGAGACGCCGGGACAGGAACGCACAGGGATGAACCTTCCCATCCTGCTCCAACCGCTGCGAAAGAACAGCCCCTAACCCTTCATTGGAGGCGTCCACCTCCACGATGAACTGACGGTGAGGATCAGGCATAGTGAGCAGCGGAGCGGATGTGAAGCAGTGTTTCAGCGCCCGGAAAGCGGCCTCAGCCGCAGGCGTCCACCGGTACTGCACCCGTGGAGACGTGAGGGCATGGAGGAGCGCTGCGATGGAGCTGAAACCCCGGATAAAGCGTCTGTAAAAGTTCGCAAAGCCTAAGAATTGCTGCAGCTTCTTACGGCTGTCCGGTGTTGGCCAGTCCTTTACGGTGCTGACCTTGGCTGGATCCATCTCTACCGCCCCTGCGGACACAACAAAACCAAGGAAGGCGGAACTCTGTTTGAACCCAGAAGAACGGCTGTTAATCAGCAGAAGAAGAAATGCCAACCTTGGTCATTCGACAGGATATGGACCCTTGTTTAATTTACTTCACAGCATTACCTTATTATATATTAAAAAAAAAATCGTAATCAATTGTTGAAGATGGTTAAATTGATTGATTTCTAATGATATTACTTCACTTTCTCCAAAAATTGAAAAATTGATTCATGATTTTTTCTAATGTAACATAATTTTGCACATATTTTAACTTTTGATACTTTATCAAATTTTGCTATGAAGATTTTTGAAACAGTGTTATGCCTATTTTACTGATATAGTATTCAATTTTAGTTTTCAATTTTTGTTTTATAAAAATAAGATGGGAGTAAGTGGAAAAAATGTAAGTATTTGAAAACTACATTTTAGGCCTACAAGAGTTATTTTTATTAATTGATTATTTTGCTTCCTGGTAGGAAAATTATTTTAGAAAATAACTAATATTTTATTAAAGAAATCGTGCTTTATGTGTGCCAAAGGTGACATATTATCATATATATGGAAATATTTTACTCTGGAAGGCTTAGGAACAACATAATATAGGCTCTTTAAAACCCACAGAGACGAAACAGCTGGTCAGGAGATGGGGACAAGAACCAGTGAGAGGCCATGACCGTACCTACTTGGACTAACACACCCAACTGAACCCGTCCAAGTCCTGCAATTTCACATCAAATATGACAATGTCTTTATTTAAATGACACCACAGATGTGTCACACACTGAGGAAAGGTCCTCCCTGCTGTTGTCCATTTCTTGAGGAAATGGCAGTGCTAGGTCCTCTAGACCAGGGGTTTGCATGTGGCATCCTTGTGCTGTGGCTCTCTGTGGTTTTGCTAATAATTATGTTGTAAGATTGTCGTGGTGTCTTTAACATCGTTGGGATGTGTATGGCATTTCAAGGCTGCCATTACTTGAACTAGTGAAAAGACAACTAAGCAAGTGCATTCAGGAACTGAGTGAGTGAAACTTACAACCGTGCAATGCTAACCGAGCATTTTACAACTGCACAGTTGCTTAACTGAGAGGCGATCCTGCGCAGTGTTCAGGGGGTGTGTTTGTCACCTGGGGCGGTAACCTTTCTGGTTCATTTGATTTGCCGAAATTTGAATATCAAATCCAGCGTGGCAGTGGGGTGGGACTTTCATTTTTTAGAGGCTTTAATAGAAAAAAACAGCGGATGTAACATGGATTAAAACCTTAACGAATAAAGTGATTTTTAGATGAGAAAAACTTGCAGCACAAAAAACCCTGCTGCACTTTCTTACCTTGGTCTTGGGCCGTTAACATTTTAATTAGGGCAGGGAATCACTAGGTACCTTGCAATACGATACGATATGAGATACATTGCTCATGATAACGATACTATCGCAATATGGCGATATTGTGATAATCGATATATCTCTTCTCTAACAACTCTCGATATATTAAACTTTAAGAAAGAAGAACATATGGTTTTTGGAAAATATTTCCCCATTTTTTTATATTAAACACAATGATCACAAACAACTTGTGTCCTATTTGGTGCAACGAATAAAATACTTTTTTGGAACAATGCTGAAATCCGTAATATTCTGACTTTGACAAATGATAACAATATTAATTAGAACATATATCTGTAAAATTCTGTGTAAACATATACAGCAATGTTATTATTTTGCAAAATTGTTGTAAACAGGATACAAATTATATAAATCAAAAAAGCTGCCAGGCACATTGGCATTAACCTCTAAAGAAACAAAACCAAAGCTATTGCATTATCTAGAGACTGTAGCTGTAAATCAGATGTTTAATACTGTGAACATTTTCAAGTGTCTTTCTAATAAAAATCTCCCAGAAAAAAGTTGTAGCCAGGAACTTATAGCACACGTGTCAAACTCAAGGCCCGTGGGCCAAATGTGGCCCTCCATGACATTGTATGTGGCCCGCCAGAGCATAAAAGTTTTTAATTTCTTAAAATAAAAATAAAAATTGGTGTGTATTTATTCATAACTAGGGGGAACTGGACTTGAAATATGATATTGGGCAACTATACATTAGGACTTAAACACTGTCCATAACCTCACCTGACAGAATCAAATGTAAAAGGATGTATGCTAGAGTAACAAGCAAACATATGTTTTCTATGCAACTCTAATTGTCACTTTAAAATGTTATAATAAATAAATCAATGAGTTTTTTTTTTTATTAAGGAGAAGTTACATTTATGTTTCATTACATTTAGTTACATGTATAAGTTATATCTGGCTCTTTGAGGACAGCCACTATGCTGATGTGGCCCTCAGTGAAAATGAGTTTGACACCCCTGACTTATAGGAATAAAATGCAATAACTTAAAGTGCACTTAAATGTAAACATCTTTGAGAACAATAAAGTCTGGGGAACAGGTGCATGTTTCATATGTTCATGTTTTTCTTGAGGAAAAGCAGTTGGTCAGCATGTTCAGGAGTGAGTGAACTTCTCTGGGCACTAATTATATCTCCTGTAGTTAAAAAAACGCTTTCAGCTGTCACACTAGTCCCTGGAATACACAAATGCATATGGGCCAGTTTGGAGAGGAGAGGGAACACATGCTGTTGAGATTTTCACCACAACAGTGGATCTTCAGTGAGAGGCAGAGAGGGGGTGTCTTGATAATGTTTGGCCTCTTTCTCTGCACTGGAGGCTGCTGATGTAGAGGCATAAGAGGTCTTCTTAAAGGTTTGACCCAGAAGATCAACTAGTGCAGACTTTCTTTTCTTGGTGGTGCTGGTGTCACTGCTGGAATGTGGCTGCTCCTCATCCTCCAAACCCTCCTGTTGAGTAGGTCACCACAAGACAATCCTCTTCCTTTAAAGCTGCTGCTTTTGACGTTAGTTTTACAAAAGTGTCTTGCACTTCTTCAGGTGACAGAAACAAAAGAGATTTAAATCTAGGGTCTAGGGCTGAGGGCATGCGTAGGAGATCTTTTTCCACCTCAGACTGATTTCTCTTTGAAAGGTCTTGATTGATGGCTCTCTTGATCTCTCGAACTAGAGGAGAATCTTCTTCAGTGCTAGTTGTGTTGCACATACAGTTGGGCATGAAGAGGAGCAACTATTGAAATGGTGGGATTCTTTTCCTCACACATGATGTTTGATGCCACAAGCATTGGTTGAAGTGCTTAAACCATCTCTTCAGCGCTTAAAATGTCATCCCCTGTCAATGCACAGTATGTCACATTCTTTTCTAACCTTAAGAAAAGAAAAAGAAATTCAAATTATAGTGCTCTCGATAAATGTATATTTTATCATTTATTTTTAACCAATTGTGATTTCTAACTATAATATTAATGTGCATTAGCAATATATATACATGGTCAATTTTTTATGTGTAATGTAATTTACATTACACACAAAAAGCATTTATTTTTATTTACAGAAATGCATAACACATTTCTTACCTCAGGTGATAAGAGAGCAGCACTGACAGCTGGCTGTTCTAGAAACCTTGACACCATCTCATAAGCACTATTCCAACGAACAGGCATGTCTGTAATGAGCTTGTGATTAGAGAGGTCAAGGAGTTTCTGACCCGCTTCACTTTGCGAGAACGTTGGCAACAGAAGTTACTTTCAGAGCACGTTGGGATGCAAGATTTAGAACATGGGCAAAACATCTAACATGTTGGTAGCCTGTTAGCTCCATTGCAACACACATGTTAGATGCGTTGTCAGTGACGACCACTGACTTTTTAGCGTCAAGACGCCACTCGTCTACTGCTGCTTTCAGTACATCTGAAATATGTGCACCGGTGTGAGATTCGTCCATTGCTTGGGTTTGTAGAACATATGAGATCATTTCCCAGTCTTTGTTAATGAAATGGACTGTGAGCGTCATGTAGGACTCCGCGGCCCTGGAGGTCCAGCCGTCACACGTAAGCCCCACTCTTTCTGCTGTCTCCAGCACCTTCTCAACCTTAGCTCTGGTCATTGCATACAGTGCAGGGATAATTTTTTCCGCAAAGTATTTACGAGAGGGAATGTCAAACTGTGGCTCTAACGCGTTCATCAAAAACCGAAACCCCTCGTTCTCCACCTCACTGTAGGGACGGAGCCCCTTGCACATGTAAACGGCAATCCTGTTCCTAATTGCCTTTGCTCTTGTGGAAGATGGTGGGAGCTTTACCTGGAAAAAGGCAACCATACCCACCGGGCTGTGTCAGCTTCTGGCTAGCAACAACGCCGGCTTTCTCACACAAGTCCGGGTGATGCCACGACAAGTGGCTGTGCATGTTGGTTGTATTTCCAGTGTACCGAACTTTTGCAAAACAATTCTTGCATATTGCATAGTCCTTATCCAGCTTAGTCCCGTCTCCACTGCTGTAAATTCCAAAGTGATTCCATACTTTGGATTTAAATGTTTCCTGGGCCGTCTTTTATCTTGCTGCTCTCGCTTTTTTCAATGATTTTCTCCGCCATTTTTGTTTGAATGTGTTCTTCTTCGTCCATCCACGACAGCCAATCTCGCAACGAGCGCCCCCTATGGACCCTCCGAAGAATCGTTTTACCATAGGATGATTAATATAATGTTTTACAGTCTTCAAACTTAAATAAAAGGTCGATACTTGATGAAAAAGCATCAAGAATCAATCGCTGGACTAAATATCACGATATATCACCATATCAATATTTTGGCCCACCCCTAGTTTTAATCCACGTAACATCTGACTTTTTTCATGCCATTAAAGCCTCTAAAACAGGGGTGGTGAACAAGTTTGACACACAGAGCGGAAATTTTTAACTGTGGTAGTCAAAGATTTATACCACGCACTGACCTGCCAAGACATATACACACAAACAGTCAACAAGCCATATTATTTCCAACAACACCCTCCTCTCCGTCTAATACAAAAGCAAGTATTGCACTGTTTATTTCAAGGAAAGTGTCCACTCTCAATACACACATCAAGTGCAGCTTAGTCAGAGTTAACACAGTGGCTACCCTGGAGGTCAGACACCCCCTCCACAGAATTAGCATTATTATTATTATTTATTATTTTTTTTGTCTTCTGATGGATTTGAGTGGGGTGTAAAGGCGAAAAAAGAGGGAAAGGGCCACAGTATGGTATTTTCATGACCATAGGGCGCACTGGATTATAGGGTGCAGTCATGGCTGTTTTTTCTGTATTTAGCACATACAAAAGGCGCACTGGGTTTTAGAGTGCGGGCACGTTAAAACATACCGGTAAAACATGCATGCTAGTGTGTGTTTTAAAAAGGCAGCGGGGGCAAAACTGAGTTGGTTGTGATTTATTTTTTAGATTTTCAGTCATTAATCAGCATCCAGCTTGAAGAACAGTGCAAGCAGACACACGTTAGCCTAAGCATCTACAATCCATTCACAAAATGTGACATAGTTCGCCTGGCGCTACGTCCCAGTAAAAGGAGCGGAGGATGGACAGCTTTTCATCAAAATCTGCTGGAAGTTGCTTCGCCACCGTAATCCTTCCCCAGATGGAAAGATGGCAACGTTTCGTAAAATGAAAGCAACAAGCTGGCCTCCATGAAAATGTTCAATTTTCCTTTCCACTGCAAGCGTTACTCCCTTCAGTGAATTAGTTACTGTAGAGACCAGCTGTTCTCTGATCATTAATCCATCGCTCGAGTCAATCTTTCAACACGGGCCACCTTGCCTTGTTTCCGCAGAAACTCAGCTGTGTCTTCTTGACTTGTCAGAGTTTGTTTTCTAGCTTCCTCCACCTGCGAACCATGGATTCATTCATCTTGAATTCTCTCGTAGCTGCTCAATTACCATGTTCCTCTGCGTAGCTGATAGCTTGCAGTTTAAACTGTGTTGTGTGTCTCTTTTCAGGCAGCATTTTCAGGGTTTCCAAAACAATATTGTTCTGCATCGTGCACATACCTGCACTTTAGTACTATTCGGGGGGGGGGGGGGGGGGGGGGGTGTCCTTCTTTCACGTCCACACTTCCCTCCTTACTGTTATCTGTTCTCTCCTACGTCCTCTTTACCGAAGTCACAAAATATCACATTAGGCGCACCATACGGAGCTCCATACATTTTGGAGAAAATTTAAGACTTTTAAGTGGGCCATATAGTCGTGAAAATAGGTATCTAGAAAATATGATAAGAGGCAAAGAGCCGCGTGTTAGCTAACCCTGCTCCAAAAAATGAAAGTCCTGCCTCGCTGGGTTCCACATTCAAATTTGGCCAATCAGATCAACCATAACGGTTACCGCCCTCAAGTGACAAACTCATCCCCTGAAGACTCGTGCAGAAGTTAAGATTGCAACCGTGCAGTTGTAAAATGCGGGGTCGCTGTGTTAGCATTATGCTTGCGCAGTTGTAAGTTTCGCCCACTCAGTTCCTGAATACAGCCGCTCAGTTGTCTTTGAGCTCGTTCGATAAATAGCAGCCATGAAACGCCATAGATGTGCAAGCGGACAGGAGGAAGAGAGCAGTGTGAACGCGCAGAGGGGGCGTGTCTGCGGGTCTGTTATGGGATGGGAAATTCTTCTAAAAAGACATTCAGTGGCAATCTCGTAGGGGCACATGAGAGCCCTCTCCAAAAAGAAAAAAAAGCGCCCCCCCCCCCCCCCCCCCCCCCCAGTTTTCCTAGTCTAAAACTGCCCATTTCCGCCTAAAATTAATGAGAGCCCCCCTACTATCGTGTGAACTTGCTGCTATGATGACTGTGTTTTGCGCCTTCTGTGTAGAACACAGACACACATTAAAAACAACAAAGGTCATTAAAGGTCAGTGGGTTAAAAATCAGTGGACTAAATAAATAAAAAATCAATGGATTAAATAAATAAAAAATCCATGGATAGTATGAATTAAAAGCAATTGCTTCTTAGATGCATAGCCAGACAGTTGTATTGCCTGATGGCACAAAGAACAAAATATTTCTTCGGTCTGTATGTGAGGCAGCGCGAGGACAGCAGTCTATTGCTTAATGTACTCCTCCTGCTGGTGAACGCCTCATGTAGGTCAGTAGACCTTGACTTCCCCATCTGACGTTCCAGAACAAGCCAGAAGAAGAGAAGTCCCAGCCAGGTTGAAGCATGTTGCCACAGCAGGTACAAGCAACTATGCTTTAGCCACCTTGGAGAAGTACTACAAAGTTATAATATGCGTTGGTATAATATAGTCTGCTATCCTGAAAGTTGTCTTAAAGTGTTACATTTGTGCTCCACGTGCCTCTTTGTCAAATTTCAGCAACCGCCCCTCCAAAGATCTCTGCATGTCCCCTCTAAATTCTAACAGTCAGTTTACAGCGGGGAAAATAAGTATTGAACACGTCAACATTTCTCTCAAAAAACATATTTCTAATCGAGCTATTGACACGAAATTTTCACCAGATGTCGGCATCAACCCAAGTAATGCAGTAAAGTTTGATGACCCGCTTACATCATCTTTTAAAAGTGACCCGTATCCGATTTTTGCATTTACACTATACAATGCTGAAACTGTCAAACGTAGACTTTCTGAAGACTACGTAGCAGCATTTCCACCTTCCGCGGACTTCCTTCAGACTGTTGTGACTGCGGTTGTCATGGAGGCAACGCAGCGACGGAAGGAGGCGCTGCCTTGGGCGCTCCTGAGGGGATGCGCAGGAGAGGAAAAAAAGGAGGGCTGATGTGCTCTCTCTGAGTTTTGAATGAGGAAGTATTTGCAGACGTGCTGTACTAACAGTTTGATCCAAATGTTGAACCTTTCCTGCGTGATGACTTCTCTTTTTCCGACCGTGGTCAGAAACGCACGGGAGATTTTCTCCAGGGCCAAGGCGGATTCTCCTTCGGGGTTCACTTTCCCGTTCTGAATCAAGAGCGGATAGAAAGACTCCAAAACTTTTGGGGGAGAGACCTTATTTTTAATTTATGGTTCTCCGACACTCCCCCGCTCCGCGTTCACCCCCCCTTCTTCTCTCCTCTAACACACACACGCACGCACACACACACACACGGTCCCCATCATACACCCCCCCCACTCCGCAACACAAGCAAAGAAATAAACGGCCTCTAGCCTGTTCCAGACCAACGGTGTCCCGTTTCAGTAGTTACTGTTTTCGTCCGGATCGGAAATAACAGCGGTTTCTGACTACGGTCTGAAGCCTGAGGCTGAAAGGTAACACGCTGACAGCAAAATCAGCGCACAAAAGCACCTTAATAAGTCATGTGATCTCAGTTGGTGGTGTCCTGAGTTGATGTCACTGACGAACGACTCGCATTTACTGGGGAATATCCGATTTGTCTGCTTACATGCCACACGCAAATGTACGTATCCGATTCGTTTCCGATTCATTTCCACATATGAGAGAGGCCTGTTTCCGATCTGAGAAAATCTGAATCCATGCGCTTTTGTCCTGCTTACACGCTCACCGGTCATATCTGATCTGTGCCACATGAGAGGAAAAAAATCTGAATTGGGTCACTTGAACCATGCAGTGTAAATGCGGTCTATGTGATCATTACTACCTGGCCCCTGCAGCATGCCTGTACACAAAAATATACATGAATATTTTCACTCTACAGGCTCACGACCTTGATACAGCGGGGAAAATAAGTATTGAACACGTCAACATTTCTCTCAAAAAACATATTTCTAATCGAGCTATTGACATGAAATTTTCACCAGATGTCGGCATCAACCCAAGTAATGCACACATAGAAAGAAATCCAAACATTTATGTCCATAAATGAAGTTATGTGTAATAAAGTGAAATGGCACAGGGAATAAGTATGGAACACACTTACTGAAATTTATTTAATACTTAGTGCAAAAACCTTTGTTGGTGATTACAGCCTCAAGACGTCTCCTGTATGGAGAAACCAGTCGAATACATTGCCCAGGTGGGATTTTGGCCCATTCATCCACACAAACTGCCTTCAAATCTTCAATGTTCCGGGGGTCTGTTCTGTGCACCCGGAGCTTCAGTTCTTTACAAAGATTTTCAATTGGATTCAAGTCTGGTGATTGACTGGGCCATTCTAGCAGCTTTATTTTCTTTTTCTTCAACCAGTTGAGTGTTACCTTGGCTGTGTGTTTGGGATCGTTGTCTTGCTGAAAGATCCACCCTCTTTTCATCTTCAGCAGCCTGGCAGATGACAGCAGATTCTGATCAAGAATGTCTCGACACTTTTCTCCAGTCATTATTCCTTCAATGATATGAAGTCTACCAGTACCACATGCTGAAAAACAGCCCCACGCCATGATGCTCCCACCTCCAAACTTGACTGTTAGTATGGTGTTTTGGGGGTGATGTGCGGTGCCATTTTTCCTACAAACATGTTGTGTCTTATGACATCCGAAGAGTTCAATTTTGGTCTCATCTGACCAGAGTATCTTCTCCCAGAATGTCATGGGTTTATCCAAATGTTGTGTCGCAAACTCCAAACGAGCTTCAACATGCTTCTTCTTCAAAAATGGAGTCTTGCGTGGTGTGCGTGCATGGAGGCCATGGCGGTTGAGTGCATTACTTATTGTTTTCTTTGAAACAACGGTACCTGCTGATTCCATGTCTTTCTGAAGCTCTCCACGAGTGGTCCTGGGCTGTTGGAGAACCCTTCTGATGATTGTTCTGACTCCTCTGTCTGAAAACTTGCGAGGAGCACCTGGCCGTGGCTGGTTTATGGTAATGCCATGTTCTTTCCACTTCCGGATGATGGCCCCAATGGTACTCACTGGAACTTTCAGAAGTTTAGAAATGCGCCTGTAACCAATGCTTCAGTGTGTTTTGCAACAATAAGGTTGCGTAGGTCTTTGGACAGCTCTTTGCTTTTACCCATCATGCAATGCTTCTTGTCTAACACCTTGCTGGGGAGAAACCTTTTTAGAAGGCATCAATCAGGACTATACCAGCTGATATTACTTTGCACTAATAGGGGGCAGGTTAACCTTCTGAATACTGACAAACTCCAGCTGCTTTCTTGGCTTGCCAGACCTTTTTACCCCTCCTTTTCTTTATGTGTTCAATACTTATTCCCTGTGCCATTTCACTTTATTACACATAACTTCATTTATGGACATAAATGTTTGGATTTCTTTCTATGTGTGCATTACTTGGGTTGATGCCGACATCTGGTGAAAATTTCGTGTCAATAGCTCGATTAGAAATATGTTTTTTGAGAGAAATGTTGACGTGTTCAATACTTATTTTCCCTGCTGTATATTGTGCTAGCCCTGCACAGGTTTGCCCATTTTTTCCCACAGACTGCCTTTATCCATCTATAAGGCATAAAAAATTGACATTGATCTCTACTTTTGCTTATTTAGGTACCTTTACATGATATAATAGTAATATTAATGGATTTTTCTGCGCTTTTCCAGACGCTCAAAGCACTTACATTGTGTCCAGTATTCATTCACTCCACATTCATACTTGGTGACGGTAGCTACTGATGTAGCCACAGCTGCCCTGGGGCAGACTGACGGAGGCGTGGCTGCCATTTCGCGCCTACGGCCCCTCTGACCATCACCGGGATCATCCATGCACATTCACACACCAGTAGAGCCACACTGGAAGCAAGGAGGGTGAAGTGTCTTGCCCAAGGACACAACGACATCGAACCGCCGGCCCTTCGATCATTGGACGACCCGCTCAACCACCTGAGCCACTGATATCCTCTTTAGACAAGCATACATTTTGGTAAAAGAATGGCAAATCCCTTCATTTTACATAACTCATAAATCCCAACTTTTAGCCAAAGTGCTGGATTAGGGACAGTGTGCTTTTTTGTTTTTCACCTTTTATGTTTTTTGTTTTTTGTTTTTTTTTACCATAGAGTTAATGCATCAAAGATTTTTGAGGTGGTTGTACCATGCCTGCAAAGTTTACATATTAAAAGAGGTTGGAAGCATCCCCATGTATTCCTCTGTGCTCTCTCAGGCTAGTAAAGTATTAAAATCGACCTCAACCACTTTCATGCAAAAGCCAGAGAACACTCTGCACAGATAACCAAACAGTTTCAAAGCTGAGGCAAAAACAGGCATACATCCAAACTAACTTTTATCATTTAAAAATCTCAGGCTATAACAACAGAGGAAATCAAGCTCTGTAGCAGCAAATACTCCCTGCAGAGCAATTTTTGTTTTGTATTTATTATAAAGAAATATTTTTAATATGCGCCTCATTGACTTGCTGGTCATGTGTAATTGCATAATGCCTGAGCAGCTTAATAGCTTGTAACACACTCCCTCAAGGGCTCTACCAAGACTTAGGATGTTGCTAAGCAACAAAATAAAGGAGCTTTGGCTGGTGATTTGCCATTAGTCACTAATGATAATAAACATTTATTTGTGTGTTTCTATTAGATCTCCATTTGTTTGGTGATGTGTTTATTCTATAACACTGGTTGCAAAATAAAGGGAACACTTATGTGTGGGACTTAATTTTTTCGACTGCCACTTGAGAGCTATACTTCAACAATAATAAGTTCAATTGTTTTTACCATATTTTCCCCACCATAGGGCAGATTATAAGGCAATGAACAGTTTATTTTCTAACTTATGTCATATATGAGGCACAGTTGCACTAAAGCATAGGGATGGGTATCGTTAAGGCTTTAACGGTACTACTACTCATCGATACTGCTTATCGATCCGGTACTCTTATCGGTACTCTTATCGATACTTTTTGAGGACGAAAAATAAATAAATAAATAACAAATTAAGAACATAAAGTGTTTTATTTCCTCATTGTGCAACAACACTGTTTTTTTTTTAACAAAACATTTTACTTTATACATGAGAATGTTCCAGACAGGATATTCATTTAATTATTTAATCTAATTATTTTCATTCTTTATAAGTGTGATGTTTCCTTTGATCTTTTGTCAATTTTCCACATCCTTGAATAGACTTTTCTGTCTGTCAAACACCAGAGTTAGGATTGAGTGAGATGATGGAAACAAATTCACTTTGATGCAGACTCCTTTCTATTTATTTATTTTTGTTTAAATCCAGTAAACCCAATAAATTATATAAATGTTACGGATAACAACTATCATTAGTCATTGATTATTATTAAGTTTTAGGAAGCAGCTGATAGTTTGTTGCGGGTCTTGAATCATAAGCGGTGAATCTAAGCCCCGCCTCTCTACCTTTATGTTTTGTGTAAAACACGCCGCCCCAGCCTGTTCTACACAAACAGCGCAACATGCGGTCATCGTAGCAGCAAGGTGACAGCATGGTGGGGGCTCCTTGATGTAAACTTCATTAATTTTACACAGAAACGGGTGTTCTTAGTCTAGAGTCTCACGTGTCCCCTACGAGATCGCCACTGACTGTGTGTGCGCTGCCTTGTCTTGTGTCTTGTGTGTGTGCGCACGCGGCGTGTGCTGTCTGAACAACAGCCCCGCCCCCCGTGCACACAAATAGACAGACAGAGCTCTCCTCTTCAACGAGAATACCGAAATTAATATAATCATAAATTAACGGAAATTGACTGACTTATGAGTTAAATATGGCAGATAACGCTTGTGGGACACAAAAAAAAAGAAAGAAAAAGTAACGTCTCCAGTACCGATAGCAGAACCGTTCAGGTTCGGATCTTAACGATACTGCGGTCTTGAAGAATGTGGCCCCGGGGCTGGTTCAATACCGGGGCACGGTACCCAACCCTACTAAAGCATAAGGCACATTAGGCAGTCAGGCTTTATTCACTGTGTTTTACAATAACTCTAGAGTTTGTTTGTAATACGCTACGTTAGCCATGTTAGTGTATTAACAATACCTTTAACTCCCAACCTTGTTTGCAACACATACAAAAACAGACCAATACCGCTAAAACAAACTATACAGTGACTACGTTAACTCCCAACCTTAATAGTAATATTTAAAAAAACACAGTACGACACCACTGCACGTTAGTTAAAGTAGCTTATTCACAATAACATTTTGACAACACCATGCACCTCTCAAAATCACTTCAACATCAGTCAACATAACTAGAATAAATCCATATATAAGGTGCTCCCGGATTATAAGGCACACTGTTGTTTGTTTGCTTTTTAAAAAGGCCTTTGGAGTATCTAAAATAATGTACTTTTAAGTGGTAATTTTATTAGAAATATTAGGGTTTAAAATACATACAAATGTTAAAAGGGAAATAATTGGTTAACTCCTCATTTGTGTCATTCACTTGTTCTTCCACCGAGAAAAACTTGGGCTTCCCAACATAAAAATATCAACAGAATTATTGAATCACATTAATCTTTTCACCAGATACTCAGTTTAAGCAAAGGTTTATGCAAAAAAAAAATCAAATCCAGCAGAATTTTTTAGTTCCCCACCTTCACATTTAAAGCTTAAACCAAATCATGGATTTCAAATCTTTAGACAATGCATCTAATCTGGGCAGGGAGCCACAGTGTATTCACTTCTTGATCCTTGGTGGATAAGTATCACATCTACAAAATGAGGTTTGACCCCTTCTGCAGGGGTCGCAGAAGATAAGAAAAAATGAAATACCTTGTTTTCTGCTCTGATGCTGCACACCAGAAGACAGAGTGTAAAGATCTACCTCGATGCTGTCCGTCTTCCTGCTTCTGGTAGTTTTTTTTTTTTTTTTTATATTTGCAAATTTAAAACAATTTATGTTTTTTGCCATTTTTTTTTTCAAAATTCTATGACATTTTAATAAAAACCAGACATAATAAAAAAGATAAAGGTCTCGGCAATGAATAAATACAGAGCTTGCCCAAGGTGTGTGCTTGTGTGTGTCCTGATTATTAATAAGGCCTGACAGCACAGAAACGTGCCTTTCTCCTGTCTTTTTTCCCTGTCTGACTTCAGTATTGAAATCAAAGACTCCAAAGAGTATTTTCATGGTGACTTTAGGATGAATGTACTGCAACACCTTTAAAATGTAAAAGTCATCTGTCCTCCATGTAATTTATAACCAACTATAAATTCAAACACGTATGCATGTAAGTGTTTGTACCTCTGCAGGTGCCTCAAACAGCAGAGCCATTTGTAAGCTCTGGATTCTGTTTACCAAAATGTGATGCAGCATTTTTTTCCCCACTGAATTTTTCCGGTAATTGTTCTTCTCTAGGAAGAAAACAAGGACAGGCAACAGGCAGACATGACCACAGGTTATTTGTTTTTGTGAGTGTAAAAGCAGTAGCAGGCAATTGAGATTCAGCTCTCATTCAGATAGGCTCTGGCTAGAGAAGCTCTCAGACTGTCACTGAGGAACAGGATGCTTTTATCATACAGCTACTGATTACATCGTGGGCTGATGACATGCTAACATAATCCACAAAAGAAAGAGAAGGAAAGGTTTTTTGCTGAGTTTGGGCTCTCCTTTGTCTCCTGCAAGCTCAAATTTAGCCAACAGTGTGCACCTCTATGATAGTAATAAGCTTTTTCTGTAACAATTATGCATCAACATATCACCAAACAATATTCCAGAGGTATGTCATAAGAGTGAATTTGAACGTATATTCCAAATATAGAAGGGCTTTGTATTTTAAATAAACATTTCTATAAATACATAGTGAGAGCAATGAATGACAGTCCAATACCTGCAAGTGGACTTGCAATGACAAAAGTGCCTTTTTATGCAAGCCTGCAGAAGGCCATATTAGATTATAATGCATTGTGGAGTCCCATGAGGCTTAGGTGACCTGGAGAGGCATCAATATTTCAACATCACTTGTATTCTTTTTTTTCTTACATGCTTACTAGGGGTGTAAGAAAAATAGATTCTGCAAAATATTGCGATAGTTTATTTGGCGATACTTGTATCGATTTAAAATGCTGTCACAACGATATTTGTTTAATTATTTATGAGCATCCTTCAGCGTCTGACTCTTGTTTTCCTCTTCGCCCTCCAACCGCTAGTTGGCAGCAGAGCACACAGAGCCTCTTTGAGCAGCTCTTACAATAGACAAGACAACAGGAAGACTGCAGCCAGAGGCAGCTGGTTTCGTTGTTATGAGACATGAACTACTTTGTTTTTACTTAGGATGGATACCAAGCAGAAACTCTGTGCCATGTTGCTGCCAGTAACACATAATAACGTGGATTGTGGTGCTTTTTAGTGGCTCAGATAAAAACGCGTGAAGCGGTACAGCTTCAGCGGCTAATAGGCTAATGTGCTTAGCATCGGCTAAAATGCTATTGGCAAAGCGGGCCAAAATCTGCAGAACCTCCCAGCCATAGATTCTAGTTTAGCGACCTGATCGATCAGAGGGATATGTACAATGCTCTGAAAAAAGGGCTGACGTCGTGGCGATCAGCGTTACTAGTTTACTGTAGCACAGACTGATATGTAAACAAAGCCTCTTTGTCACATTAAAGCAACTTTCCTTCATTCTGTCATGCTGCCTTATCATCATCAAACTTTATTGTTTCTGGAAAAAAATCAGTGCCCCCCCACCCCTTTATTTTTAAGCACCATTCAGGCTCCTGGACCATTTAAAGGTACTGGAGAATCTACATTAAGCAATGTTGAAAATAAACAGAATTTTATTTCCCCAATACAAACTTATTGGTTTAGGCACATTCATTCTTTTTTTTTTCTTTTACTGAAAAATATTTTGTTGTGGAAATCAGAGATTCTTAACTGTTTCCTTTCTGTATTTTTAGTTACCAAAATAAAAGCACTATAAATTTGCTGTATTTGAAAATACAGTTGCAGTGTGAGGTACCGAGGGAGGTTGGGGACATTGAGTCAGAGTGGACCATGTTTTCCACCTCCATTGTCTCTACTGCTGCCCGGAGCTGTGGTCGCAAGGTCTCTGGTGCCTGTCGCGGCGGTAACCCCCGAACCCGGTGGTGGACACCGGAAGTAAGGGATGCCGTCAAGCTGAAGAAGGAGTCCTACCAGGTCTGGCTGGCCTGCAGAACTCCAGAGGCAGCTGACAGGTACCGGCAGTCTAAGCGAGCTGCGGCACGGACTGTTGCGGAGGCGAAAACTCGGTCCTGGGAGGAATTTGGTGAGGCCATGGAGAAGGACTATCGGTTGGCCTCGAAGAAATTCTGGCTAACCGTCCGGCGCCTCAGAAGGGGAAAGCAGTTCTCCACAGGCACCGTCTTCAGTGCAGGTGGGGAGCTGTTGACTTCGACTGGGGACATTGTCGGGCGGTGGGAGGAATACTTTGAGGATCTCCTCAATCCCACTGACACGCCTTCTTTTGAAGAAGCAGAGAGTGAGGACTTTGGGGTGGGGCTGTCTATTGCCTGGGCTGGGGTCACTGAGGTAGTCAGCGAGCTCCTCAGTGGCAAGGCCCCGGGAGTGGATGAAGTCCGCCCTGTGCGCCTCGGGTCTCTGGATGCTGTGGGAGTGTCTTGGCTGACACACCTCTGCAGCATCGCGTGGCGGTCGGGAACTGTACCACTGGACTGGCAGACAGGGGTGGTGGTTCCCCTCTTTAAGAAGGGGGACCGGAGGGTGTGTTCCAACTACAGGGGAATTACACTCCTCAGCCTCCCTGGGAAAGTCTATGCCAGGGTACTAGAGAGGAGAGTCTGTCCGATAGTCAAACCTCGGATTCAGGAACAACAGTGCGGTTTCTGTCCTGGTCGTGGAACAGTGGACCAGCTCTACACCCTACCTAGGGTGCTGGAGGGAGTGTGGGAGTTTGCTCATCCAGCCCATATGTGTTTTGTGGATTTGGAGAAGGCGTTCGACCGCGTTCCCCGTGGCATCCTGTGGGGGGTGCTCTGGGAGTATGGGGTCCGGGGAGCCTTACTGAGGGCTATTCGGTCTCTGTATGACAGGAGTAGGAGCTTGGTTCGCATAGCTGGCAGTAAGTCAGACCTGTTCCTGGTCCACGTTGGACTCCGGCAGGGCTGCCCTTTATCACCGGTTCTGTTCATAGTTTTTATGGACAGAATTTCTAGGCGCAGCCAGGGGCCGGAAGGGATCTGGTTTGGGGACCACAGGATTTCCTCTCTGCTTTTTGCAGATGATGTTGTCCTGTTGGCTTCATTGAACCGGGACCTCCAGCGTGCATTGGGGCGGTTTGCAGCCGAGTGTGAAGCGGCTGGGATGAGGATCAGCACCACTAAATCTGAGGCCATGGTTCTCGACCGGAGAAAGGTAGTTTGCCATTTCTCGGTGGGTGGAGTGTCCCTGCCCCAGGTGGAGGAGTTTAAATACCTTGGGGTCTTGTTCACGAGTGAGGGAAGACCGGAGCATGAGATTGACAGGCGGATCGGAGCGGCGTCCGCAGTTATGCGGTCACTCTATCGGTCCGTCGTGGTGAAGAGAGAGCTGAGCCAGAAAGCAAAGCTCTCAATTTACCGGTCGATCTTCATTCCAATACTCACCTATGGTCATGAGCTATGGGTCATGACTGAAAGAACGAGGTCCCGAATACAAGCGGCTGAAAAATGAGCTTCCTTCGTAGGGTGGCTGGGCGCTCCTTTAGAGATAGGGTGAGAAGCTCGGTCACCCGTGGAGAGCTGGGAGTAGAACCGCTTCTCCTCCACATCGAAAGGAGCCAGTTGAGGTGGCTCGGCCATCTAGTCCGGATGCCTCCTGGACGCCTCCCTGGAGAGGTGTTCCGGGCATGTCCCACTGGGCGGAGGCCCCGGGGAAGACCCAGGACACGCTGGAGAGACTACGTCTCTCGGCTGGCCTGGGAACGACTCAGGGTCCCCCCAGAGGGCCTGGAGGAAGTGGCTGGGGTGAGGGAAGTCTGGGCCTCCTTGCTTAGACTGCTGCCCCCGCGACCCGGTACCGGATAAGCGGAGGAAGATGGATGGAGTTGCAGTGCACTTAACATTGTGATCATTAAATAAACTGAATTTGAACATTTTATTACAATGGAAGACATATTGAAATTCTGTTTGTTTCAGAGTTTTTTCTTAGTCATATTAAAAAAAAAAAAGAAAGACAATATGTTCCGGTAAAATATCGGGATGCGTATCATATCGCGGGGCGCGTATCGGGATACGTGACGTATCGCCAGCCTATTGCCAATACACACCTCTAATGCTTACTACTCTAAACTGACAGCAAAACTACAAGAACTATTCTTAGGCATTTCTTCATTTATCTTCCAAATGCCTTTTGTGGATTTGCAGAAGGCGTCCTGTGTAGGGTGCTCTGGTAGTATGGAGTTCAGGGAGCCTTACTGAGGGCTGTCTGGTCTCTGCGAGACCAGAGCTGGAGATTGGTTTGCATAGCCGGTAGTTAGACGACCTGTTCCTGGTGCACGTTGGACTCCAGCACGTCTGCCCTTTATTACTTATTTTATATTCATAATCTTTATGGACAGAATTTCTAGGTGCAGCCCAGGGCCTGGAGGGGTCTGGTATAGGGAACACAGGATTTCCTTTCTGCGCTTTGCAAATAATGTTGACGTGTTGGCTTCATCAAGCCATGACCTCCAGAGTGGATTTGGGCGATTTGCGGCCCAGTGTGAAGCGGCTAGGATGAGGATCAGCACAGCTAAGTCTGAGGCCGTGGTTCTTGTAAAAATGCTCCAACAATGTAAAATGACATGGTGACAAAATTTGGTGTTGGTGACAAAACCTGGGCTGAGGAGACCTGGGCCCCAGGCTGGGGGCCGGTTGTCTCATCACCCGGGGACAGTCTACCAGCTGTCCCCCATTTACCCTCTTCCTCATATAATCACTTATTAGGGTGATTGGGGGGGGCTGGCCCATGACCGAGGTCGGGGTGGGGGGATGCCCAGAACTCCTGGGTGGCGGTGGGTTGCTTGTCTGGGGGTGCTCTCCTGGGGCGGAGCCCCGCGTTGGGCTCTACCGGTGCGGCGGGGGGGCTTCTCTCCTGGTTTAGCTGGGGCTTGCACTCTCTGTCCTCCGGTGCCTCCCTCTCTGACTATGGGAGCCCCCGGTGGTCCTGCTGGCCCTGGCCTGGGTGGCGGATGTGATTGCCCGGCAGGCAGTTGTTCTCGATCTGCTGCTGTGCAGGTGTTGGGGGGGGTTCCTGGCTGCCGCTACTGCCGTGGCGGGGGTCTCTGTGTGGGGGTGGCTGGGTACTCTCCCTTCTTCTTTTTACATTCCGTCATTCACTTTGCAAGAACATTTAGACCCATTTGAGCACAGGTGCTATCTCACCTTTGCACAAATAGTTTGAGTGATTAAATGAAATATTTCACATGGGTCGGTCTGAATGCATAAGTATGCGTGTGTGAACATCAGTTGTATTGTGATGTGAACATGTTGCCATGTTTTGTATGTGGGCTTTTTTGGATCCCACAGGTATGTTTGTGGCATTTGGGTGTGTGTGTGGACAGGCCCCGCCCCCTTTTGGATTTATATTACTTATTCACCTGACTGTAATGATTGTAAACATCCAACAACTTGTTGCCTTATGCTGTTTCACGGTTCTACCCCCCCCCCCTCCTCTTTAATCACCCTCCTACCCCCCCGGGCACCTCTCTTTCTCTTCTTTCCTTCTTCTCTTTTTTGTCCAGTCCAACAAAAGACTGTCTTTTGTTCATTTGAGTAAGATGAATAAAGTTTAGCCTAAATTACAGAAGGGGTTTATTTAAATATACACCTAATGTATCGAATGTTTCATAACCCCTATTGTAACCGTAAAATAGGTCCAACACAAGAGGCTTTCAGCTCTCATCTGTCTGCTCAGCTGTTGGACAGGACAAGTTAAAAAAAATAATCTGGTGTTAGAAGACGTAGAGTCATTTGGACCAATCCATTTCTAGAGTTTGTGGTCAATGTCTCGTTTACCATCCAAGACTATGGTAAGAATATTTATTGTGTATTAACTCTTTTTATATTCCTATTTAAAAAATATGTCAAATAAACAGTGCTGTTGGTTGTTGCCCGCTTTATTTTAACTAGTTCGGTATTTCAATCACAGCTAACGTGGTCGAGTGAAAAACGGAAGTTCATTATCGCGCTTGTTGAATTTTCTGATGCTAAATCGTAAACAACGCCGAACTTTTGTAGTGATGTGTGGGTAGCTCCTTTTCAAAGAACAGAAGTGCTACCCATTGTAAACATTATCATAAGAGAAATTAATCATTCTGCGTTTTGTGCCTGGCTGGAATTCTGACACCAAATCTAATCAACAGTAAAAAACAAAAGAAGAAGCCCCTGAACATCAACGGCTGAAAGCATGTTTCTGAAACCGCTATACGCGGCCGTAGCGAATGCAGCATCAGAACCCTTTTTTGTTTATGTGCATCCATATAGGAATGTATTATATTAATTTATATTTAGTTTATGCAATTCGCTTTTCATTTTTTGAGGAGAAATGAAACGTGCATTATTGATGTGTTTTCTATAGTCTATAGGCGATGGAGTTTTTGTTGGCCAGCAGATGTCGCTGTTGTGATTCTCTTGTTGTGAGCTTTGTTTTGAAGTTTTTTGCTTCTTACAGCTAGGACAAGGAATGGAAATAGTTAAAAATCAACTGTTTTTATATGGTAAAATGGATATTTTTATGAGTTTTAAGTAATCGGTTCAGAACTTGCACATCCCTAAACCACACGTCTGTATGTAGCTTTGCATTGCATTGCTTCGCTGTTTTGATTATATTTCTTTTAAACAATGGTACTATTAGAGATTTATATGTTGCTGTTTTCTATTTTAAGATTAATGTCATGGCTAGCTAGGCGAGGCAGACCCAGGCGCTGGAACCCGGAAGGAACACACAGGTGAGTAAGATGGTAAGAGTTTTAATATAATACGGAATGGCTTGAAATCATGATGTGGCTGGAGAGCGACAGGTGAAGTTGCTGGGAGTCGCTGTGGCTCGTGGCGTGGCTGGAGGTCAGAGTTGGCTCGTGGCGTGGCTTGAGGGTCCTTGGAGTTCCGTGAGGATCTTCAGCTCTGGTAAACAGGAGACTCGGGTATCCAATCGTGGTATGAAAGTCCTGAAGGCAAGGCATAAACAATATTAGGCGACAGACATGAACACTTGGACTAGAAATAACATGAAACCAGACTAGGCACCATCAGGGACAACGAACTGGCGATGAATACTGGTTCAGGATCTCCCTTTGAAGGTCTAGAGCAGGGGGGTCCAAATCCAGGCCTCAAGGGCCGGCAACCTGCTGGTTTTCCAGAAACCCTGCCTCATCTGCTGTTGATTACCTGGATCAGGTGTGTTTACCCAATTAGGAGCTTCAACAGCAGATTGATTGAAAAACATATAGGACACCGGCCCTTGAGCCCTGGAATTGGACACCCCTGGTCTAGACGGTGATGAGGTGAGTGGACACAGTTGAGATGAATCAGGAACCAATCAAAGAGGGGAGGGGGGAGGAGAGCTGCCAGAGGCACCATGACAAATAAAGGATTAATTGTGCTATTGGGATGCCTCTACATTGCGTGATGCATGTTGCTTATAGCAGTATAATATTTGTAACATTTGATATTCTTGCAGCAGCTATGCTCTGTTGTAAAGGCCATGTTTACTCTTTGTATAATTGTTATAACATTGTACCATTTTTAACTATGATAAATTATGTGCTGCAGGAACCATGTTGATTAAGACAAGACTTGGTGATGTCCAAAAATATGTGAAAATTACACAGCTTGACGTAAAAGAGTTTTTGATTGCAGGTAACAAATTGATATTACAAATTAGCATTAAATTTAAAGCTTTTAGTTCTAATTGCAATTGATAGTATTTTTTTCTTAGTCTTACTGTTGACGTTGAGTAACTGAGCAAGTGTTTTGGGTAAAAAACTATTGAGTAATCATACTTCATACATTGATTTGTTAATGTTTGTTATCCCAGACTTCCTAGATTTGTTGGTATTTGAAGAATATTATTCCAGGAATCTGGTTTACACAATCATGTTTTTCTTTCTTGCAGCATTTGCAAAATTTGGTGTGCCAGCTGTGACCAAAGGTGTAAAGGTTGGAGTTGGATGATGATGTATTTCAGGATGTAGTTAAGGATCCCTCTGTCGGAGTGTTAACCATCAAATATGCTACTGGTTTGTGTGAATTATTTTTTCAATTTTTTTGGGTAAAATCCCTTGTTTGATGTCTTCTTTCTGTCTGATGTCCTTCTGTCAATGTTCAGACTCTGTTCCTATGGTGCAATCTTCTGAGCAGTCTGAACCATCATCCCTTGATTCATCTGATAATCAAGACACCATCATCCTTTTGGAGAGTCCATCCAATAAACGGCTAAGACTGCACTCAGAGGCTAAGCATGTAAAAATTGTTCTTATCAAATAATTATTTTCAAGGATATAAACCCGTAAAATATATATTGCTCATTGAAATGTGTCTATTATTTTATCCTTGTTAAATTGATGCATTTTCAAAATGCACAAGTTCTTTTTTCTGTGTTTTTAGTTGGTGGAATCCATTCTTACCCAAAAACCTGGTAGGGAACACATAATGAATGAATACAATCGAAGCAAGTGTTTGATGGTTGAAACCAGAAGAAAAATTGTTAAAATACTGGCTGCTGACATGACGGAGAAGAATGGGTAATTCATCATTATGGCTTAGTAGACTAAGTGTATCATTAACATGTAATTCTAACATGTAGTTTTCTTTAACAAAGTATGAAGCAGTGCATGCAACTCAGAAATGTATATATACATTAAGGGTTTTTTTGTTTTATATTGCAGGACATCACCACCAAGACAGGTGAAAGAAATGTTTGCCAGGGGAATTGTGAGCTTCTTTCCCTATCTTAGTGACCCTTTCTCCAGGACTGGTTATGTAAGTCACACCAATAATGATGACATTTAATGTTTATTAAGAAGTTTGACCTATAAAATGTTTTAAAAGGTACTTTTTAAAAATGAAATAGATATAAAAAGTAACAAGTGCTTTGCATACCAAGTTTATTCAAGTTGTAAATGTGGAACTACAAATGAGATGTTCACTGTCTTACCAGGACCATTACTATGATGGTGAGAGTGGCACAGGATACTTGGCATGGAGGATTAACACTATTCAGCTATCTGCTGCAAGAGACAGGCGATCATCATATGGAGGTAACACTACATTTCTGAAAGAGTTAAACTAATAGTTTAATTAATTTTCATAAAAATACAATTTGCTTGCATGTTTGGTTATCAAAATATGACCTGTGTTGTAAAGAATTATGTGGAGGAGCATCTTATGATGATCAGCTTGGAGGACCAGCTTCCACACGAGAATCACAGTTAGTTCCAGAAACAGTGCAGAGTGATGATGATTGTAAGTCCAGTCCATTGCATTGATTAAACATTCAGCGGATGAAGATGTAAATAAGAGGAAGATGAAGCTGACATTTGACTTCCCCCGCAACATGGTCCTTGACCCGCAGCAGTCAATCAATGTTCTGATGGTCTTTCCATGTTTTAAATACATCAAAGGCTTGGTAAATAAATCTATTCTTGAACACAGTTTTATAATTTCAGAAGTTTGAAAGAATCATCAGTGAAATATAAGTTTATAAGTTTAAATATAAGTGACAGTGGAGCTGTCAGGGTTACTAGCTGCTTATCAGCATTGGCAAGAGTTATACGCAGCTAGCACTCTTTACACATTTTCTTTAAATTACAAAAACGTTTAACTACAGTTTTGCAATAGTTACCATTTTTTTCTTTTACTTTGTGCTCTTATTGTGTGATGTGTTGACAATAGTTAAAGGATCAAATAAAAATATTCTATAAGCATGTTTGACTTTTGCTGATGCTCCAGTTGAAATAAATGATTGTGTATTCACAGGCTGGGACAATGACCTCTCATCGATTCTGCTGCTGTTGCACCTTAATCCTCCTTCTGCTCAGGGTCGTAAAAGACCAGGAAAAGTGTCTGCTTCCCAAGCAGAAAAGCATTTGGTGGTCTTCAAGAAGGTGTGTTTTTATTTTCAGCAATGCGCCTGGTGCTGTCATGTTGAAAATACATGTGCAGATACCATAATTGATTAGCACCAGAAAATGTTCTTATGCCCAATTACATTATTTCCCAGCTCTAAAAATACATTTTTGGAATAACAAATTACTGCGATGTAATTATAAAAGGCTCAATGTATTTTTCATTTAATTTTACATGGGAACCAACATTCAAGAACATCTTGATTCCATCACAACAAGCACTCAGCCCTATCTCCTGGCAGTAGGACAACGTAGGAAAGAAATCCACCAGTTCTTTACCATTCTTGACAGAAATGTCATCGCTTGCAGATCGGCTTCCTCACTTGGTGCCTTTGATGAACCATTCAAGGCACATTTTGTTTTTGCCACGAAATACAACCCAATGCTACACAACATGTTCACATTCATCCAGACAACTGTGTACAACATAGATGTTGGTTTAGTGAAGGAGAGCCCCAGTGTTGCAGAAGTTCGGGCCAGGCTGCTTCATTAGCACTTGAACACGTCTATTTGAGATGAAGTGTTTTGTTTGTCACTCTGAGAGAACTTGTTCAAAAACTCTTGTTAGCCATGGTTAAATAGATGGGAAAGATCTACGACTTTTATGTGCTCAGACTGGATGTGGTCATGTACTTGGCACTTTTAAACATATTTAAACACCAAACACATGGACACAATTGACCAACAAGGCCTTAACGATGTCAGTTCAAGCAGGCCAAATCTTGGTGATGCAGGAGACCTTGTTACTGCTAATGTAGAGGCGGTAGCATCAACATCTACCCAATTAACTAAGTCCAACCCTTTAGACAAGTGTGCCACTGCCGTTGCTCAACTCAAAGCAGCTGAATTAAGTCATTCAAATGTCACAAAACGTGTGTCTTCAATGAAGGAAGTAACTTTTGAGCTTCACAGTCAGGCTAAGGAGGTAGCTTTACAGTGCATGATAAAGGATCCAGAAAGTTGGAACAAATTGGAACAATCATTCTAAATCTTGGAAAATCCATTCACATCTTTAAATTCTGAAGCAAAACTCCATAAGCACTTGAAACAGAAATGGGGAGTTATTGAGCCGGTTCAAAAAGTACTTGGCACAAGATTTTTTTTTTTTTACTTTATTGACAATTGAGGTATCATACACAAAATAATGAACAATAACCATATAATCAACATTACCTCGAATATCAATCACCATTGTCAAACATAACATATAAACATAGAAAATAAAGAATAGAAGAAAGGAATGAACATAACACACAAATAAAATGCAAATAAGTAAAATAAAAATAAAATAAAAGAACATAAAACCAATCCAAATATTTTAATATTGGTTAGGGGTACTCATAAAGTTTGTATTTCTGAACAAAACTGGGCAATTTCCAGCCATTTTTCTTTTTCATATACTGAAGTGATTGAAAGTAAAAAGAGAGCTCTTTATGAAATGTAATAAAAAGTGGTTTGGTCTTCAAATATTTATTTTTGTGAATATAAAACTTTCCTTGCAGTATCAAGACATTAAGAACAATATTTTCTGGTCTATTAGATGATACCACACGAATAAAACATTTTTATTTTTATAAATGAACTGGCATTGCAGTTTTGGAAGAATACCAAAAGCAGAACTCTTCCCAGAATGTTTTTATAACTCCACAGTTAAAGAATAAATGATCCACAGTCTCATTGTCATTTAAACAAAAACTGCAGTCATTCTCTTCAAATCCAAAACAAAGTCTCAGAAATTCCTTGGATGACTTGGTACAAGATTTGATAGCAGAAGATATAAAACTACTGGGACATAAGACCAAGTGATTGTAACCGATACTTTTGCATATGTTACCTTTATGGAAACATTGAAGAGTATATTACAGAAAGATTGTATTGAAGAAATGTTCAAGCCCAGGTATATTTCTAAGGAACGTGCATGCAGACTTGTGAGACGCCTCCTATTTAACAGAGAATCCACTGTTTTCCATTGAAAAAGATGCCTTGCAGATCCAGCTGTTTTATGACGATTTTGAAACTGCAAATGTATTGGGACCCAAAAAATTGGGCGCCATATATTTTACTCTAAGAAATTTCCCCCTTACTTTTAATTCTTCTTGAAACAACATTCATATGTTTGCTCTATTCCATGTTTAGGACATCAATATAGCTTAATATAGTATTTTAATCATTTATTAATGATCCTTTTTCCGGTTCCAGGTTACAGCACAGACGCGTGTGTGGCTCTCTGCGGCTATACAACTATCTTCAAATGATTTAAAAAGTTGATTTTCTCCAAAAAAAGAGAGCTGACCATGGCCGCTAAGAAAAACCATGACTACGAAGACCTTAAGAAGTCTCTTGATGATATCCAAGCTGCGTTGTATCCATTTATGGAGCAAGTGAATGCTAAGCTAACTCCGATCTTGGATCTAATGGAAGACTTCCGAAGATTCCGAGCTCAAAACGAGCAACGCGAAAACCGGGTCGACATTCTGGAGAAAAGACTGGACGATGTGGAACAACAAGTAAGGATGAACAATGTCATTCTCACTGGAGTACCGATCAAACCTCAGGCAAAGCTGAATGCAGCTGGAGTTAGCATTGCTAATGCTAATAGCGCCAGCAGTCCCTGTCAAACGGAGAGCGGTGGAGAGTCTCTGGAACACCAAGTGGAATCATTTCTCAGGTCTAAAGGGATTTCTCTGGATCTCAATACCATCGAGACCTGCCACCTGCTCCAGCGATCCTCATCAGGTTTGTGAATCAAAAACACAAGCTAGTTCTGATCAATCAAAGTAGGAACCTGAAGGGATCTGCTGCTTATCTGAACGACCATCTGACCAGAAGGAATGCTGAAATCGCCAAACATGCACGGCTTCTCAGGAAGCGTTAGCAGATTGAGAACACTTGGGTTAAAGGCTGCAGGATTTACGTCAAACCACTCGGTCCACCGGACCGGTCAAAGGTTCTGGTTGTGAACACTGAAGGGAAAAAAATATCTGTTCGCCTTGTAGATATTTTCTTTGCATGTTCAAAAAGTTGAAAACAAGGAAACCACTGGATTCGATCGGATAAAAGATAGACAAAATTTATTTCCCTGACAATATTTCTAAGACATAGTTAAACAAAAATTATAATGAACGTCCGGGTCCTCGAGAGTTTCCAGAGTTGGCAAAGCACCAACTTAACAGTGTCTTAACCTGCCAGCCTGTTAAGACAGACAAAGGAATTCTCTTTGTCCAGCTGATTTAACCTGTGGATTCAGCCCCCTCCTCCGGAAAATAACATGGCCGCCAAACTCCTCCTCTGGACGCTCAGGTTGGTCGGCAGAAAGGCCTGCCCACCCTCTTCAGTCCATATTTGGAATCACAGCATCTGGTCTCTGCTCCGCATGTGGTCCTCCATAGGTGGCAGGAACTTTCACCGCAGGGAGTCGATCCTAAAGCTTTGTCCTCCACATGTGAGTTGGCGCCTTCAGTGGTTCCCATACGTTGAATTAGTCTCAGAGTTGATTAATTTATGATCCATGTCAGACCTACAGCCAAGTCTTCCAGATGGTCTTAGAAGATCAAAGACTGTTTCTCCTGAAGTGGGATGACCTTGGAGCTGCAGCCCTAAAACCTCCTTACATATGCAATTACAGGATGCCCCTTAAAATTTCAAAGGACGGGAACCATACACATTAAGGCCCGTACACACCGGGACGAATTTTGCGCGCGATATTCGCCGACATTTAACGCCTCCTGACTAAACAAAGGGCACCAATGTGAGTGTGCACACCGACGCGAAAAAACGCCACGCGTCAAAGCGACACTCTTTAAAAAAAAGCCTCGGGTTTGTTTTTTTGGTTTGACGCACCGCGTCAAAAACTATACAACCAATGACCGCTTTTGCACACGTGTCTGGAGCTTCTGAAGTTACAGTAAAACACAACTTGGGGGCGCTCAAACACAAAACTGCCTTTCTGAGCACACATACCAGCAAAGAAGATAGACGCCAAGTAGCGTCTACACTGCCGCAAAGAAATAATGACGGACATTCTAAAATATCCCCGAAAACGCTCATGATCCATTTTCAGCTCTTGTACCAGTCGATAAAACTCACCATGTTCTTCTCTTCTCGTAACTATGGGATGTATCCAAAATCGGCGTCTTTTCCGGCGTCTTTCATCATTCAACAGAACAATAATTTCTTCATCATTGGAACTGAAGCTGGAGCTACTGGTGCTTGAAATATTCATGTTTTGTTTGTATGGTTCTGACAAGCGCGTGAATACTGGCTCTCTTCTTCTGAGTGAAAAGCGACCACCTTGTGTACAGAAGTATTTCTGTTTTACATCAAGCGCCATCTAATGTCAGGGAATGAAATTGCATGTTGGCTCGGCTCATCGTCAGCGAAAATCGCCTGGGTGTGAACACAAAAGACGTGCTGGCGAATAATGCCTGCCGAATATTCATCCCGGTGTACGGGCCTTTAAACCTAAAAGAGAAATTCAATGAAATAATAGCAAGACCTAATAAACCTAAAACCTAATAAAATGAGAACCACAAAATATAAATTTCTTCAACACCATGAAGGACTTTGAGAACTGTTTGATCACGGACGTCTGAAACAACATGCAGTAAATCAAAGAGCCAAATAATTTCAAGAAATATGACGCCTAGATTCATCGCTTTTTCAAAAAGTCTGAAGTGACCTGATTATCAGCAGAGTTCTGACCTGCAGACAACTTGACCTCAACTCTCAGGCGCCGCTGATATCAGCTGAAGAAGGATATGGACCTGAATCTAATGTCTGCAGACATAACATCAAAGAGAACTACAAACTGTTTAAACCCAGAAGAACGGCTGTTAATCAGCAGAAGAAGAAATGCCAACCTTGGTCATTGGACAAAATATGGACCATTCTTATTTTACTTCACAGCATTACTTTATCATAAAAAAAGAAACTAAAAAATAAATGAATAAATAAAAATATAACAAAATAATAAAACAAATGATTAATCAATTATTGAAAATGGTTACATTGATTGACTTTTAATGATATTACATTACTTGCTCCAAAATAAATTGATAAGATAAAAGCTAGGAACCGGATAATGATAAATCATGTTATAAAATGGTTATGGTAGAACAGGGGTGGGATTATATAAGTTCGCTTCCTTCCACTCCCTTTCAAGCAATATTTATTAATATGTTTCATTATCCAAAGTTTGATTAGTTATTGTATGAATGTATAACTGATGATTGTATTGTTTTTGTGTATTCTTATTTGATTGCTTGAAATAAACCATTTCAAATCAAAATCAAATCAAATCTAAAAGTTCTTGAGACAGAAGGACTTAAAATTCCAAATTTTGAATACATGTACTGTAGTGCAAGTCACAGGTAACAGTCTTGGGTTGCATGGCCTGTTGGGCTTGGTGGAGTCATTTGGAGCTTGATATTGCTGTTGTTGTGTGAAGATGATCCAGAGGTTGTTTGAAGAACAGGTGAAATGCTTGCACAGCACTGTCAGACTGCACCAGAAGATCCCAGTCTTCCTCATGTATATGGTGTGAAGCGCTTTTGTCTATTGAATTCAATCAAGTATTTTAACACAGCCCGTAACTTTTCTGCAGATATCATGGATGACATTCTAGAGGGGGTTGGTCAGTTTGAAGTGAAACTGGTTCTGAAATACATTCAAAGTAACTTCTTAAGTGCTGAACAAGTTGCTGGCAGAATACGTGCATATGACTGTGGTTTTAATAAGCAGTGGGCCCGCCCACTTCTGCCAACAGATAAGTTGATGGACGGAAGCAATGATTTGGAATTAAATGCCATACAGTCCTAGTGCTTGTGGCAGAACATGTCTGCTTTTTGGGGATTTGATTGAGACAGATGATAAGCACTGGCGTCTCCTACTTTTGCTTCTACAAATAGTTAACATTGTTTTTCCCCAGTTTTGTCAGAGGGCATGACCATATACCTCTAACATTTAATCATTGATCATCATCATCTATTTGAGCCCATATTTCCTGAAATAAACATCTTGCCAAAACATAATGTCATGATCCACTACCCCCGAAGTATTAGGCAAATCGGTCCAATTTTGCACACATGGTGCATTACAAAGCAAAACGCAACTTTTTCAAGCAAATATTAAAATTTTTAAAAACATCTCAATGACATTAGCTAAAAAGCCCAAAGTTATTTGGCAATGTATGACGAATCTTTTGGCAAAGAAAAATTACTTTTGGGTCCCGGAAAGATGATGACACATTTCGAGTTAAGACAGGGTGCAGAAATTGCTGCAAAACTGGGAACTGATTTGTCAACCTCTGTGTTTTTTGCCAAATGGATAAAAAATTATGGTCCAGAATGCCGTCGTGATGTCAAAGTTTGTACTGAGGTAGTATGTGAGATGCCTGTATATGGTAAAGTTGACACGATTGCTGTAAAAGATGACACTGTTACTCTTAAGGTCATTGTTCTAAAGAGCTGATGGTGCTAAACTGATAAGTTAACTTAATGTCAGTGGATTCATCTAACACGTGCCCCTAAAACCATCTATCCCAGCCAGCAAAGCCAAGTGGGCCCCATATGGTTTAAAAGTGGGCAGAAAATGTGGGCCCCAAATGGTTTTGTCCGCAGTTTCCATGGTGGCCCCAAATGTGTAAGCCCGCATGGGCTTGAAGTGGGTGCTGAGTGGGTGTCAGATAGGCCCCAAGTTGGTAAATAATATTAGAACCCATGTAGGGCCCATATTTTTGCCCATGTGGGCTGGAAGTGGGATTAAAACAGGGCCCATATGGGTCCCATCTGGGTAAAGTACCCAAGACCCACTTTGGCCCCACTAATGTGTCTATCAGTATCTCATATGGGTTTTATGTGGGACCTAAATGGGCTATAATGTGGGCTTTAAGTGGGTTTGTCCGCAGTTTTCATGGTGGCCCCAACTGTGTATGCCCACATAGGCTTGAAGTGGGTGCTGAGTGGGTGTCAGATAGGCCCCAAGTTGGTAAATAATATTAGAACCCATGTAGGGCCCATATTTTTGCCCATGTGGGCTGGAAGTGGGATTAAAACAGGGCCCATATGGGTGTCAACTGGGAAAAGTATCCAAGACCCACTTTGGCCCCACTAATGTGTCTATCAGTATCTCATATGGGTTTTATGTGGGACCTAAATGGGCTATAATGTGGGCTATAAGTGGGTTTGTCCGCAGTTTCCATGGTGGCCCCAACTGTGTATGCCCACATAGGCCCCAAGTGGGTAAGTAGCATTAGAACCATACTCATCGTTAACCATAACTCGTAGATCTTCATCTGTGGGTTGGAATTATGATTGAAACAGGGCAAAGATGGATCCCAATCCGGTAATTTACCCATGACCCATTTTGGCCCCACTTACGCATCAATTAGTATTGCTTATTGGGTTAAAGTGGGACCTAAATAAGCCACCATGTGGCCCATAAGTGGGTTTGTGCAGTGTTCCCATGGAGGTCCCACCTGTGTTTTCCTACAGTGCTATATACCAGTGAACCATTATAGGGTCTTCTTTTCCATCTAGCTTTTCTAAAACCCAAATGAGAAGATTCTGTAAAATCCCATTGTTTCACAATATAATTTTCCAAATGACGTCAACAAAATGCTTTTTAAAATGCTTCAATTTAATAAAAGAAAATAAATTATCCTGATCCTGCATTATGAAAACGAGATACAAGACCATGGCAAGGTCACTCAAAGTTTAACAGATAACACACAGGATCTAACATACTACAGTAACTTAATAAAATAAAGAACAACTTCACTACAATATCAACAACCTTAATGTGTGCCAATTATGTGATGAAAAAATAAATACCAGTGACAGATGTAAAACAAAAATACTCATGGCATCCTTGACGGTTCCTCAGAACAGGCTCCATTGGCTTGTTTTTCAAGCTCTCTTTGAGTCCTTATAGCTCGGTTTCCTCCCCTGTCACGAGCTCCAATAAACCATTTGGAGAGGCCCTTCTCCACTTCCTTTAGTGGGACTGGTTGGGTGATAGCATTTTTCTTCACTGCTCCTAAAAAGAAATCACAAAAAACAAAGTATTCATTTTAGCCTGGGATTAAACTTACTAAATCATTTGACAGTGATGAATATAGATTAATAAAATAAACTCTAATTACCATAGAAGACATCAAAAAGACGCAGCTAGCAGAATTTATTCTCTCCATGATGTCCAAACAGGTTACATTGCAGAGCTACCTCATTGGAAATGAGGAAGCCCATCATTCTTCTGGTTGCTTCATCCAGAGAAGAGTCCCCAATTTATCCAACCACAGCAACCTTTTTAAATAGAGAAAATATCACAAGATAGAAAGATGTAGCTAAACGTTAACAGCTTAATTACATATATAAACAATACAATGTTACTTTAAGAATTAACTTACAACTGCTGACATGAAATCTATATCGGTGAGTCTGTCACGACAACTTGAGAGAAGCTGCAGCTGACCTGACCAACACAAGGGACAAAATAACTAAACTAAATAAGTATAAATAAGCATTCCCTGAAGCAAGTGTTCAAGTAACAAATTACGTTTACTCTAAAAATGTTTGTCAGAAATTCAATAAAGGGGCCTATACCCTGTTATTTTTAAGCCCTTAATAGTAAGCAATACCCATATATATGATAATATTACCTTTGGCACACATACAAAATAATTTTTTTATTTAAATGTTGGTTATTTTCCTGAGTTTTTTCCAAACGTGAAATAAGACGACTCATTTTCTGAGTCACCGGCTTTCGTCTGCGTGTGTGTGATGTCAATCTGGGCAGATAGAGCCGGCCTCAGCAGCGTGTCTGCGTTTCTCCCAGGAAAACAAAAAACATCCTAACTTCTGCAAAGATGGATGTGCATATTTTGCATGTAAAAATAAAGCGCTTTTGACAAACATTCTTGCTCAGCGGAGAAAGTGGGTGTGTGTCTGTGGGCGGTGCTGGCAGCGCAGACTCTTCATGAACGGGACACTTCTCAATGTGTCCGTCACGTCACCTCATGAGAACCCGCTCGATTAGAGGAATACACAAATGCTTGAATGGATCTAAATACCGCTTGGGTGTCTTTTTGTGAGGAATCAACATTATAATGCACTAAAAAGCTAAAACAAAAAAGATTTAGCATTTTATGGATCCTAAATTCGCCGCTGGATTGATTAGTACCGAGTGACCGAGAAATTCCGGTCATTTTTCAAAATAAGATCATTCTGACTCATAATAAAACAAACTAAAAAACATTTCACGCAAAACCCGGCCAAATTATATCTGACCAAAACAAGTTATGCCCGCAAGATCCAAATCAAAACCACTAAATTGGCCGGAAACCCGCCGAATCTGGCAACTCTGTTAGGATGCGCTTCCTTGTCGCCTCGGTGACACGCCGACACACACTGGCTGGATGATCGGTGACGCGACCCAGCACTTGTCTTCATGTCTGCACATAAACCGGCTGCACGTGGAAACTAGTCGTCTGCCCGTTCGTGACACCGGCTTCGAAAATGCGAAAAGCCGCTATTACGTGGATGGATTCAACTGCAGAGCAGAACAACACTCCCGAGCTGCGCATGTTTTTATGAACCACATTTATCATTGCCAGTTAGAGCTGTAAGCGAAACACAAAACCAAAAAGGTATCTTACCTTGATATCAATAAATGGCCTGGATAAACGGTGCGACAGAAGTGCAGAATCTCCTTGCGTTGAAGGAACAGGACGACTGACTGAATCCGCATCAGGAAATGAGCGGGAGATTCAAAACGCAGCAACCGTCCAATCAGCAACGTCTGCTTACCACTTTGAACTCCTTAAACCCCCATGCGGGCCCTTCGTTTGAGAAAAATTTAAAACGTTTATTCTATTTTTTTATTTTTATTTTTTAACAGTTAAAATATGTTTTTGTAATAAGGAAGGTTTCTACTCCAATCAAAAAGTCATTTTATTTACATATTAAAATTTTCTATAAAAAAAACTAGACTAAACCAATCCAGCATATGAAAACATTTTATTTCAGTATTAGTGTCAGGTAAGTTTGCCTGACAGATGTTAAACTAATTTTTGTAAGCTAACACAAGTAAAAGAAAAAAATAGCAAATTGCTCTTTATGCTCATTGTGATTGGTGCACAGGTGGTACTACAAAGGGGATATTCTGCTGTGTTCCAATCAATTTCACATTTAAACTTTCAACATAATTCCAACAAAAAAATTAATTAAAATTGCATGCACTAAATTAGATGAACTAAGTGAATTATTAGATATTCACCTCACCTAGCTCACTCTGTTAAGACAGAAACACTGCACAGCTTGAGACACAGCGCAAAGGACAGCATGATACACACTTTTTTCCACAGCTAGCCCCACAGCTAGCCTGCAATAACTGTTTGGGGTCCTTCAGGGTATTGGGACTAATGCTGACGTCACATTTTTTGATTGGCTGTCCATTGGTCTGATGACGTGTCAGATTGTGATTGGACAAATTATAGTACTGGTAAATGGTAAATGTCGTATACGGATACAGAGCTTTTCTACCTTCCTTGAAGGCCCAAAGTGCTTTACAGTCATAGTTCCATTCACCCTTTCACACACACATTCACAGACTGGTGGTGGCTCCGCTGCTGAACACTGGCGTCAACCTTACAAACCAGAGTTAAGGTGGGGTTCAGTGTCTTGCCAAGGACACTTCGACACATGGACGGGGCAAGGCGAAAATTGAATCTGCAATCTTCCGATCAGAGGTCGACCACCCTACCGCTGCACCACGGCCACCCCATACTACCACAGAAGAAGATATTATGAGGGCCCCTGTGAACATACAGAGATCCAACAGAGCAACATTATCTTTTAAACGTGCACCTTCACTGCCTGCAAACACAAAGCTATGCGAGCGGGCCGTAGTGCAGCGGTAGGGCGGTTGACTCATGATCATAAGATTGCAGGTTCGATTCCCGCCTTGCACGCCCATGTGTCGAAGTGTCCTTGGGCAAGACACTGAACCCCACCTTGCCTCTGGTAGGAGGTTGGCGCCAGTGTTCGACAGTGGAGCCGCCATCAGTGTGTGACTGGGTGAATGGGACTGTGACTGTAAAGTTCTTTGGGCCTTTGTAAGAAGGTAGAAAGCGCTATATAAGTATACGCCATTTACCTTTTTATGAGACTCCAGCTCAGAGACACGGTTGTCTCTGTGGAGCAGCAGGTTCATTGTAACAGTCACAGATCTTTTTAAAAAGTGGGTTGTGGCAAAATCTCTCTATAAACATTACAAAGAATAATGTCACACACAACTTGTGAAGGAAAGGAACTTTAGGTTACAGAAGGAAACATAAAATGAATATTACAGAGCCACAGCAGATCTGGACAGCTGTCATAGAAAAATATGCTCCAAATTAGCGTATATCTCCCTCCATTCTTCTGTTCTTGCACTCTCTAGCTCTCTTCTATGCCTATGTACATTTACCAGATTGTACATTTCTTTGATCTTATTGTTTAAACTTTTACAATAATTCTTCTTTTTCAAAACGTTACCTTGAGACCTTTGCACCCCTAAGTATCGACTGCACATGCATACATGGCCAATAAAAAAACCTTGAACCTTGAAGCTCCAGGCTTGTTCTGAATAGGACAGCAACACAACAAATGTGTTATGTTCAAGCAACGTTACCACTTCATTTTAAACTGTGTCGTTAAAAACTTGAATCTCTGTTGGATCCACTGAGCACCAATGAAAAAGTAAATATTTTTTAATAAATAGGTAAAACAGATAGAAGACTAGATGGCTGTATAGTGCCAAAAGTGGGACAAGGGATCACCCTACTTGTATCTAATTGGTTACTGCTACATCCTCAAAATCTCAGCACTGCCTCTACAAACTACCAAAACTCTGGACAGGAAAAAAGAAATGTCATAGGCTACGTTCACACTGCAGGGCTTAATGCTCAATTCGGATTTTTTGAAAAAATCCGATTTTTTTGCAAGACCGTTCACATTTCCAAGTAATTCCGAACTTTTGTGGTCTCCAGTGTGACCGTGACACGACCCAAACGAGACCTGCATGCGCAGAAGCCAGAAGAGTACTCAACGGTGAATGAACGACATCACTCGTTGTTTGCGGAGCCAACGTTAACAATGGATGTCAACAACAGTGTTGTCAACAGCGGAGCTCTTGTAATATTAAATTTATTTTCATGAAGGAGCAGCACAATTACAATCTTCTCATTTTAAGAAGGCAATGGAGTCGGGATCGTCTGTACCCACTGTTGTGGAATAGGATTGTTTGTTTATGTTCTCGTTCCCGCCTACTTCAACGCAAAATGATTACGTTTGTTGCGTATCGATGACGTACGGTTCAGAATCAAGTCGCCTGTCCGGTCAGACGGCGGTCGCAATTGAAAAGATCGGATGCGTTTCGGAATCAGGCCGGCAAACCCAAGGGGCCTGGGTCGCATTTGAAAAGAGCGGATCTGTGTCATTCACACTGTCAGGAAAAGATCGGAATTGGGCCACTTAGGGGCAAAAAATTCGGAATTGGGTCGTTTCAGCCTGCAGTGTGAACGAGGCCATATTGTCCATTATTGCAAATGCAGGTTGCTCTGGATAATACATGGTAAAATATTAAAATGTATGTCTATTTGTGGTTCATCAATTTAGTTAGTTTGTTAACAGCTGGACTGATCAGAATTAGAAAAGGTGTGATTCATATTCAGTTTGGAAAGAGTCCTTTTGGTCTAACCATTTTTTCCAAGCTGATTATAAGTGGAATGTTATGTCATTAATCAGACATTTTAATTGGAAACTTATATCGAAACTTATATCTAACAAAAAATTGCTGACAATCAGAAGAGTCAGCAACTCTATTCTATAGCATCTTGCCTGTGTATTGCCTAGAAATGTTCAGGGGTCCTGTCATTTTACTCATCTTCTTGGATTTTAAGAATATGTCTAGGAACAGAAAACAAAATAACCTTTTAAAATACCTGCCTATATGGTTACCCCAAAAGCACTCTTAACGTGGTACTCATTTAGAGCAAACCATGTGGGTCCTACATACAGTGTCCCAGTTACAGACCAGGTCCTCTTTGCCCACCTGGGCTCTTTATCAGGCCTTATTAGCCCATGAGGGCTCCTCATGTGGTACCAATGTAAGTTATACCATATGGGTCCTATATACAGTGGCCCAGTTACAGACCAGGTCTTTTTTGCCCACCGAGATCCTTAAGTGGGCCTATATGGTTAGCCCATGAGGGCTCCTCATGTGGGACCCAAGTAGGCCAAACCATATGGGTCCTACATACACTGGCCCAGTTGCAGACCAGGTCTTCTTCACCCACCTAGATCCTTCAGCGGGCCTATATGGTTAGCCCATGAGGGCTCCTCATGTGGGACCCATGTAAGTTATACCACAAGGGTCCTACATACAGTGGCCCAGTTACAGACCAGGTCTTCTTTGCCCACCTACATCCTTTAGTGGGCCTATATGGTTAGCCCTTGAGGGCTCCTTATGTGGGACCCAAGTAGGCCAAACCATATGGGTCCTACATACACTGGGCCACTTGCAGACCAGGTCTTCTTCACCCACCTAGATCCTTCAGCGGGCCTATATGGTTAGCCCATGAGGGCTCCTCATGTGGGACCCATGTAAGTTATACCACATGGGTCGTACATACAGTGGCCCAGTTACAGACCAGGTCTTCTTTGCCCACCCAGATCCTTTAGCGGGCCTATATGGTTAGCCCATGAGGGCTTCACATGTGGGACTCAAGTGGGCCAAACCATGTGGGTCCCATATACAGTGTCCCAGTTACAGCCCAAGTCTTTATGGCCTGGATGCAACCCATATGGGCCTTACTTGGGTGACCTACATGGGTTCTAGCCCACATGGATCCCTTGTAGGGCCCTAACAGGTAACCCATGTGGGGGGCCAATGTAAGCAAAACCTAATGGGGCCTTCAAAGTTTATCCAAAAAAAGCCCATGCCCACTCAGTACCCACATAGCCCACTTCTTTCCCAATTGGGGCCCACCTGACATCGCTGGCTGGGGTCATAATGTTATGTTTTGCTATTTACCAGGAGTTCTGTGATGACAAAAAATGTGAGTTACAAAACACCAATGTTACTGTGGCTTGTTTTTCTAAACTTACAATGTGAACAATCGTGAACTGGATACCTGGCACGGCAGGTGAATCTCATTAGGCAACTTTTCACTTTTTTTTTTTTTTTGCTTCTCTATTTTAAGTTGTTTGTACAGCTAATGAAGCAAATAAATGCTATATGTTGCTTTAAAAGGCAACGATGTAGAATAAAGTTTTGAAAAACATGTTTTTGGTCTTATTTTCCCCCAATGATGTACTTTAGAAATGTTTAATAAGATGTTATTTAACAATTAAAAAGTTTAAACAATAAACTGCAACGTAGTGTTAACTTTTAAGATTAGCTTTAATCGGAGTTTGTTTTACTCAGCTAAAGAATAAATTATAACCTCTATTGAGAGTTAAGTAAACAGAGCCAATTGACAGTGTGGTGTTGCCTCCAATAACTCAGTGCAGTGTTAATTATTATTAGAATCAGTATTCGAATTTAATATTTCACTCTAGTTGGTTTGAAGACATAAGTATGCATGTGTGAACGATATTTGCATTGTGTACATGTTGACATGTTTGTATGTGAACAATTTTTTGGAGCCAACAGGTATGTTTATAACATTTCCCTTTTTTGTTACGGTATCTCAGGGAGACCCAAATGCAGGACCAGACTCCAAAGTTGAGAAAAGATCCAGAGGTTTTTAATAACAAAAAACACCACACTAGGTGGGAAAAACCTCCACAACATAACAGGACTAGGAACCAACATGATACAAACCAAACAAGAAAACACACTCCAACACAGAAAAGGCAGAAACAGACAGACCTAAATAGTGTACAAACAAATTAACCTAACTGCAGACAGCTGAGTGCCACACATGGAGAGCACCAGGAGAAGGGGCGGGCCTGAAGACTGTGACAGAACCCCCCTCCTTACGTCCGGCTACCAGATGGACGACAGGGTCGGACCGGATGATCCCAATGGAACAGGGAGATCAGGTCCTCGTCTAGGATGTGTCGGCTAGGGACCCACTGACGATCAGCCGGACCAAAACCCTCCCAATCCACCAGGTACTGGACACCCCGACCCACCCTCTGAGAATCAAGGAGAGACTTGATCGTGTACACTGGACCGCCATCCACGAGACGGGGAGGAGGAGGTCCCTGTGATGCTGCATGGAGGGGACTTACTCTCTCAGGCTTCAACTTGCTCACATGGAACACCGGGTGTACCCTCAGGGTGCGCGGAAGGTCCAGCTTTACAGCCACAGGGTTGATGATCCTGCTGATGGTGAAGGGGCCGATTAAGCGGGGGTGCAGCTTCTTGGAGCCACCCTTGAGAGGGATGTCCTTTGAGCTCAGCCAAACCCTGTCTCCCACCTTATACACTGGAGGAGAAGTCCGTCGACGGTTCGCCACAACCGTGAACCTCTCTTGGTTCCTCAATAGATGACTCCTGAAAATCCTCCAGGTGCGCTGTCAACGCCGTACTAAAGCAGCTGGACCAGATGTAGCCGCTAACTGCTCCTGGTGGGGGAAGAGAGGTGGCTGGTATCCATAAGCCTGGAAAGGTGAGAATCCGGTGGAGTTTACTAGAGTGTTAAGAGCATACTCCACCCAAGTTAATTGGGTGGACCAAATACTAGGGTTCCTGAAGCACATGGCGCGTAGTGTGGTCTCAAGGTCCTGGTTGCAGCGCTCTACCTGGCCGTTTGTCTGTGGATGGAAGCCTGAGCTCAGACTGACCCTGACCCCCAACAGCCTGCAGAACTCCCGCCAAAAGTCAGACACAAACTGAGGACCTCTGTCAGACACTATGTCCTCGGGTAGGCCGTGCAGGCGGAAGACGTGTCTAGCCACCACCATAGCTAGCTCTCTGGCTGAGGGAAGTCTCTGCAGTGGAATGGCATGGACCAACTTAGAGAAATGGTCTACAATGGTCAGGATGAGCGTTTTACCTCTTGAGTTGGGGAGACCGGTGATAAAGTCCATAGCTATATGGGACCAAGGTCGAGAAGGCACAGGTAAAGGCTGAAGGAGTCCAGCCGGGGGTCTTCGTGACACCTTCACACTGGCGCAGACGGGACACGAAGAGACGAAGGCCCTTATGTCTGAGGACATGGAAGGCCACCAAAAACGCTGTGCCACCAGAAAGGCAGTCCTCGTAACACCAGGGTGGCATCCCAGACAAGATGAGTGTCCCCATGTCAGCACCTTGGGGCGGAGACTTGAAGGGACATATAAACAACCAGCTGGGCAACCTGCAGGAACAGCAGACTCATCGCGTAAAGCAGCATTAACCTTGCGTTCCAGGGCCCAGCGATTTGTCCCCAACACAATAGATTGTGGAATTATGGAACCACTAGCTCTGTCCTTCTCGGGACACGGGAGGCCGGGGTGCAGTACGGGAGGCCGTGGTGCAGTGGTAGGGCGGTCGACTCATGATCGTAAGATTGCAGGTTTGATTCCCGCCTTGCACGCCCATGTGTCGAAGTGTCCTTGGGCAAGACACCGAACCCCACCTTGCCTCTGGTGGGAGGTTGGCGCCAGTGTTCGGCAGCGGAGCCACCACCAGTGTGTGAATGTGTGTGTGAATGTGTGTGTGCATGGGTGGATGGGACTGTGACTGTAAAGCGCTTTGGGCCTTCGTAAGAAGGTAGAAAGCGCTATATAAGTATACGCCATTTACCATTTACCATTTCTCCTCCTCCTGGAAATGACGAGAGAGTGCATCTGGCTTAAGGTTCTTACTGCCAGGTCTATAAGACAAGGTAAACCTGAACCCATCAAAAAACAGCGACCATCTCACCTGCCGGGAGTTGAGTCTTTTAGCAGTGCGAATGTACTCTAGATTTTTGTGGTCGGTCCAAACAAGAAAAGGGTGCTCAGACCCCTCTAGCCAGTGGCGCCACTCCTCGAGAACCATCTTTACTGCTAGCAGTTCTCTGTTCCCTATATCGTAGTTTCTCTCCGCAGGAGAGAGCTTGCGGGAGAAGTACGCACAAGGATGGACTTTATTATCGGATGCTCTCTGTGATAATACGGCTCCCACCCCAGAGTCAGACGCATCCACCTCCACAATGAATTGCTTGGAGATGTCAGGTTGAACCAGAATAGGAGCCTCAGAGAAGCATCTCTTAAGTTTGGTAAACGCTTTGTTGGCCCCCTCATCCCAGACAAAACGTACCTTCTCGGAAAACAGCCTATGGAGAGGTGCAGCAATGCCACTGAAGCCCCTAATAAAGCGCCTGTAGAAGTTGGCAAAACCCAGGAGAAGGGGCGGTCCTGAAGACTGTAACATCTTTCTTCCTCCCTCTTTTCCTTTTTTTCAAATATATTTTCAAATATGATTCAAGTGAATAAAGTTTGGCATTGATTCCAAAAGGGGTTTATTCAGACATTCCTCTGGTTTGTCAGAAGATTCATAACCCCTGTTGTTAAAGTAAAATATGTCCAACACAAGAGGCCTTCAGCTCTCATCTGTTTGCCAGCTGTTGAAATAAAAAGAGCATTTAATCAAATAAGACACTGAGATGAAAGTTACAGTTTAACTTTTGAGTTTGGCTTTGAAATGCAGTCTGCTTTGGCTTCTGGATTTATTCAGTCTAAAAACCAAATTGTTGCATCTAGCACGACCAGTGTGGTATGAATTCGACCAGGAGAAAAAGAAACATGCAAATGCTACTGTTTACAATAGTTTCTTTCTGCCTTAGAAGTGTTCGAAAGAATCAGGAAAAATTACTTTGACCTGCAGGTTTAGAGAAAGTAGGATCCAAAAAGGATGACACAAAAGGTGTGCAGGTGAGTGTAGGAGATTGGCTCATCCTATGAAAGGGTATGCCTCAAGCTGCATTCAACCGAATAAGTCAGATTTGCGTTGGGTGCCTCTTCCTTTCACTGAACGTCGTTGACTGACTTTTGACAGCCCTAGTGCTAACAACTGTCTCAATAAATCTGAATTTGGAAGAAGCCTCCCGATTTTGTCTGTAAATCTTCGGTTTCCTCACTCACTCTTTTCTCCCCAAAGAAACTTTCCATATATGTTTTATTGGTTGTTTTTCAGTAGCTTTTCAGTTTTGGGCCACTAACTTAGCTGCTTAAATTCACAGGATGTGTCAAAACACACGGATGTGGTGAACAGAATCCAGTAGTTTTTCAAAATAAAACTTCCTTTAGTATCAGAAAATAAGCAAAATGAAAATAATCTAAGATAAAGTATGTATTTTTTTTTCTGTTTTTCAGCCCGGTAAGAAGTGGGCAACACTGTTTTAAGGAGTTCAGACTCTGGAAAACAAATAGCATTTAAAGAAGGCATATAAGGAAACCATTAATGTTAAACATTTCCAGTTGAACATACAGAATAAATATCAATTTAGACATCCCATCTTTACAGTTTATGTAATGATGAGGTCCCACATCCTGTTATAAGTTTATAATTGTCTTGCTCTTGAGAATATCTATAAGCAACATTGAGAACCATGCAAGCCCCTGAATTAAACATATTTGAAAATCCAGCAGGACAATCTCTCATTTTCAAATAAAAAAAAAACATGATACTGAATAGAAAAAAGTGAATCATTAACAGAGATAACTATGCAGGCAACATAGCTTTTTGTTTTGTTTGGTTTTGATGTTTAACAGAAAAATCTATTATTTAAGCCTCTGGGAAGCCTTTGTCCACCCTCTTCCTCTTTTGGGTTGAAAGGGTAAAGCAAAACCTTTTAGAAGGTTTTGTCAATGTGCACTGCAGCTAGCCAGATAATCAATGTGGTTTCCTGATCCAACCTACATTACTGAATGAATGGCCTGCAGACAGTCCGTATAATTAGTGACATTTAGCTGTACTAAAACATTATTTGCATTGTGCAGCCTGCTGTACCATTTAGGTTTTTTTTTTTAGGCTGGACTTCATTCAGACAATTTACGTTCAAGAAAGCATCAAGTTTCACACTTTTTTCAGATTCAAAATCAGCGCATTTAAGGAATTTGACTCTGGTGACTCATTCTCTCAAAGACAAAGCATACAAAGACAGAGCTCAGAAAAGGTGTAAGGGACAGAAAACGCTCTTGCAAGCTCCATGATGTTCTGCTCTCCCTCCCAACCAGCGTCATTCGGATTGTACTTCACAATGACACAACACTTTAACAATCCGAAGTCACAAAAAGGGAATTTTGGAAACTTTTCACTCTTATCTGACACTGGAAAAATAATTTTTCTCTCTGAACCTATTCCCACACGTACTCGAGGATCTACACATTTTAGCAGGATCCTCTCCCTCCACACCTGGTTGCTGTCTACCTCCTGCACACACAGGTTTGGTTTTATTGACAATTTTAACCTCTTCTGGAGTCGCTCCAATTTCTAAAGACCAGGGGCCTCATTTATAAACGGTGCGTACGCACAAAAGAAGGCGTACGCCACTCTCTACGCAATAGTTGAGATTTATAAAAAGCAAACTTGACGGGAAAATGTGCGGTTCTTCATCAAGCTCTGACCCAGGCGTACGCACAAAAACGGGTGAAATGAGAAACGGCGACACCGTCGGCAGATGGAAGAAACACGTGAAAGTGAAAATGACAATACTGCGTCTCATAAATAACATGAAGACTTCACAAAGCAAGTCTCACAATTAACAGCCTACACGAACACCCGTTTGATCGATCAGCAGTGAAACAAACAAAAAGAAAATCAAACGAAAATTACAACAGAAATTTAAATGAACACTTATTTTCAAAAAGAAAAGTGAAATATGTTCTGCAATATTGGCACGTTGTGCAATTTATCCTCATAAATTATATAGTTAACAGAACGAAATAATGTACAAAACTGATATTCTCGTCAATGTGTCCGTCTGGAGGAGCAGATATAGTCAAAGTCAAAGTCAGCTTTATTGTCAAATATGCTGCATCCGTAAGACATACAGCACAGATGAAATTGCTTTCCTCTCACCCCAAAGTGCAAGCAGCATATAAAATAATAAATAAACGACTTAAAAAATATAATTTTTAAAAGCAATAAATCCTTAAAACGCAAAAAGATAAAGCCAAAAGAAAAGCCAAAAACACTGAAGGTAGGGGAGAGAGGAGCCGCTGCGTGTGCACGCGCCGCCAGATGCGTGCGAATCAGACAGACAGACAGACAGGCAGACAGACGTATTAATTGTCCTGGGGAAAGTTGTTTTCATAGTAAAACATTTCTTCGTAAGCTACAGAATTATGGTATTCATGCATATGCCTTTAGTTTGTTTTATTTTTGATAAAACAATGTATGGCGTATGTCTCAACCATTCAGAAAGCAACAAGAAATTACATTTGATGAGCAATTTCCCATTTCCACGTCGATTATTACCGACATCTGTAGCTTGTCAGATGCAATTAAATGGATGGAAATAAAATGCTCCATCACAATGCGTAATGACGCACAATGGCTGATCTTGGATCTTAGAAGATGTGGCAAATGGAAGAATTCAGAGTGAACGCATCTTTAGGCAGCAAGAAGACTTGCTGGTAAACGAGGACGAGTGGCTTATGAGCCAGTTCCCACTTCCTCCAGCCGTCCTGTTGGAGCTTTTGGGGGTGTGTCCCCCGGTGCATCTGGCGCGTCGGTGTCCTCCCCCTCCCCCCTCAGTCACCACTCCACGTAAAAGGGATTCCCCAATAATTGCCGCCACTCTCTCATCAAGAGGGGTCAGCTCCGGTGGTCCCTGTCCCCCACCCCCCACCCGTAGCAGTCTGCCACCGTTTGCCACTCACGTGCCTTTTCAGCATTAGTAATGCCCACACTGTGCCCTCCAAACAACATTTTTCTCCTCTTTTCCACCTCGCCAACGATAACTTCTACTTCACATTGAGTGAAGTCCCTTTTTTTTATTTCCTTTCTGTGTTTGCCATGATTTCGCTATCAATGAATATTAATTTGTGGGCGTTTCACTGACTATTTATGGGCAACTGTGGGCGTGTCATGAAGCCGCAAAAGCTGCGGAGCATTTTGGATTGGTTGTGATTTATTAAGGGAAGGATGCGTAGGATGTGCGTGCGCACGGTTTTATAAATCTGAATATTTCTGTGCGTACGCACGTCCTATGTTTCATCCGTACGCCACTTCTGACGCAAATCCTACGCAAAGTTTTATAAATGAGGCCCCAGATGGACTTCACCATAGTCTGCTTGGTAGCAGTATTTTAACAGCTAACATTCATCATACTGTTCATTGTTTTAAAGAGGACTGACTGCCAACTCCCCAAACGTGTCCTGAACATGAACCTGGATCGTATCAAATCTCTGTCATTCCCTTAGACCAGGGGTGGCGAACACGGCTCTTGGCCAATGAGCGTGCGGCTCTTTGCGTCTCATCATATTTTCTATATACTGTGCCTCATTTCATAATTTTTTCCCTCTTAAACCACACTCAAACTATCAAAGGGGATTGAAAATAAATAATAATTAAAAATAAAAGTAATTTGGCAATCTGTGTGTGTGTGTTTGATGCTGCTCCCGACACATACGTGAACGCCAATCATTTGCGCAGGTTACGCCCACCACTGGAAAACATAGATATAGATTTGATGTGCGTGCAGACCGTCCTTCCAGAACGGGAAGATTCTTACTTTTTACTGAACAGAATGGAAAGTCACGATGTTTATCATTATGAGCTTCTGTGTTCTGATTGGCTGGACACCTTGTCAATCAATCTCCTCTGTGCTCTCTGGCATCAACCCAAGTAATGCACACATAGAAATGCCGACATCTGGTAAAAATTTCGTGTCAATAGCTCGATTAGAAATAGTCTTTTTGAGAGAAATGTTGACGTGTTCAATACTTATTTTCCCCGCTGTACCATGTTTCCCATACAATTAATTATAACAAACCGATCGAGTACTCACGTCAAAACTTTTAACAGGAATTATAAAAACCTACAACCAGTGCAGATTTCATTAACCCTCCATGAACCTGAAAACAATAATCTCAACTGAATCTGGTACTCTTAAAGTGACACTATCAAACAAATCCTTTCTTATCCATGACTGGATTTTAGATCATAACCTAAATGGCCTATTTTTAACAGAGACTATTGTGGTTCACCTGGTTCACTGTCTGAAGCTACTCCACCCCTTTTCTACTTTACAAACAAAGACAGAAAATAAGGAAGGGGTGGGGGAACTGCTGCAATCCTGTCTGCTTTTGTTGGTTCTAAAGACAAAGTGTTTAATGAATACACATCTTTTGAATATCAGGCCATTGTTTTTAATAATCCCACTGTGTTGTGTTTGATACTGTACAGAGCCCCAAAGTGTAACTCATCTTTTAATCCTGACTTTGCAAAGCTGCTTTCAATTATTCACGTAGATTTTAGTAGAACAATTATTTTGGGTGATTTTAACCTACATGTGGACGATCCATCGGACTCATATGTCCAAGAGTTTTTAAACATTTTAGCAACAATGGATATTACTCAGCATGTTAGTCTTACCACCCTAAACAGGGGTCACACTCTGGAAAACCACAAGGTTCAACACTACACTACAAACAATTTTTCTCAGACAGACATGAACATTTTCACCTTTTTCTCTTGTCTAAATTCTCTAAATTTCTAAGGTTTGAACTAAATCCAGGATCTTAGAATGAAAACAAAGATTTGATTGCGATCAAAGTGGGTTTCTATACAGCAGACACAGCACAGAGGAGATTGATTGACAAGGTGTCCAGCCAATCAGGACACAGAACAGGGTGCGCTGTTTAAAAAAAAAGCGGCGTAATCACTCAGAAAGAATGCGCGAAACTGTAAAAGATGAGCTGCGACATAGAAAGGTAGGAACGCCTTCTGTTGTTTGACAGGGATTTTAGAGGGTTTTGTATCGGGGCACAGACTGCAGAAGGCTGGAATAAAATGTCACATTCTATGTGGGTCTCGATCGTGAAAAAAATACTGCATTTCTAATATTGTTCAGTGGGCTGGATCCGGCCCGCGGGCCACAGTTTGCCGATCCCCAGTTTAGATGCTTCAAATCTAGACAATTACCGACCAGTGTCAAACCTGCAAACCTGCCAAGTAAAATTATAGAAAAACTTGTTTTATTCACCTAAATGATTTTATTAATAAAAAGACTATTTTAGAAAAATTCCAGTCTGATTTTAGACCACATCACTCCACGGAGACGGTGCTGGTCAAGGTTATAAATGATCTCAGTTCCAACACTGACAACAAGAAAACATTTGTTTTAGTATTGTTGGACCTTAGTGCAGCCTTAGACACAGTTGACCACTCCATTCTTTTAAACAGACTCCATGACATGGTTTGAATCACTAGATATGGCTCCCCCATGTGGACATATTGCAGTCTGTTGGTTAAGTAGTCCATGATCCAGGACACCAAAAATGGTTTCACAGCCATCTTGATGAGATTCTCGTGTAGCAGATGAGGTTGTATCGTAATGAAGGCACAGGAAAAGTCAAAGAAAAGAAAAGCAATCATGTGACATGGAAACATAATATACTAAAGACTCCTGTATGAAGGCTCTGATTTTCTTCCTGAATGAATTTTATGTTGGTATCAGTTAATGGTGAGCGGTTCCAGTTAGTGTCAGTCGGGGAGAATTAAGTCATGGAGTTCCTTTTTAATTAGATCAGCTTAATTATGCTCTGACAGTTGATGAGCAGATGAAGTAATTTCTATGTCGACACAACTCAATGAACATGTAAAGTCATAGGTCACTACATACTTGAACTGGGTGGTTGTGTTGGTGCCTAGAATAGACAACGAAAGATTGTTGTTAGAACTCACATAGATTGGTGTTTACTTTCTTCTGCAGACATGGATAATAACATTTTTGTGCGATAATATCTCTATTTGTTAGTGTGTGTACATGGCTAACAGAGCTTGTTGAGCTCTTCAGGCCACCATACTAAACACAAAATGCAACAATGTATTAGCAATGAAGAAAATGTGTCTGCTAAATATTAACATTTGGAGATAGGATATGAGGGGCTTTGAACTTTTTTTCTCGCTCCAGGCATCAAGCTTTTATGGTTCATTGCATAAGTGTTGCATTTTGAGAGAGGAAACGTTAAGGCAAAATTTAAAAAAAAGAAAAAGAAGCTTGAAAACACTGGTGTAATAACTGCAGATTCTAGTATAAACATTTGCTACTCTGCTGAAATTGTTAAATGTTTCATACACAGATTTTCCAATTTTGGATCCACTTTAGCTTTGTTTGAGAATCGCAAGCATGTTTTTTGACTTAAGTTTCAATAAGAAAGCATGTTGATATTTTATAACTATTTATCAAATTGAATGCAGTATTTGTGCTGCATCTTTCTCGAGACACTTTATGAGACACTTTTCCTGTTCCTTTTGGGCGGAACCCAAAATGTTTGATTTTGTATAAAACATCTGCAAATGAAAACCTAATTAGAATTTTGTGACAATATTGTGTCGTTTTTTTTTACGTGTTTATGTCACATTTTAAGTAAAATGTATTTGAGGAATTAAGTTTTAGAAACATTTGCTAAATAAATAAACAGACCTTAAAAAAAAGAAATACACACAGGATTAGCCTCAAATCCTGCACTGATGTGGGATGAGAATATTCATCATTTTCAGGATCAAACTGATCCAGAATTCAGTCCAAAGTTTTAAAATACCCGACAGATGCCTTTATTACAGATTAAAGGCCAATTTCAGACCAGGATCCAATCCTAGATGTTTTATCATATGGCATTATGTTTGAAAAACTGGCCGTTAGTCTTGTCCTCTTGCCAAAGTTCATAACAGAATTTTTTCTCACACAAGTATGTGTGAGAAAACCAATCAAGCTTAGCATTTTCACATTGAATGTTCGCATCTGTTGCAAGCTGCCTTTATCCAGCTAGCGGTAGAAGCTGACAAGAGGGAGCTGTTGGTGTCGACTGCGAAACTCAACGTTACACTGCAGTGTGTGCCTTTTCAATGAGGTCCATCTATAGGTGGTCTGCAGATGGTAAATGGCGTTTCCTTATATAGAGCTTTTCTAGTTTCTTTGAAGGCTCAAAGCACTTTACAGTCACAGACCCATTCACCCATTCACACACACATTCACACACTGGTGTGGCTCCGCTGCCGAACACTGGTGCCAACCTCCCACCAGAGGCAAGGTGGGGTTCAGTGTCTTGCCCAAGGACACTTCGACACATGGGCGGGCAAGGCAGGAATCAAACCCGCAATCTTAGCATTGGACTGCACCACGGCCGATGGAGAGCGTAAATTCCTTTTCAATAGCTGTAAAATCCTGAAAGTGCTGTTGAAACTCCTCTGCCATGTCTGCTGCATACTTCCTCATTTGTGCACTGACATTGTTCTGTAGAAAACTGGTCATTATTTCTTGCAGCAATCAGATGTGCGGTAGTAGGTGGCGTTTGTAACAGGTGTTTTTGGAAAAGTTGCACTTTGGTCCTATAGTACGGTGGCCAACAGGGCTCACACTACATACAAAAGAAAAAACACAACAGCATTACCCGAAGCACAACGAAATTACCCACAACACGACGACATAACCGCAGCATTAGCATTAGCTTCAGCACAACGGAAATGAGGACTTTTTTTTTTCCAACTGGTGGAAAAAAAATAATTCCGTTTCAAACTATTCAGCGCTCCTGAGAGCTACATGATATTTGGACAAGATTATGGTGTTTTCTTACTAAATAACGTATAACAATAAAGAGGAATGAAAACAGTCTGTTATATTAGCATTAAAATGTTGAAAATGCCAAAAGATGCTCCCCCTCAGATGGAAGCGTCACACAAACATAGAGATCTGGTCTTTAATGGAGGAAGAAAGGATTCAGGTTAACATCTGCAGGGACACTCTTGAACCTTTGCTGTGCGATGACTTCTCTTTTTTTCTTTCCGACCGTGGTCGGAAACTCGGGGGAGATTTTCTCCAGGTCCGAAGGCGAATCCTTGTTTGGGGTTCACTTTCCCGTTCGGACCCTCAGCCTCCAGAGCGGGCTAATAAAGACTCCAAAACACTTCTTCTGGGGGGGACACCGTCTTTTTATTACTGTTCTCAGTCCTCCGAAAACACAATATAGATGCACACTCCTCCGCTCCACCCTCTCACCCCCCTCTCTCGCACATGCTCCTCCTCTCACACATGCACGCGCGGTCCCCAACACACCCCTACTCCACAACTGCCGCGTCGGCGATGGCTTCATCAGGCTGCAGAGATCGTGGAAATCACCCATTAATAAATAAAATATGAATAAATCATAAATCGAACAAATGAGCTTTGCTGTCCAGTGCACGCGGAGCATTCAACAAACAGGTAGAGAGGCGAGGCTTAGATCCACCGCTTATGATTCCAGACCCGCGACAAACTATCAGCTGCTTCCTAATACTTAATAATAATTAATAACTAATGATAGTTGTCATCCGTAAAATTAATAAAATTTATTGGGTTTACTGGATTTAAAAAAAAAATAAATGGAGTTGGTAAAATAGAAAGGAGTCTGCATCAAAGTGAATTTGTTTCCATCATTTAACTTAACTTAACTCTGGTGTTTGACTGACAGAAGTCTATTCAAGGTTGTGGAAAATGGACAAAAGATCAAAGGAAACATCACACTCATAAATAATACAAATAATTAGATTAAATAATTAAATAAATATCCGGTCTGGAACATTCTCATGTATAAAGTAAAATGTTTTGTTAAAAAAAAAACAATGTTGCATAGTGAGGAACTAAAACACTTTATGTTCTTAATTTTTTATTTATTTATTTTTCATCCTCAAAAAGTATTGATAAGAGTACTGTTAAAATACCGGATCGATAAGCAGTATTGATAAGAGTAGTAGTACCGTTAAAACCTTAACGATACCCATCCCTAATCTTCAGTTCTGCAGACCGCAGTGTTCCGCGCCAGGCAAAACTTATCAAACTCTGGCTTCTTCTCAGGACAAATGTTCTCCACCATTTTCATCACACACTTTAATAATTTTCCCAATGCTAAAAAGTGCTTTTCTATCAGTGTTGCCACCTCCTAGCTTGCTTTTGTGGGGTTTTCATTTGACTTACGGGTTCTTGTGAAAAATGCTGCTCTGTCGTAAAACACTTTCCAGTTGTTCATTTTTTCGCTTCGTTCCGTCCAAATTTGTCAAAGTTAGTTTGTCTCGTATGTAATGCCTTTTGACATTAAGCTCCTTCAAAACAGCCACAGTCTATTGGCATGCTAGGCAGACACTGTTGTTTAGTGTTAAATAAAAAAATATCCTTGAAGAAGCGGCCCTCATTTTCAGCCAATCACAATCAATTGTGATTGCAATTGTACACACAGTTCTTAGAAACCAATCACAATCAAGCTATGGTACACATTGTTCTTAAAAAGTGCTAGGGATCGTATATTACTGATTTTGTGATACGTGCCGGTCAGTGAAAATTTGATCGGGCTGGACTTTGGACATGCCTCCTTTTGACATGCATTCAAGAACTCATATTTTGCGCGCTCTTAAACACAAGTTTAGGTCATAGTGTTCACAGTGGAAGGGTCTTAGTTTTCTTTTTTCTATTGTTTACTAATGCATGTCTGCTACCTACAATTGGAAGAGGCTTGTTGCAAAATTTCAAAGCGGGGCAAATTTCACAATTTCTGCATTGAAACAAAAACAATTTGGTTCATTCTTAGTGTTTTTCCAATGAGTGGCCTTGGTTTATCCTTATCAGAAAAACCAACACAGACACCGTCAGGCTTATAACTGGGTTCACCAGATCTGGTAATCTAACTTATGTTCTTTCGTACTGGCAGTTGTGATTAAGGCATACACTGTCTGCAAATGGGCTCAGCAGTTTTAATTCTGTTTTTCCACAAAGTTTTGTAAACATTGCTACTATAGTGTGTGTATGTTAGTAAATATGCAAATACAGAGCTCTAAAGAACTTTAGTCAAACTGCTTTGCTACAATATGGTTTATTTAATCAAAATATAAGTTTGTAATTGGTCCCACCAAGGCAGTACATAAAAAAAAAAAATTAATGTATCTGGAGACTAGTTGACTCCCAAAGCAGAATGAGATGAAACAATTACTTTCTAGTTACAAGACAGATAAAAATATCCCAGCAGTTGATCCTTGACAGAATGAAAAGCAATATTAGATCTTAATGTATTTTCATTTATAATGGTACCTGAAGGATTCAGGCCATGCACAGCATGCACAAGGAATACAGAGTTTGAGAAAAATGAACTGGTAATTGACTGTTAGCTATAAGTGTTTAGTCAGTGTTGCTTTATTTCCTTTTTTTATTTCTGTTCCTCTGTTTTTGATTGATTGGTAGGGTTTTTTTTTTTCAAGCTTTAGCATAGCATTTGTAGACAATACAATTTTAAAAAATCACAGTTGTATCAAATATAGAGAAATGATTAAAAACATTGGTAAAAAACAAACAAAAACAAAGGCACACTTGAGTCACATTTGATTAATTAAATATAGTGATCATTAACTAAAGTCAAGTAGAGCTTGATTTATTGCTCGAAAAGGAGTGGAACGAGTGAGTTTATATAATCCCAACCCTGCTGAGTTATTTCATTTTGTGTGAGGTGCAACACACGGGTGGTATTTTCTCTTTTGTAATAATAATAGCAATAATAATAATAATTTTCCCCTTGTCAAAGCAAGAAGTTTTTTTTTTGTTCATTTTGGTTGTTTGGGTTTAATTTTAGTGGGGTTTATCACCTGATGTTTGGTGTCGCGACTGACGTGCGTTAAGGGTGCCAGATGTAACAGAGAGAATCAGGTCACTCTTCAAAATAAAACGTTTTTTTTTCAGGAAAAAAAAACAATAAAATGAAAATTATTTTTTCTTTTGGTGCGTCCCGGTGCCAACATGTCCCGCGGCCCGGTACCGCTCCGCGGCCCGGTGCCAAGTGTCCCGCGGCCCGGTACCGGTCTGCGGTCCGGTGGTTGGGGACCACTGATGTAGACCAGTGTTTTTCAACCAGTGTGCCAGTGGAGATGGTCAAGTGTGCCGTGGGAAATTGCCCTCATTAACTGATCTAACAACATTTCCCATCTCCAGGAAATCAGCTCTTTGATCATCCAAACAGGCCCCTGATAAAACATTGAGTAGTTAAGAATATAAAAGATCATAAAATTATTTTTTCTTTGTGTTTATTTGATTCTATTAAATACATTTTGATAAGAATGACAGCACCGCGATTTAGCTGCAGCTATACCTGTTTGCGGAAGAGTGCCGCCCCTTTAACTGTCTCCACCAATCATTCTTGAAGGCTGAATCACATGTCATCAGTCTGACCAATCAGAAGTGGTTAAAGTCTTCACTTCCTTGTTTAGATCTAGCTCAAAAAGTCGCTCAGTTCTAACAAAAATACCAGCTAAAGCTCGTCTTTAGCGGTGTAGCTTTCCACAGAATCCTGTGTCAGACCGTGGAACAAGTGAACAAAACCATGAAGCTCAGAGAAGCTGGTCTTTCTGCGGTCGCCGGATTTACGGCACCACATCCCCCATGATGCATTGGGTTAGAATAACTGTCTTAGCGCACAATGAGCCTCTCCTCTTAACGTCTTTAAACAAGGAACACACATCAAACAGTTTTTGAATCTTTTAACTTAACTTTTAATACAACTTAGAAAAAACAGCTGCAACTTCCAGCTTTTTCTGCCACAATTATCATGAAAATGGCCGTGAGATTCCGGGGGGGCGGGGGGCTGTCGATCCAATACAGACTGAGTTTTTGCTTTTTTTTTTTTTTTTTTTGGATGCTGGTGTGCCGCGGGATTTTTGTCAAGGCTAAAGTGTGCCGTGGCTCAAAAAAGGTTGAAAAACACTGATCTAGACCCACTAGACAGAGCTCTGAACCTTTTTTCTTCAATGATTTGTGATCTTCACTGGTGTCCATGGATTACATGAAATCCTCTCCACCTGTATCCACTTTTGACATGGTAGGGAGAACACGTCAATGTAAGGGGGGGGGGGTAATAGGATAACACCAGGGTTAAAAGAGCTTTGATTTTTTTCACCACAATCAAGTTCACACATTTTTGGAATTATTCTAAAACCCGTTGATCCTTAACACCTTTTATCTTCATATCCTGAAATAAGAGTTTCTCTATGCATTTTCTTGAATAGTTGAACATTGTTTGAGCTCATTACTTAAACTGTTTCAAAGTTTAGTCCCACACGACACACAGAAACTTTTCTTTGTGGTACTTATCAATTTGATCTTAATGTTCCTACATCCCCTCAGTTTGTAGCCTCCTTCATTTTCTAAGAACTGTTTCTGGATATTGAATGGTAACGATTTCCCACTGGCTTTGTATAGAAGATGCAGTCGTACAGTTTTAAAAGTCTGGATTGATCAAATTAATTGTTGGTATGATCAAGATAGCTGGCTATGTTTATGATGACTCGTTTTAAGTAAAATGAGAGAATGTAGTAAACTCCTATAATTATGCCACCAAAATTCTGTACAGTATGGAAAACATGGTAATATTAAGGAGTAGTACAATAAACATCTACAGTTGTATTCTTTTTTTATGTATGATTTATTTAAAGATTTTTCAAATGATAAAAAAAAAAAACATTCAAAGACAGAATTCAAAAAACACAATTACAAAGAAAAAAAACCCTACAAAAATAAATGAATACATAAATAATTAAAATAAAAAGAAATAAGGGTACAAACAATATACTGTGCTACCAATCTATGCTATGTCAAGCATAGAGATTGAACACCTAGTACCTGCTAATATGTATACAATAATTTATAGTGTCGCTTTTAAAGTCAAGGACATGACATGGTCTAAAAAGGTAACTAAATTTAAGAACATTTTGATTCAGAGCCATTGAGAGACTGTCTGACTTTCTGGTTTAGTAAAAGAAATTGAGTCAGGGCCTACATTACATTTTACACAGTTAGGATCAGTACCAGGAAAAACTCTGGCAAATCTGCTTCTAGACCAGGGGTGTCAAACTCATTTTCACTGAGGGCCACATCAGCATAGTGGCTGTCCTCAAAGGGCCAGATATAACGTATAAATGTAACTAAATGTATTGAAAAATAAATGTAACTACTCCTTAATGTTAAATAACTCATTATTTATTTACTATAATTTTTTAAAGTGACAATTAAGAGTTGCATAGAAAACATGTTTGCTTGTTACTCTAGCATAAATCCTTTTAAATTTTTAATTTTTAAGTCTGATTCCCCCAAGATATCAATAAATACACACCAATTTTTTTTTTTTTTCTAAGAAATTAAAAACTTGTATGCTCTCGCGGGCCACATAAAATGACATGGGGGGCCACATTTCGCCCGCGGGCCTTGAGTTTGACACGTGTTCAAGACCAATGAACTCTATGAACAACTTTAAATTAAATAATACAGTACATGTTGATGAGGAGTGAATTCATCCAAGCACAGATCTCCACTATTCATCATTTATGTCCTAATGGAGCTCTTCTGACAAAAGCCACGCGTAAATGGTCAGATGTTGCATCAACAGTGGATAATAAAAGGTTTTAAATTTGGAATACTTTAATGGGGATTAATCCCCATTAAAGTATTGTAACGACCCTGAGTTGAGCCAGAACTGCAGGCGGCCTACATCCTTCTTCCTGTCAGTTGATGGACCACAACATATGTCAATCAGCGATGGGCTGGTGAATGGCGGGATAGAGTGGAGGGGGCGGGGTTGACCTGCGTATGTGTTAGGTGAACATTCTTGTAGCCAGCAAGGCACCAAGATCAGCTGAAGCTTGTACCATGTTAAGCAATGAAGGGGATAGTTTATCCATAAAAAACATTAATTTCAAATGGGAACCAATCAGGTATGGGGCTTTTCCCACTCTGCAAAGACATGACAGCATTTCTTTAGTTCTTCAGCAGTAAAGGACTTATCCAATTGAGCAGCCACATCAAGTTCGACTGTCTGAATAGTAAGATGTGAAAAAAAAAGCTTCGTGACATTTCAGGGAAACCCTTAGAGGTGTATAGAGCAGAATAGAAGTCCCTAATTTTATCATAAATAGTTTGAGGATTAATTGTAAGTACATCAGAGATGAAGACTTCAATAATATTTTGGGCAGCTATTGACTGTCGGATCTGGTGTGAGAGTATTTTATTAGTCTTATCACCAAACTCATAATAGCTGTGACAGGTCCTACTAATTGCACTGCCTCGTTGGTGGCCACTGAGTCCAATTCTGCCTTTTTAAGCAATTGTTTGGATAAATTAGCACTGGGGTATTCTGCAAACGTATTTTGCTGTTCCAATATATCACAGTAAAGAGTACAGCTTTTTGTGAGGCCATTTTATTTTTATAAGCACTGTATGATATTATTTCCCCTTTAAAAAATAGCTTTACATGCTTCCCAAATTGCACATGCATCTGGTGTTTTATTAGTAGAAATGAAGAGGTCTACGCTCACTAATAAACTGAACGAAGTCTGTGTCTTTGAGCAACAATGGGTTAAACCACAATGGACACCGTGACAACAAGTTGCCTGAGAGGGAAAAATCAAGAGTAACAGGTGAATGATCTAATATTACTATGGGGGTGTATTCACAGGAGTAGAGAGCAAATTTATCTATTCTAGAGAAAGAGCCATGTACAGGCAAAAAAAAAAGAGAACTGCCAAACAGTTGGATTAAAATGACGCCAGACATTTGAGACACCATTTTGTGGCATAAAAAGTTGTATGGCTTTGGAGGATTTGGACACAGTATAAGGCTTAGATGAGGAGAGACTTGGGTTAAGGCAACAGTTAAAATAACCTCCCATTATAAGATGGCTATTATTTAAATTAGGTATGGAAAGAAACAGTTTCTCAAAAAACTCTTCGCTGTCAAAGTCTGTCCCATAGACATTTACTTATGCAAGACTCTTACCACACATTCTGCCTGAAACTATAATGTAGCGGCCATTGGGGTTTGATATTACCTCAGTCACAGAAAACAGAACTGTACAGCAACACCTCGAGCTTTATTGTTGAACAATGAGTGATATAGTTGCCCAACCCACCCAAAACACATCTTTAAGTGATCAGCTAGTTTTAAATTAGTTTCTTGCAAAAATACAATCTTTGTGTTCAGCTGTTTTAAATGACTGATTAGCTTCCTTTTAATTAGAGAATGTAGTCCCTTCACATTCCAACCACCAAATCGTATAGCTCCTCCAGGAGCTGGAGAGACATTTGGACCCAGCATATCCTGTGTTTGAGTATGGTTTAACTGGTTCCAGTGCTCTAATATTGATAAACAACAAAAATGACAAAAACACAGCATAAATGAAAAACAAACAAACATGTTGTTACAAAAGTAACATCCAACTCTCTGATAAACCTACTAGCATATTGTAACCCTTCCTTATTCCTAACTCCCTGCTACCACAGTGGGACAACTAAAATATAAGAACAGTTCAGTTTTAGTATAATAAACTTATTTGATTTGATTTGAAATTGTTTATTTCAAGCAATCAAATAAGAAGAATGCACAAAACAATAAAATGAGCAGTTATACATTCATACAAAAACGTATCAAACTTAGGATAATTACAATTAAAGATTGCTTGAAAGGGAGTTGAGGGAAGCTAATTTATATAATCCCACCCCTGTTCTACTATACCATTTTCATTTCATGATTTATCATTATGCGGTTCCTAACTTCTATCAGACAGAATTAAGAATCCTGAAGTATCAATAATTGACATGACAAAGATGAATTACTTAATTAAGGAAACAAACTGCATGTTAACAGCTTAGCTTTTAACATTAGCTCAAATCACATCCTTGAGAACCAATCAGTGAAATATTTCTGCATTTTAGAATTAACGACACACATTCACATCTGTCCAACTAGTGCAGAGCATCATTACCTCTTTTTTGGAGTCGTTGCGTATGTCCCGAACAAATTTTCAGCCACTGCTGCATATGACAACCACTTTTCTCCCCGTGATGGGGTGGCTGGGAAAAGTAAGGATGGCCAGTATTCTCTCTCATACAGCTCAGCCATGGCAGCGCGGTACTCGTTACACAGCTTCAACACGTCCAGACTGTAGTCATCATAGAGACAAATCGCATGGCCTTTGTAGGATAAATCTTTCCTCCTACAGGCCTCATGGATAATTAGATCCTTCACTTGGAAACGGTGTAAACAGAGAATCACAGAACGCGGCTTGGCTCCCCGCAGCAGCTTGGCCACAGCTACTCCATGAACTTGGTCAATATTTGGAGGTGTAGGAAGCTGTGAGAAGCTGTGAAAAGAACACGGACCTTCCATGTTCTCAGGTAGGCCAATAAGATGAATGTTAGAGCACCTGCTGCGCCTCTCCAGATCCCATCCGATCCAACCCTTAAGAATTTGATTTCTGTAACACTTTCAATTGAGATGTTATTTAGTTTAACAGAGAGCTAAGTATTGGGAGTGTAGTTACCTAAAAACATCAATTTGGTTCAATCTAGATTCAAAGATAATCTGTTGTAATCCATCCACGATTTTATTTAGTTTAAGTCTTTGACCCAAGCTAGTGCTAGTCCTCTTATCCCATACACTTCCAGTTTGTCAAGTAGGATGTCATGATTGAGTGTCAAATCCTTTTTTTGAGTCAGTAAAAATTCCAGCTGCATATCTCTTTTTGTCCAGAGCATTTGGGATTTCCTCCACAGCATCAATGATAGCGCAAATGAGGTTGATCTGTTTTGTCTAAAACCATATTGGTTTTATTTATAATGTTATGTTTGTCAATAAATGTAACTAATTTAGCCTTGAATATTTTTTCTAACATTTTTGAGAATTGTGGAAGGAGAGAAACAGGTCTATAGTTTGTAAACTGGTGTTTGTCTCTGCTCTTATAAATAAAAATCACATTTGCAATTTTCATTTGGTTTGGGAATCTCCCAGTTTGTAATGATAACTTACAAATGCATGTTAGAGGCTTAGAGATACTATTAATTACCCTAAAAAAAGAGAATAGTTGATCCAACTTAAATGAGTTACTTCAATTAGTAACATGTAATTGAATTTAGTTTAGTCAGTTAGGGCACTTTAAGGGTAAGTGAGGGGGGGGGATTGTAGTGGGTAGGGTTATGGGGGGGTGGCTGTGGGTGCGTGGCGATCTCTGGGTTGCTCGGGTCGCGTGCCGCGGCTGGCTTGCGGACACGGGGCACCGGTCGGGTGGTGGGCGGCTCTCGGGTTCTGGGGCCCTGGCTTCGTCCTTGGCCCTTGTCTCGGCGTCCGGCGCCCGGCGTCCCCCATGGCTGCCGCCTGGTACGGCTAAGCGCTCCTGTCCTGTGGCCTGGGGGCCAGACACCGGGTTCGCTTATGCCTCTGGGCGTAGTGGGGGCCCCTGTAGGGGGGCCTTCTCTGCGCCTGGCTGGTCGGGTGGGCGGTCCCCGCCTCCCCCCCTCCCGGGCTGCTTGGGTCCGGTGTGGGGGGGGCGCTGGCCTTGGGGGGCCTCTCCTCCCCTTTTCCTGGTCTGGCTGCTCTGGCTGGGTAGGATCTGGTTCCCCACAACACAAGGTTCACTTCGGCAGCATGCATGTATCTCCACCCCCATGTGCACGTGCACACTGCCACACTGCTCCCTGTCTGCTTCATCCCTCCTTCTAACCTACAGTGTATTGATGGACAGATATTTTCCACTCATCTTCGTGTCAGATTTTTACCCATGATGGAATATTTGTCTTTCCAGTAGATCTAATATAATTGCTATAGCTTAAAAGAATCAGTGCTTGTATCCCCCCTTTTTTCACCTTTCTTCCCTTTACTCTCTTCCACACCCTCCCCCCCCCCCCCCGACACACATCTTCCCTCTTCCTCCCCACACACACTAAATATAACAAATAAAGAAATAGGGGTTAATTCAGATCTACGCTCTGGCTTCTAAAGTTCTACAACCTCTTTTTGTGATAGTAAAACCTGTCCAACACAAAAGGCCTGCAGCTCTAATCTGTTTGCTAAGTTGTTGGACAGAACAAGTGAAAAAAAAAAAAAAAAAGAATTTAGTTTAGTCAACCTAATTTTTTTTAACTATTTCATATGTTGATCTAACTTAAATTATTTTGTTAATATAACTACAATTAATACATTTATCTAACTAAATATCAAATAAACATCCAACCCAATTTAATATTTTTCTAACTTTGATGCTTATAATTTTCCAACTTAACTTGATGTTTTTATTGAACTCACATATGTAAAAGTTTAGACCCAGGGACTTTTTTAATTTCTATACTATAGAAATGAAGGATTCAGCAATGCTTCACACTACAAGGCCAGAGGTTAGGAACCGTTTACTCTGACTTTAGTATTGGACCCTGCAACATCTTTCAACACAAGGGATTAGGTCATCATACTCTCCCTCCTTCTCACTCATGGTGCAGAAAGAAATAAACATAACATTAACAGAGTTTTTAAAGTCCTCTTTGCTGTAATATTTGCAGTCCATACTAACAGTGGAAAACAATTGATCAGGGTCTACGTCATCTTGCAGGTTGTCATCATTATCAATGAATATTTTAAAGACACGTTCCTCACTATTCAGATCTCTCTGAAAGTTGTGGTTGCATGTGACTGTTGCAGAAAATGGGTTGTTATGAGAAGCCATTGACTGTGGAGTTCATCTCCTCACCTCGCATCTTCACTTGTCTCTTATTTAGACTGCAGTGGGTACAAACTTCCCCAGCTCCTTCAGCCTAATGATGACCTTGGTTTAATCAGGACAACTATTTAGTTTAGCGTAAATGTCTCCCACCTTTTTAAAATAATGTGCTATTCTGGCAATTCGGCATCCTTTTAGTGAGGTTGTGATTCTTAAAAACGTTGGTTCCCTTCAGATTTCTTCCTTGCTTCAATAAAGTCGCTTTGTGTTTCTGTTTTGTTTTTGCATGGTGTAATGCTTGCTATATTTTAAGACCTTGAACCTGAACTCTTTTGCATTGAGATGATTAATAAATTATCATTTTGATAATAATAAATTATAATAATAAATTGATATATTTTTTAAAATGCTTCCCTTCTTTAAAACTTTTTATTGATAGTAGAAATGTGGCAAAATTACACAGTGCTAACAATATTTCAGGTATGAGAGCCTCTATGCAGATAAAAAGGAGGTCATGGTCCCACGGGTTGGAAACTCTACTTGTAAATATAACACATAGCATAATTAAGCCCTGTCATGACTCTGCTGCATGCACATGCTGTTTCCATTTGCAGTAGAAATTAATTGGTTGCCAAGGGAAGTTGCACATTAGGAGGTGGAAATACTGGGGGAAAAGCAGCAGAGCCCAAGTATAGAGAGCCCTGCAAATAGCTAAACCAAGCTGGCTTGAAAGCAATAAAGAAATGTTTAATGTAAAGCTGCTGTCAACACCACGCTAATTATATGTGTCTGCAGCCTTTCTAAGATGTTCATTGATCATTATTTACTGTAGTATTTTCTTTTGTTGAAGGACTTAAGTAAACTTTTTAGGCCAAAGCCTGGCATTCTTCTGAGGCTACAAACACAACCTGACAACATAGTTTCAAGCATATGAAGGCTTTAAGCGAGCTTCCCTCATAAAACTACTATAAAACTGTGTTGATATACCGTTTCTGCGTAATAGAGTTTTTTACTTTTAAAGTTTTAACTTTGTTAGCAACTTATAACGTTTCTAAACTATCAAGGCAAGAAAAGGGTGTGACCTTCCATACATGTACTTATCTGAACTTATTTTGATTGATTGCTTTCCTTTCCTACAACAGACTGGCAATCTGTCCAGGGTGTCCCCTGCCTTTGCCCACAAGTCGCCGGGATAGGCTCCAGCAGCCCCATGACCTCAAAAGGGAGAAAATGGGTTTAGAAGATGAAATAATTAATTAAGGATTTCCTTTTACTGTCAATGATTTTATAAACCCGTTAAATAACAATGAGAACAGAAAGCAAAAAGGAATTGAAAAAGGAGTGGGTAGAGAACAAGCATAATAATTCCCATCCCTAATCTTACTATAGTTTATGCATGTATTTGTACACAAACATATAATCATTATTTACATAGACATGTAAACATTTCAGGAAACAAAACAAAATAATAATAATAATTAAAGCCGCAAGCGCCATTGTATGGCCCGCAGATGCAACCCGTCTTCCACGCCCAACTCTACGCACCACCGCCTGCCTAACCACCTAACAACCAATACTCACCGCCCACTTTTGATAAAGGCTAGTCAAAGCTGCATTTGCTAATTATGCTAACTATGCTAACTTTTCTAATTTGGCTAAAAGTGCTAGCATTGTGATCAGCAAGAAAAAACAAGAAAAACACATTGCTCATTAAGCTAACTATGCCAACAATGCAAGTTATGCTAACATAGCTAAAAGTGCTAGCTTAGTGATCAGCATCATCAACTGACTCAGAAAAACACATTGCTCCATTTGTAAGAGCTTTACGTCACAAGTTAGTAAAAAACCCACTTTTTTCAAAATGGCAGCTTTTCTGTTGATTTAATCGACTTTGTGGAAAATTCATTTACAATTTATCAGAGGTTTGTTCATGTTTATGTGACTTTTCGAGCATGCGACGGGGGTCACATTCTCGCTGAAAGGCGGCGAAGTCATTCCAACTGCGAAAACAATATGGTCCTTGCAGTCAGTGACTGCTGCTGCGGGCCATAATAAGGTATGAGGAATAGCAGTGCGCGACTTTGCGAGCTGGACCCGCGGACGCCGTTCAAAATCTACAACCTCTAATTGCAACATTTTTTCCAGAGTAGCTTGCCGTTGCTGTCATAAATTTTGAGACGATCGCTGAAAATTCCAAAGACAAGTTTCCGTTTGAATCCAGTGGTAAGGGTGTTTTTTATAGAAAATTCAAGATGGCGGCCTTTTCCCGAGGTCAAAGGTCAACGAAACAGGTAGCTGTGGGCTTGCTCTAGCAACATGGGTGTGAAATTTCGTGAAAATCGCTCGAAAAAAAGTTCATTTTTTCACATTGTGTAAAAACGCGAAAATGGCGAGATTGGAGACTTCAGCACAAAATGGCCGCCAAACCGTAGGTGGTGCCGCATCCCGTAATGATTTCAAAACTTCCTTTGGAGATCACGGACAAAGGTATATTGGTTTCGTTAGTCAGTTCTAAAAGAAAAATGTTCCGAATTTTGTCTTTTTGCAGAGTCAGCACATTTTTTTGCGACGGTTTTTTGCCTACCACGCCCACATTCCTTTCTCGATCTTGTCGTGCATGACATCGTTTTGTTCTGCGTGGGCCAGGGAATCGCATATTTCCTCTTCACAACACTCCGATAAAAAATGTGCGTGCTAGCTAAGATGGCAACGGTTGCGAATCCGCCACGCGCACGCCGTTCAAAATCTACAACTTCTAATTCCAACATTTTGTCCACATCACCTTACTTTGGATGCCTGAGAAGTTACGAGGCAATGGCAAAAAATCCCTAGGACAATTTCTAATTTGTGTGTGGCGCTAAAGGGGCTTTTTTTTTTAAATGCAAGATGGCGGCCTTTTCCCAAGGTCAAAGGTCAACGACACTTCTGTGGTGTGTGTAGACTGGAGCTGGCAGTAAGTGTGTGCAATTGCGTGAAAATCGCTAAAACAAAAGTTTCGTTTTCCCATGTCATGGGAAAACACAAAAATCGCCAATTCTCAGAGTTCGTAGGCCGTAGGTCGTGTGGCCGTCCCATAATGATTTCAAAACTTCTTTGGGATATCCACAACACGTGTGTTTGGGTTTCACAACTGTATTTTGAAGTACATTTTGTTCGGCCCCATACGCGATTTTCGGCCCATTCATTTTTTTGACGGGAACGCTGGCTGTGATGTCATCGTCTTCGGGGGGGTGACGTTGACTTTGTGGAAAATTCATTTAAAATTTATCCCAGGTGTGTGCACGTTTTGGTGACTTTTCGAGCATGCGGCGGGGGTCACATTCTCGCTAAAAGGCGGCGAAGTCGTCGTTCCAACTGCGAAAACAATATGGTCCTTGCAGTCAGTGACTGCTGCTGCGGGCCATAATAATAATCCAATCGACACAAAGACATGTATATTGTTACATTAGGATTTTGATATTTTATTTATTTATCCATTTCTAAAAAAAATATTTTTCTAAATTGTGTAACATTTTTTACTGATATTATAACCTTCTTCCATGTTATTATTCTACAACCTCATCCTACAGACCAAAATGCTCACACTTTTTTATATCGTCTGTACACAAGGTTGTTTCATGTCATGTTTCTTTCTTTTTGTATGTTCTGTGGAAGTAGATCATTCTTTAGCTGTATCATTTATTTGTATTGTACTATATCTGTACCCTTTAGTAATTTTGATTTTCACAATAATATGCTGGTGTGTTCATAATATCCCAGTTTAAAAATTATTCTCATGGCAAAATTTTTATATCATTTGACACATTCTAAAATACAGGTTTTGATTTGGGTGCCATTTGCTCATTTTAATATAACCACAGGCTGTAGTGTGGTTTTGTAGGTGTTTCCCATCCCTTCATACTATAGCTGGGATAGGGCAGTACTAACACACAGTATAATATTACATAGTTTTGTATTTGACAAAATATTTAACCTTTCTTAGTATCCATGTACTTCTTGATGTATTTTTAGTAACGTTTTTAACCTGTGATTTACAACACAGTATATGGTCAATTACAATACCTAGGAATTTAAACTGCTCTACACTTCGTCTCTGTGTGTCCTTAACCATCAATTCCACCAATTCCACCTTTGTTTTGATTTTCTTATTACCAAAAACTATATATTCTGTATTGTTTAAATCTATTGATAATTTGTTTTAATCAAACCATATTTTCATTTTTTTTTTCTTTTAACTTGTCTTGTCCAACATCTGAGCAAACAGATGAGAGCTGAAAGCCTCTTGTGTTGGAGATATTTTACTGTTACAACAATAGTTATGAATCTTTTGACACACTATGTGTAAATTTGAATTAACCCTTTTGTAATTTAGGCTAAACCTTAGTCATCTTACTTATTTTTGTAACAATTTTTGTTAAACTGAACGGAAAAGAAAAGGAGGGAATGTATTTACAAATTAATAGATAACAAACAACAATAAGTTAAGGCCAAAATAACAAAACTCCAACCTATCTAAGCCCAGAAAGCAATCTTACCTGGGGGGTATTCCAGAAAGCAAGATTACACTACCATGACTTTAACCCTGAACTCCGGCTGAAATCCGCCTGAACTTGCTTACTCTGGGTATGTCGGTTCCAAAAGACCGGATATGTGTTAGCGCAATTACGCTCGACTTAGTAACCCTGGGTTAATGCACGTGCACGGCAGGTACATAAAGACATTCTCAAAGGATCGCCGTTTTCCGGAGTCACCATGGAAATGCGTGGTGAAAAAAAGTGAGCGCTACACTTCAGTGAGACGGAGTTGGAAATAATGAGGTGTATTAAGATTATACGTCCATCAAAAGAGTAATACGACTGCATCAGCAAAAGAAAGAGTTTCTGCTTGTAGAAAAATAACAGACAAAGTAAACGCATGAGTTTCTGATCTTATTTCCATTTTCCTTGTGACGCATATATATAAATATGTATATATAAAACTTATCACATTTTTGCCAACTTAAATGAATTACTTCAATTGGTAACAAGTAATTGAGTTAAATTTATTCAACCTAATTTCTTACGCCTATAAAACACAATGATTGTTTATGCAACTCAAATTTACATATTTATCTAACTAAATGTCTTTTTACTCCAATTCAATTAATATTTTTTCCATCTTAATTAACTAAAATTCTTGAACTCTCATATGTCTAAGTTTGAGCCGGCAAATATACTCATTTTCACAACAATAAAAAGAACGAAAAAATATGCTCAATTTATTTATATTCATTAAGGAATTTTCTGATATTGTCATTACACAGCTGAACTGTAGGGGTGCTATATCAACTCTTCATCCTCTTCCTCCCTCTCACTCATGGTGCAGAGACTTAGGCATAGTAGGACAAAATAACTCAGCAAAACACAGTAAAATAGCTAAACAACTAAACACATTTGGTCAAAAACCCACATTTAAACCACAATCCCTCCAGGCAGCCAAATTGAATGGTATCCCACAATCTCTTGCAGTGCCGATCTAACAGCAGCACCAAAATTACACCTACTTAATTGAATTAATTTGAATGAAAGCAAAATAACTGTCTGATAACTACGTGTTATTTTTAAACTGACTCAGCAAAAAAAAAAGATTTTTAATTATCTTAACTGAAAAATAATAATGAAGTTAGATCAAAGTAAAAAAGTTTATCTTTAAACATCCATATGTGGTCTTATCACACTCTCACGGTGGAAAAAGTATTATCTGAGCTTCTTCATCCACTAAATCATCTTCAAAGGGACACGCCATGCTGCTTCACCTCTCTGAAAACAAACTAACCTTCAGACCTGCTCCAGGCCAGGTTATGTTCAGAGCATGAGTTGCTATGGCAACTTAAAATAACCCTGAAACAGACCTCCATTTCTGGAACCAAAAGCTGAGGTTATCCAGTTCCTTAGCCTCAAACGTACCGTGGGAGCTAGCATAACCTGCTTTCTGGAATACCCCCCAGGTTATGTTCAGAGCATAAGTTTCTATGGTAACTTAACATGCACTGAAATAACCTCCGTTTTTGGAATCGAAACTTGAGGTTATCCGGTTCCTTACCATCAACCTTACCGAGCTAACAGACATAAGCTGCTTTCTGGAACAGGCCCCGGAAACAAAAGGAAAGGGAAAAAACAACGACAAACACTAACCTCCCTAGACAAACACAAACAGGAGAAAACAAGGACTAAAGGAAATGGCAGTTCACCCCTACAGCTTCACTTTAAAAAAATTAGACCAAACTAAACTACAGAGGGGGGCCTAAACACAATAACTACAAAACAAAATGGAGAAGAGGGCCAAGCTGCAACGGAGACTTGTTGCAGCCAAGCTCCCTTCTCACAGGCTGGAGGTCCAAATGGTGCCTTTGAAGGCTGCCTTCATCAGCTTGGGTCCAAATGGAGGCCACACCTTCAACACCACACCTGCAAACAGACACACACACACACACAAAGATCCACAAAAAGACAGAAGTCCCACTCTGATAGAAATTAAATACACAAAACACAGAATAAACAGAACCAAACAAAACCAAGTGGAAATATCATCTCAGTTTAGTCATTTGAGCACATCTGGTTAGTAAAACTCAAGGAAGAGAAAATGAGGGAAAGTTGAATATAGAAAGTTTTTGTGCTGCTAATGTGAAATGATTAATCATAAATTAAGTTCCAAGTGTTTCTATTTGGAAAACACAACTTAAAAGTCGGAATTCAAATCTGAAAATTTGACCAAAAAAAAACAGCGCAGCTTTCTTTATGAAAAGATTAAGATAGCAGGCACTGTAAGATTGGCATACCTATATTGTGAAAGCATGCAAAGACAAAATCAGGTAACAATGTAAGAGCAGAAAATGAGAGCTGTTATCTCCGTCACCTGTTATGATGCACTGCTCTCATTTGATGGCTGGAAACAAACAAAACAAAAGAAAATCAATAAAATACAATAACTATTGAGGTATCATTAGATCTCAGAGGATCTGCTACAGACATCCTATAAGAATTTCAAAACCTTGTTTGAATGTAGCAGCTGTTTGTGTGCCTGACATGAGATATATGGTTACAGCTGCATGTTTGTGCAAGGATATGTAAATGAGACAGAGAGGACACAAACATTATAAATGAAATTAGAAATTCTGTCAATTTCAAACCACTCCTCTGAAGGTTTGAAAGGATTAAAAAAAGCCAACCAAACTTCCAGCAGTTTTCTATTTGTTCTTCTCTTCACTGACTTCCTTCCTTCATGATATGAAACATCAGTGAACCAGACATCTATTTAGGTATAATTATCTTGTAAACAAACATTGAATTTACTGGCTTTTCTGTTTTAAGTTTACTTTACAGATTTATTTACCTAAAGAATCAAACAGCACGCAGGAAGCAGGGGGATTTTACCCTGCAATGCTTTATAAGCATATTAGTGTGAGCTGGATTTAGTTGTATCAATCCCATCAGTTATTGATTTCTAGAGCATGTGATGTCACTGCAATGTCCCCTATTGGTTTACATCTATAAAATGATTCTTTATTGGGGAAAAATAACTTGTTTTACCAGCACAGAAACTGACAAATGAAAGACATCACTAAAAATGCTGAATCATATTCTGCTATTGATTTTGAATTAAAAAAAAAGAAAAGGAAAACTCACCAAATTTGAACTGCTTAGAATAACTAATAAGGCCTACAAATCAATTGACCCAAACCCATGCTATAACAACAAAAGCAAGCAATATAGGGCTGCAAGGACAAATGAAAGGATCGCATGTCCTGCTTCAGCTCTCTCCACTTTGGTTCATCCCTCCTCTGGCTTGGATATTCAACAGGTGCAAATCAATCAAATTGGCCCACACCTGCCAGGTGAGTCGAATAACAGAGAAGGGAAAAGAGAGGAGCAAAGCAGGTTTAATGCTACGTAAACATCAGGCTTGTGAAACGCGTACAAGAAAATACTATATTGTCATTCTTGAATGAGCGTTCACACTGGACTGTCACTACTCGATACTAGCGCATGCACTCACAGTGGGAAGAGACTTGACAAGAGACTTGGTGCAAAATGTCAAAGCGATACAAATCTTGTGAATCTTGCTCCAGGCTTTGTCTTTCACAGCTCTATTCCGATATGTGAAAGACTTGCAAATATTAATTTCTCCTTCATGATCACTTTTCAAATGCTTGGCACTTCCATGAGTGAAAAGGATGCCATCACTACTAAATCCTAGTCCCTGATTGGTCAAAGTTCAACTGGTTTTACTTTCAACGCAAGTTCACTGGTCGTGCATTTTGTACATAGAGCCCATAAAGTGACTTTAAGACATGTGTGGCGGCATTTGAATGCAGGAGCTTTGAATGCAAATCACATATACATGCATTTACATTGACTTTTCATTGGAAATGGTTATTTGCACGCGCATTACCGTGCCTGGCGTGAACGTATCATAACAGTAGCCTAGAGGGTGGACCTAAAGGGGGCCTTTGAAAATTTTTCTAATTCTGGTTAAAAAAGGTTTGTGTTTTCTTGTCTTCTATACCTTTTATTGTGTTAACTTTTACCTGCCTAGAAATTTAAATAAAGTTCAAAATGATCAGACAGAGCATCTCCCAGGTTTGTAGGACCAATTCAAGTGTATTGGTGCTTATGCAAATTAAATAAGGTAATCCATATGAGGTGTATAGCAAATTGTTAACCCTGTAAAGCCTACTACATCAAGGAATTGACAGAAAAGTAGTTCTTTTCTTTATTAAATAAGATGTTCTTTAAATCCTTTAATGAAATCCACAAACAAAAAAATCTGCAATATTATAGTTTAGAATGCAAAAATATTGAAATACGTGTTCTTACCCACTGTCTCAAATTTGATACATATTTTTGCATGCTATAAGTGTATTTATAAAACAATCATAAACATTTTTTTCAATACATCAAGTAGTCATTTAAAAATGAAAAACAAATGAGTTGAGGGAGCTAGGGCATCTAGTCTGGATGCCTCCTGGACGCCTGTCTACGGAGGTGTTTTGGGCATGTCCCACTGGGACGAGGCCCGGGGAAGACCCAGGAAAACACTGGACACGTCTCTTGGCTGGCCTCAGAACGCCTCGGGGTCCCCCCAGTGGAGCTGGAGGAAGTGGCCAGGGGCAAGGGAAGTCTGGGCATCTTTGCTTAGACTGCTGCCCCTGCGACACGGTCCCGGATAAGTGGAAGAAGATGGATGGATGGATAGAATAACAAATTAATTTAAATATGAAACTTCACATTTTCTTTAAGAGACGTCAGTGTGAGCTTTACCTAGCAGAGGGGTACACATCCCAGGTTAGATGACAGTTTTGTAGAGTACAAAATAATCGAAATACTGGTACACATAGTGAGTGCAGTTTACTCAAGTCAGTCGATTAATCAGTCAACATCAGTCTGTCAATATGGCCTTTGCGATGGTGGAGCCAGAAATCGTAAGTAAGCATTGTTGGTCTGAGTCAACATTTCTTTAGCCAATCAGAAGTGAGCCAGTTGAAATCCTACACTCCTACCACTTAAAAGTGGGCTACATGAAATCTGTCAAATATTTTAAACATTCAAGTTGAGACCACAAATGTTTGAGGCATCTGATTTGCCAGTTTATAACTTTAATAACTTGCCTTACAGAAAAAAAAACATGGACATTGGGAAGAACATGTTAAAAAAGGTATCACAGTGAGAATGATTATTCTGACAAATAGAATAACTTAATAACAGTTGTTTATTTCTCAACAGAAGTCTGTGGAATTTTACCTTCTTGGAACCAGCAGGTACTTTCTATTTGGAATGTAAGGGGGGGGAGGGGTCACTGAGCCAAGTTCCCAAATACAGTCAAGAATGCAAATGCACAATGGTTTAATTTTTAAAAAAGTACTATCCATCTTGTAGAGATGCCTGAGTCCAATGACCATCAGGCACTGAGTTTTTGTACTTGGGATTGCATGTGAAAAAACAGTAAAGCGTGGTAGACAAACTATGTTGGGGATTGCATGACCAAAACCAAATGTATTTATGCAACTACAAAACAACAACTCCAGCTTGAAAACCAGACAGGTAAGAGGAGGAGTCAACTGGCAGCATGCAACTCCAGGCAAAGTGATCACTTCTTTGAAGCAAGCATTTCTTGACAATCACAAATCAAAATGTCTACAGTTTTAGCAGAATCTTAATGTATCTTTTAACCCCTTCTCCAATACAAATTTGGTGAGGTTGCTGTTTGTAAAGTTACACAGTGTAACACTTTGTTGGTAAAGTAAGGCTAGGGGCTCTCAACATACACAGAAGGGTTTCTGTTCAGGGAGCCCAGGGTGTGTAAATGAAAACAGAAGGCTGTGGTGAAGGTAAAAAAGTAATCAGTTGTATTAAACGAAAACAAAAAAACTTGTATACAACACAAAACAGGTGACAAAGGCTGACGGGACAGGGAGTGAGTCTGATTGGATAGCATTCAGATATTGCATCCAACAGTTAATTTGAGGTGATCTGGTAGCAAGTTGAGAAGGTGTGTTGTGGCTAATGAGCAGCATGTTGTTCTGTCATGATGATGTTGGCTTTCAGAATCGCGGTCATCCTGTTTCTATGTTTGAGTTCATGACATCCTTTAGAGAACGTCTCAGCTTCAGCTCCCGCAGTGAAAGCTTAGCCGTCAGCAAAGCCGTGCGGGTGTTGCCAAAATACGTCATCTTTTCAGCTGGCACACCGCAGAGCGGGTATTTAGGAATACTATTTTAAGGAATCAGCCAATGTGCGTTTAGATCTCTCCCACTTTCATTGATTTACAGACAGACTCATTCTGCTGAAAAAGCTCTTTATGAAATAAATAAGTTATTCTGAAAAACAGCAATGTGAAATAAAAACAAAGCTACTTTGGAAAATATTGATTTTGAAATCTGAGTTTCTGAAAAAAGCCATAGAATTCTAATAATATTCAACATGATAAAAATGAATATTTTAAAATGCTTTTTGAAAATAATGAACAGGTTTTTAAAGCAAAATGAATAATATTTATTAATATAACGGCTAATTTAAAATCTGTGTGCAGGTTTTTCACAATTTCATGATCTTTCTATATCCTCCTGAAACCCGGCCCATTCATTTATGTCGTCTATAATGGACATTTTGTTTATGGACATTTTGTTTACCTGTATATTTCTAAGGAATTAAGAGATACCTTTCCAAGTCCTGCTCTACTCTGTAGAGCAGTGTTTTTCAACCTTTTTTGAGCCACGGCACACTTTAACCTTGACAAAAATCCTGCGGCACACCAGCATTCAAAAATTTAAAAAAAAGAGGAGAAACTCAGTCTGTATTGATCTACAGTCCCTCCATGATCTCACATGCATTTTTGTGATCATTGTGACAGAAAAAGCTGGAAGCTGCAGCTGTTTTTTTCTAAAAGATGTAATTAAAGGTAAGTTAAAAGATTTAAAACTGTTTGATTTGTGTTGGTTGTGGTTTCAAGACGTTAAGAGAAGAGACTCGTTGTGCGCACAGAGAGACGCTCACGCTATCATTTTTAACTCAATGCATCATGGGAGATGTAGTTCATTAATCCGCCGAACGCAGAAAGACTCACGTCTCTGAGCTTCATTGTTTTGTTCTCTTGTTCCAAGGTCTGACACCGAATTCTGTGGAAAGCTACACCACTAAAGACGAGCTTTAGCTGGTATTTTTCTTAGAACTGAGAGACTTTATCAGCAGAATCAAAACAAGGAAGTGAGGACTTTAACCACTCCTGATTGGTCAGACTGATGACGTGATTAAGAAATCCAAGAATGATTGGTCGAGACAGTTAAAGGAGCGGGACTTTTTCCGAAAACCACTGAAGCTGCGGTATCGTCATCCTTATCAAAATGTCTTTAATAGAATCAAATAAACAAAAAGAAAAAAGTATTTTACGATCTTTCATATTCTTAACTACTCAGTGTTTTATCAGGGCCTGTTTGGATGAACAAAGAGCTGATATCCTGGAGATGGAAAATGTTGTTAAATCAGTTAATGAGGGTATTTTCCCACGGCACACTTGACCATCTCCCACGGCACACTAGTGTGCCGCGGCACACTGGTTGAAAAACACTGCTGTAGAGGACATCCTGGGCTTTCCAGTGATGTCATGTGATGAGTTTGCATGCTGGGAACTTTAAGTTTTACCTCTACCAAAATGGCTTCTATACCATTTACCTATTTTTATGGAAAGGTGAACAGCAAGTCAAAAAGTCTGTATCTATTCATTTTTTTACCATGATAATTATATATATTCTTGGTCATAAACATGTTGAGAACAATATTTTTAGATCTGAAAACAGTTTCATGGGTTCTGTTTTAAAACAGCAGGCATTTAATGAATGTCCACTGTAGAGGACACCGGGAACATTTTAATGTATTTAATGGCTGCACATAATGTTTGGAGAAAAAAGTGAAGCAGAGAGGATTCTATGTCAGATAGTCAAGGAAGATTCAGATTTGGAGCTTTAAGATGATGAAAAGGATGAGGAGGATGACATTCAGGAAAAAATAACTTGTTTTTTTAATTAACTTGATTTTTTTATGTTTTTTTAAACGTCCATCATAACAGGTTTACACCTGTGCTAACAGGGCGCCCTGCCTATCAAGATGACCCGAAAGCTTGTGAATACTGGTGTCCAATCCTGTACTTTTCGCAGTACATTGATAACATTTTCGAGGATCTGTTTTGGATCTAGTTGTGTTCCAACTACCGGGGAATCACACTCCTCAGCCTCCCTGGGAAAGTCTATGCCAGGGTACTGGAGAAGAGAGTCCGTCCTATAGTTGAACCTCAGATCCAGGAACAACAGTTAGTTTTCCGTCCTGGTCGTGTAACAGTGGACCAGCTCTACACCCTATCTAGGATGCTGGAGGGATTGCGGGAGTTTGCTCATTCACTCCATATGTGTTTTGTGGATTATGAGAAGGCAATTGACCACGTCCCCCGTATCCTGTGGAGGGTGCTATGGGATTATGGGGTCTGGGGAGCCTTACTGAGGGGTGTCCGGTCTCTGCACGACCAGAGCAAGAGCTTGGTTCGCATAGCCAGCAGTAAGTCAAACCTGTTCCCGGTGCATGTTGGACTCTGGCAGGGATGCTCTTTATCACCGGTTCTCTTCAAAGTTTTTATGGACAGAATTTCTAGGGAACAGGCAGGTGCCGTTGGGGGTCTGGTTTGGGGACCAAAGGATTTCATCTCTGCTCTATGCAGATGATGTTATCCTGTTGGCTTCATTAAGCCAAGACCTCCAGCATGCATTGGGGTGGTTTGTGGAAGAGTGTCAAGCGGCTATGAGGGTCAGCACCGCTAAATCTGAAGCCATTGTCTTTGACCGGAGAAAGGTAGTTTGCCATCTCTCGGTGGGCAGAGTGTCCCTACCCCAGGTGGAGAAGTTTAAATATCTTGGGGACTTGTACATGAGTGGGGGAAGACATGAGCGTGAGATTGACAGGCGGATCGGAGGAGCAGTGTCCCTAGTTATGTGGTTGCTGTTCCGGTCTGTTGTGGTGAGGAGAGAGCTGAGCCAATAAGCAAAGCTCTCAATTTACCGGTCAATCTTCCTCTGTAGCAGATGGTACAACAAGTAACAAAAGACTAATATAGAATTTTATTGTTTTAGAACAAAATGTAATGTTTTTTAGGTGAATATCACTCTAAATATTTAATCTTCTCATTTTTTCCGATTTTCCTAATTGAGTTCTACTTTCACAGGAATATCGTCCTGTTGTCCTCTACAGTGGACATGTTGGGAAATTAAAATAAAAAATATTTTTTTAAAAATTAAAATTGTAAGGTGTTTTTTTAGGCCCAAATAGATAGGAAATCACAAAACAACAAAAATTGGAAGACACTTTTTTTCCTCGGTTCTCAGGAGGATATATTTATAAGAGATTAATTGGTTAATTGTGTGATTACACAAGGCATATTTATTTTTTTTTAATTATGAGCAATTTGGGACAAAATACATAATGACTCTTTTTTTTGTTCCATTCTGATGCAGTGTTGTAGTTTGACTAATAGATGTCACTAGTTTCACTGTGTCAAATGCATCACAACTATGAACCATTTCAATACAATTTGAATCATTTTGGTTCTGGAAGCTTTGGCCTCTCCATCACTGTCATCAACCCATTACAAGCGTTCAGTAGAACCAGAAACCCAGTGCAAGGATGGTGTGGTGGGACTGGGTTTGTTTCAAGTTCACCCCGTCCTGCAGTGGCCACAGAAGCACCAACAGCGGTGAGCAGGCGGGAAGTGCACCCGCTTATCCGGCGGGTGTGGGCCAGGTATTCACACTTGGGCAGTTTGCATTGGGTTACACTAGTAAAATATTTACAGCAAACACCAATCAAATATTTTATTTTATTTTAGAAGAATTATAAACAGGTTTCGTTTTTTGAATGCATATTTCATGCATAAATATTAAAGTTACTAGCTAAATACTTAATTAGCTAGCTACATTTTTCTTCATAATTGTATATTTGGTTTAAAAACTAAATGTTTTTTATTTTCATTCATTCATTCATTCAGTAAATGTTTATTCTGTAAATTAAACATTTAATTTTACAAAATTAAACATTTAGTTATATTAAATATTTGGATCTCACCTAAATATTTACACCGTGTATGAATATGTAATGGGGACTGTGTGAATGGGACTGTGACTGTACAGCATTTTGGGCCTTCCAGGAAGGTAGAAATGTTCTATGCAAGTATACAAAATATTTGTTTACTTGCGTAGCATACTGTGTTTTTACCTTCAGGCTAATGTTTATTATTTTTTAATGCACTCATTCAATAAAACTTGTTTTTACTAAGTTTAGCCTTTAATTTGTAGCGCTTTTTTCAGTTTTAATTGTGTTAAAGCTCTTTAGAAATAAAGTTGATAATGATGATGAAAAAGATTTTGAGTGACAGGAAGGGGGTTGGGGTTGCTCCATGTCAACAGTCCTGCCCACCACACAGAGGCAATTTTCTAATCAACTGCTGCTGTTCTGCAGAAAGTATGAAAACAACACTGAGAACACTTTAAAAGAGCTCAATAATCAAAGCCAGCAGTCTGAATGATATGAAACATTCCTTTTTTTTTTTTACTATTTATTTGTAATTTTTGAACTAGTCATTTGTGTGGTAAAAAATGAAAACAGTAAAAGTTTCCATACTTCTAGCTCTTTGGGAGAAGACAAAGGATGGTAATATTTTTAAAATCTGTCATATGTGGACCATGAAGCTAGAAGCTGCTAGACTTCACAGCAACTCGTCAAAGAGCTGAGTCTAGATATTTCAACAGGAATTTTGTGACAGATTTGCAGACGGACTGTTGCTGCCTTCCCTGAACGTATTCAGGTTCTGTATCACAGAGGCCTTTAGCATTCATTTCAAGATCAAGCTTGCGAGTTAAAGACTCCTCGCTTCATGCCTGTCAGTATACCAGTCGGATGCACTTTGGTGCATTTAAAACATTATAAACCTTTTATCCAAGGATTTGCTGCTCCACGGAGATCGGTTTTCATGCAGTATTGTGCAATCCATACTTTATCTCTTTGGATTCTTTGCACCACCAGAGCTAAAATCTGTGACATTTAAAAAAAAAAAAAAAAAGAAGAGCTATTCAAATGTCAACACGGCTGTGTTAAACCTTTTTAGATGTCTGTTTGCTTAACTTTTACTTCAGGTCAATTGTAGTTTCTATAGTTAATTTTCCTTTGAATGTCTTTCAAATATCAATATTTACATTAAATGATTTGTTTTTAAAATGTCTCCATCATTAAAAACAGAAATGAGTGTGTTTCCGTTTGATCAGGGGGCTATTCCAGAAAGCAGGTTATGCTAGCTCCCACGGTACGTTTGAGGCTAAGGAAGTTGATAACCTCAGCTTTCAGTTCCAGAAATGGAGGTATGTCTCAGGGTAGGTCAAGTTGCCATGGCAACTCATGCTCTGAACATAACCTGGTCCTGGAGCAGGTTTAGTTGAAGCTTAGTTTGTTTTGAGAGGGGTGAAGCAGCATGGCGTGTCCATTTGAAGATGATTTAGTGGTTGAAGAAGCTCAGATAATACTTTTTCCACAGTGAGAGGCTGATAAGACCACATATGGATGTTGGAAAATTAAACTTTTTTACTTTGATCTAACTTAATTATTTGCTTCAGTTAAGAGAAATCATTTTGTTAAGTCACCTCAAAAATAACGTACTTTTCAGACAATTATTTTCCTTTCATTCAAATTAATTCAATTAAGTATATCAAAGGGATATCATTCCCTTTGCCTGTCTGGATGGATTTGGGTTCAAGTGTGGCTTTTTCACTAAATATGTTTAGTTGTTTAGCTGTTTTACTGTGTTTTGCCGAGTTATTTTGTCCTACTGTGCTTACATCTCAGCACCATGAGTGAGAGCGAAGGAGAGGATGATGAGTTTTTATAGCACCCCTACACTCTCGTTCTGCAAGTACAATGATGGGAAATTCTTTAATTAATTTTTGCACTCCGTTCATTTTTTACCGTCCTTTTTATTGTTATAAAAAATTAGCATATTTACCGGCTCAAACTTAGAAGGAAAATGGAAACAAGATCAGAAACTTGTGGGTTTACTTTGTCTGTTGATTTTCTCCAAGCAGAAACTCTTTTTTTTGATGATGCAGCCGTGTTACTTTTTTGTTGGACGTATAATCTTCATACGGCGTCATTAAAATCTCAGACTCCGTCTCACTTCCGTCTCAAGTGTCGCGCTCTCTTTTTTTTCACCACGCGTTTCCATGGTGACTCCAGAAATCGGCGATCTGTTGAGAATGTCTTTATGTACACGACGTGCACGTGCGTTAACCCAGGGTTACCAAGTCGAGCGTAATTACGCCAACTCATATCCGATCTTCTGGAACCAACATACCCAGAGTAAGCAAGTTCAGGCGGATTTCAGCCAGAGTTCAGGGTTAAAGTCAGGCTAGTTTAAACATGCTTCCTGGAATACCCCCCTGAAAGTTACAGCTCCCACTTGCTGCACTTTTTCTGGTGTTACATAACCTTTTAAAAGATCACATTCAGTTGTATTTTTTTTTGTTTAGTTTTTTTGTTGCAGAGGTCCCAAATGCTGCCATCATGTTAAAGCAAATCTTTCCAATGGTTTGAGCTTCACACCACAGTGTTTCAACAAAAACAGGGAGCGAAGGGCTTGGCAACAACTTGGCCGTGTTTTGCTCCAAACTAAATACAAGTCCTGTGTGCAAACGTTCAGCAGATGTTATTGTGATCATGGCTGCCAGAACGAACTCTGCTATTTTTTCAGTGACAGGCAGAAGCTGTGAAACACAAAAATGGCAACTTCCAAAGCAAGTACTATCAAACTAGCCAGATCGCAACAAGGTAAACACTCAGGTAGACCAAGGAAAGTTGAACTACATATGGAAAAAAGTTTAAAACCATTTAACAGTAAGAAATAAACAGTCTGTGACAAAACTACAGAGCATTATAGAAAAAAAAAAAAGATTTACCAGAGGAAAAGGCTATACTAAACCATTTTCAATTCTACAAAGACATTTTAAATCTTTATTTAGTAAGGTAAATTGGTGGTATAGGTCCTGAAGAAATTCTTCCCTTGGTCATTGGAAATGTATGCTTCTCAAGCTTTAGTCACATTGTAAGGCGAGCACAAGTTTGCCTTGCATTTCCCTTGATGCTCGTGTGCGCACCTCAATGGAGCATACCATTGTCATCTGTGTGGTAAGTGTATCAAGGAGTATTTGTAAGGATATTATTACATACGGGTGAGACTGTTGTATGTTGCCTTTATGCTAAACCGTAATCATTAGTATGGCTCATGTACTGCCCCCTGCTGACCGTGCAAATATCTATGATACATAAGTACTATTGGGATGCCCACACAAATGATGCTTTAGACTTTTCCTCCAAAAATACGACTTATACTTCGCAGCAACGTATACTATATATATATATATATATATATATATATTCATAGACAGTAAAAGTAATTTTTGTTTCTGCTATGCATTATTATGGGTCCTGTGACTTATACTCTGGTGCAAGTTATAGTCTGGAAAATACAGTAATTTCACCACGTTTGGTGAAGTCAAGCTTCCACAATAATATCAGACTTCCACTTAAAATACTTTCATTCACAACTTGCAACGTGAGAAAAAGGAGGTAGAAGCACTGAACTGGAACTAGGGGGCCACATGAGAGAACCACAAAGGCAGCAAGAGACACAGGGTTTCACAATTTGGGATTCAGCTTGGTAAATGTGGGAGACAGCAATTAAAACCGTCCCTGGTCCTTTCTCTTCACCTGTCAGTGTGCCGCTCTCATTTACAGCAAATGATTGCTATTCAGATGTTGCATGGAATAATTTTCATGACCGGGGCTGTGGGAGTATAAAGCCTCTTGCTGCCCTCCCTCACACTCCTTCCTATCTTAGAACTCACCATAAATATTTATGACAGTATTTGAATAATGTGAAGTGAAATGACAAAATATCATTTGGAGAGGTGAACACTGGAAATAGCTGGAAGGTTAAGAATGGGAAGCAACAGAGTGGGAAGACACATCCAACTTTGATATGAGTTGTCGTGGGATTGATCTCCAGAGACGCAGGTGGTGCAAATTAATAATGAGGAGAGTGGTTTTAACAATTTGTTCTCTCCAAGAAAAAGAAATTGACTCTTATTGGTGACCTTTACACCAGTATGGTATACTATCGCCAATGTTTTTGCACATAAACTATTGACAGTAATTAAACTTGCTTTCGGACACTACAGCTCTTACAGGTTGTTATTTTCTGTAAAGCTATGTTCACACTGGGCATGTGAGGCATGTTCAAAGAGGCATTTAGCTTATTGTGTTCATACTAAAAAAGTAGAGAAGGGATTCTTCTTTTTTTTCTTTTTCTACTGTTTACTAGGGGTGTGCCAAAATATCGATATGGTGATATATCGCGATATTTAGTCCCGCGATCGATTATCGATACGTCTTCATCAAGTATCGACCTTTTATTTACGTTAAAAAACCCTGTAAAACGTTATATTAACCATCCTTTGGTAAGACAATTCCTCGGAGGGTCGATAGGGGGCGCTCGTTGCGAGATTGGCTGTTGCAGGCGGACGAAGAAGAACACACATTCAAACAAAGATGGCGGAGCGGGAAAACCATGAGAAGCGAGGACAGCAAGTTAAAAGACGAGCCGGCAGCATTGAAGCTGCAACACCCGGAGTTGTGGGAGAAAGCTGTGGCTGCTGCTGCCTGAAGCCAACACAGCCCGACGCGGATACTTTTTTTCAGACGAAGCTACCGCCGTCTTCTGAGAGAGACAGAGCAGCGGCAATAACGGAAAACGGTCCCTGCAGCACGGTGGAGAACGAGGGATTTGGGTTTTTATTGAATGCATTAGAGTTTTGACATTCTCTCTCAGAAATACTGAAAAAGGATCCCTGCTCTGTACGTCCAGACCAGAGCTACGGCTGAGATGGAAACGGAAGAAAGAGGCATTCCTGCTCTTAGACCCCCCTTCTCCTCTAAGCAGCGGTAGATGAGCGGCGTCTTGATGCTAAAGCCTGTGGTTCTCCAGAAAAACATGAACATAAACATACATCACATGCAGCTTTTCCCCAAACGTGCTGTTCACAAAGACGTTAACTTTTAGATGCACTTCAAGTTCTTTATGTATTTTATCCCTGGTTATTTATTTTGAAAGCAGTTTATGTCTTAAATAACTTAAAGGAAAGTTCCTAGATACTTGATTTTTATTTTTCTGTGAGAATTATATTTTTGTTTACACCACATTTGCACTAAATGGTGTCATTTATTTTTTAACAAAGACACTATAATTTGTTCACAGAATAAATATCTGATTTACAGCTATTTTTTAAATTAAGGAATGGCTATGGTTTTGTTTTTCTGAAGTTAATACCAATGTGTCTGGCAGCTACTTGACTCATTCATTTTTTATCCTTTTTACAGCAATTTTGTACTAAATAATGACACTGCTGTTCATGTTCACTATTGTTTAAACTGAATTTTACAGATATTTCCAAATGAAAATTGTCACATTGTTTGTCAAAGACAGAGTATTACTGATTTCAGCAATGTTACACAAAAGTCTGTTATTCATTACACCAAATAGGACACAAGTTGTTTATTATCATGGTGTTTAAAAAATAAAAAATAAATGGGGAAATATTTTCCAAAAAGCTGTTTTTAAAGTTCTTCTTTCTTAAAGTTTGATATATCGTGAGTTGTTAGAGACGAGATATATCGATTATCGCATTATCGCCATATTGTGATAGTATTGTTATCGTGAGCAGTGTATCGCGTATCGTATCGTGAGGTACCCAGTGATTCCCAGGCCTACTGTTTACCAGCGCATGTCCGCCACTAGCCGCGTTTACATGGGCAAAAGTAATCGGAAAGAACGCCTGATCGGAAAGAAAATGTGTCATGTAAACGCGCCGTTCGGAATAGTCTGCCCCGGTCAGACTCGTTCAGATCAAACTTTCTTTCCGATCGAGATAGGTGGGTTATACCGATCCTTTATCCGATCGTGGTACATGTACACGGTCATTCCGATCGTGTGTCACTTCTGCTCTGGTTTACGTCATTCATAGACGGTGTTTCGCTGATAGAAAGCTTTGGAGCTCATACGGGACCAATCAGCTGTTCTGCGGCGGCCCCCTGAAAAGCGCCGCTCCGCTCTCGCCCCGCTCTCGCCCCGCTCTCGCCCCGCTGGTTCTCTGCCTCTCTTTCACCCCTCAGGAAGGGGCTGCCAGGGAGGAGCGCTTCGTGCCCAGTGAGGTCTAGACCCGGCACCCGAGCTCTGCGTTCGGGCTCCGGTGCCAGTGGACCGAGTGAACCTCTCTGAGCAGAGCAGGCGGATTTATTGTGTTTGGGGGGGGGGGGGGGTGCTTTGTTACGTGTGCGTTTTGTTGTGTTGTTATGTGTGAGAATTCGGACTGCGAGCCGACCCGCCGCTCTGGGTTAGCGGCTGCAGGACTCAGGAGAACCGAGCAGAGGTTCTCGGCCCGTCAGCTCACACATTTGGGTCGGTTTGTGAGCTTCAAAGCAGAAATGTCGCTCAGTCCTTAGAAACTGTCCAAACAATCACGTGGATTTGTGTTTCCAGTTGTGTCCCGACAAAATAAAGGCTGAATAAAGGCTTATTCCCAAACATTTACGTGCAGCCAAGCTAATGTTGTTAGCCCGTGTTTATAGCCTCTCCTAACCCTGGCTTCAAGCTCCGTTCTTGCACAAAAAGGACCGACCACATGGATTAAATATAAAACGATGAGCGAATAGACGCTTCATAATATTCATTACATTAATAAAAGCAAGTTTGGAAAATCGTCTCGTATATTACCGAGCTACTGCATAAATGTCTGTGACAGCAAAGGTTTGTTTACAACGGGACACTTCCTTCCGGGAGTTTTTACACTACTGCGCATGCCCAAATGATTTATTCCGAACGAAACTGTGACCCATGGGAACGCTTGTTCTAATCGGAAAAAAGGTTTTCTGGGCCCATGTGCACGGGTGAATTTTAACCCGACCATTGATCCGATCAAGATATTCTGCCCATGTAAACGCGGCTAATGTCAGGTAAAAGAGGCTTGGTGCAAAATGTCAAAGTGGTGCGAATCTCACAAATCCTGCCAAGCTTTTTCTTTGACAGCTCTATATTCTGATTTATTAAAAATTTGGTGTCATTGAATTCCAGCTGGGCACATATAGCAATTATTAATTTCATCTCTATGGTCAATTTTCAAATGGTTGGCACTTCTGTGAATTCAATAGGATGCCATCTACACGTCACTATCAGATCTAACTCCCTGATTGGTCAAACTTGGTACCTAGAGCCCAAAAACGGTTGTAAAAACTTGCGTAGCTACGCATGAACGTAAGAGTTTGAAGGCGCGTTGCTGAGATCGTAGCTCGAGACTTTACTGGAACAAAAAGAACAGCTACGTGTAAAGCAAGTGATGACAAAAAAGAGAGAAAAGTGTGGTTAAATGAAACATGGAATTGAACTCTCACAGGAACTGAGAAAAAAAATGATATGAAGTGCTTGTAAAAAATGTTTCCTCTCAGAAAGAGACGACTGCATGTCAGATGATGATGAGCTCTGAAAGAGTGAAGTGCAGAAAGCAACTCACTGGAGGAAAAGATGTGAGATGAGAGGTGTGTGTGTGGGGTCGTGGTGTGTGTCTCTTCTGTTGCTGGTGGGGATCTGATTGACAACAGAAGTTGATTTCTGCCTGTGTAGGTGACGGGGCTGCCTTGATATCTCCCACAGTGAAATGTTCCCCAAACAAGGAGCAGTCGTTTTTTTAAGGAGCAGGAACAGTTGAACCTTCCAGAGATGCTATTCCTCCAAGCTATTTCATCTTTCCTTTAGATTTAGAATAAGCAAACGCAGTCATAAATCATGTCAGCTGCGAGCACAACAGTCTAGAACTTGGGTCTACAAGACTGAAAAAGAAGCAGGCATGCTCACTGCTGTGAGAGACTATAACTTCCACCACATTGTCAGTTTTATTTACAGTCTATGGTTCTGATGCGTTTCCATATCGTCCTAATTTCAGCATTATATTTTAATATTATTATTGATGGAGTTCTGGACAAATTCCTTGGCTCGTCCACACAAGAGATTCCACAAGTTTCTGCCAAGATAACTCTTTAGGAGCATTGTAGAACAGCGATTTTCAAAGACACGTTGGGAATTGGATATAAACCTGCCTCTTTATTTTAGGTTTTTCCCCAGCACAATATTTGTGTAAAATAGGCTCAGGCGTATCATGCATTTAGCACACACACTGAATTTTGCTCTGCCAGTAAATTCCGGCATTATGTTTCAGAAGCCAATCCTGTGTTTTTGTTGTGTTGCGTCGTGTTTTCTTTTGGGCAAGAGTCTGGAAATCAGGGGTTCATTCACAGGGCCTCTCCAGGGCCTAAGGCGGATCTTCCTTCGGGGGTTCACTTCCCCATTCGGACCCTCAGAGCCTTCAGGTTCATAATAGAACCAGTCTGTGTGTGTTTTGGAGGAAACCCTTTTTTTATTGTTACTGTTCTCCCTAACTGAGTAACACAAAATGAATGTGCGCTCACATACTCACTTGGCTGAGTGCCTGCCCCTCCTTTTGCTAAGTGAAGACCTCTTTCACGTCCTCACTTCCCTCCCCCCATTCTCATGCCGTCTTCTACTCCTCCTCTGCCGAAGTCTCACAACTACACATTAGGCGCACCGCCTCATAGGGCGCTCCCTACAGTTTGGAGAAAATGTAAGACTTTTAAGTCCGCCTTGTACTCGTGAAAATACAGTACATCCCTTTCTGTTAGAAGCCGTGTCTCCAGTTTCGTTGTTGTGTTTCAGGATTTGTTGTTGTTGTATCTTAAATGTAAATGTGTCTTGCACCTGTCGGCCACCGTAACATACAGCACACATGAAATTACTTTCCTCTTGCCCCGAAGTGCAAGCAGCTTATAATAAAATAAAACAACAATTATAATAAGAAGAATAACAGCAATCTAAATAGTGCAAAAAAGCAATGAGATGGTTAAAGGGACAGTTTAAAGTGACAACAGTGCTAAGAACAGTAAGTAGTTGAGTCGGTCATGACAGTCTTTGGTGAAGATGGTGTTCTGAACAGGTGTGAAAGTTTTTCAGTATAAGTTTGTAGCAGGGAGTGGAGGGGGCAGAGGGGGTAGAGCAGGGAGGGAGTTGAGTTTCCTTATCGCCTGATGGAGGAAACTGTCCTTGAGTCTGCTGGTTCTGGCCTGGAGACTTTGCAGTCTCCTCCCTGACGGCAGCAGGAGGAAGTGACTCTGGTGTGAGGGGTCCTCTGCAATCCTGATGGCTTTGCAGGTGAGGTTGGGGTGAAAAATATCCGAGAGGCCAGTGAGAGGGACACCGAGGATCTTCTCAGCTGTTTTCACAATGTGCTGCAGAGTCTTCCGGCAGGACGCGGTGCAGGCTCCGTACCACACGGTGATGCAGCTGGTCAGGATGCTCTTGATGGCCCCCCTGTAGAAGGTCTGCATGATGGGGGGAGGGGCTCTGTCCCTCTTCAGTTTGCGGAAGAAGTACAGGCGTTGTTGGGATTTCTTGGCCAGTGATGCAGTGTTGTGGTTCCAAGACAGGTCGTCTGAGATGTGCCCCCCCAGGAACTTGGTGCAGCTCACCCTTTCCACAGCAGCACCATTGATGATCAGTGGAGCGTGCTGAGTGTGAGTTCTCCTGAAGTCCACAACCATCTTCTTTGTCTTCTCCACATTCAGGTGGAGATTGTTGTCTTTGCACCACAGAGCAGCCAGCTCCCCTCACTCCTGGAGGGGTCTCATCGTTGTTGTTGATGAGACCCAACACTGTTGTGTCATTCGCAAACTTGATGAAGAGGTTGGAGCTTGATGTTGGGGTGCAGTCGTGAGTCAGCAGAGGGAAGAGAAGGGGGCTCTTCCCTGAGTTGAGTCCAAGTTGGTCCAGCTTGTGGATGAGCTGCTGGGTGGTGACGGTATTGAAGGCGGAGCTGAAGTCAGGGAACAGTCTTCTGACATGAGAGTCTTTTGTTTCCAGGTGGGTGAGGGCTGAATGGAGGGCTGTGGAGATGGCATCATCAGTCGATCGGTTAGACCGATATGCAAACTGGAAGGGGTCCAGAGTGTGTGTGTGTGTGGGGAGGGGGGTTACACTTGATGTGATGCATGACTATCCGCTCAAAGCACTTCATGAGAATGGGGGTGAGAGCATTCGGGCGGTAGTCGTTGTAGCAGGAGGCAGATGACTTCTTTGGGACTGGGATGATGGTGGGGGCTTTGAGGCATGGGGGGACAACAGCCTGGCTCAGTGAGAGGTTGAAGATGTCGGTGATGACATCTGTGAGCTCATCAGCACAGTTCCTCAGGACACAGCCAGGAATGTTGTCGGTTCCTGGGGCTCTCTGTGGCTTTATCCTTCCTAGTCAGCGCCTCACACTGTCACGTGATAGCGCCAGCACCAGGTCACTGGGAGGGGGAGGAGACTTCTGTGCTGGGGTGCTGTTGTCTGCCTCAAAGCGGGCAAAGAAGGTGTTTAGCTGGTCCAGCAGAGGGGTTAAGTTGACGCAGGGCTTTGGGGCATACTTGTAAGCCGTGATGGTCTGAATGCCCCGCCACAGGTTCCTGGTGTCACTGCTGTCTCTGAAATGGTCAGCCATCCCACTGTAGTGCTCCCTCTTGGCCACGCCACATGCCAGTGACATCAGCGTTGGTGTAGTTCATACAGAGCCTCACTCCTGTTGGTGGTGGAGCTGGGAGGGATTGGTAATAAACAATTAAAACCCAGTTAAAATCTAAAAACATAAAACCCAAAAGCACAGAATGCACCAAAGATTAGGGTAGAGAGGAGCCGCTGCGTGTTCACGCACCGCCAGTTAATGTTTACATTGATATGTTACAACGGGGGTTGAGGGAAGCACCCAGGCGCAAAAGGAGGAGGCAGAGGGTTCCAGGAACACAGGTCTTTCATAAACTAAGGAGCCCAAAAACTAAACAAAACCACTGCAGCAGGCAGGCAATCTGAAAACTCGAAAAACACTTCAAAAACATAGGAACTCGGGAACATCAACTTACAGCAAACTTGTAGTACTCACAAAGGGGAACAGCAAAACTATAGAGCAGCACAGGAGGTAGGGAAAGACAGGACTAAAATACATACAGCACAGACAAGACACAAATAGAAACAATAAAGGCAGATGGGGAGCAAAAGGAAAACTCAATACTAAAACAAAACAGGAAACCTTTCAAAATAAAACAGGAGACTGAACTGAAATAGAACCAAAAACAAAAGAAAAGAACTCAAACCGTGACATTGTAAGGTTAGATGTTAGTTTTGGTTTTAGGGGATTTTCTGCTTATCGGCCACTTGTGGCCGGGAGGGGGCACCCTGGAAAGGGTCGCCAGTCTGTCGCAATGAAAATGTTAAATTTAGGCTTTAGGCTATCTTATATCTGTTTGAAATCCAATCACCCTTTTTCTGGTGTCCTGAGTCTGGGATACAAAAACTGAATCTTAAGAAAGTAAAAAGACCCTTGTTAAAAAAAGACCCTTGTTAAATTATCTTATCATAAAAAATTTTTTCAATAGCAAAATAATGTTAGTTTGAGAAAACAAGTCTTAGTGACTGGATTTGTTTTCTTAAAATAAGAATCCTTGGTAAGAACATTTTTCTAATTTTCCATTTTTTTAAGGGACAGCTGCAGCTGACCACAAACAGGACCTTAACCCTCGTATTATCCTCAAATATTACTCACACATTTCACCCTTGGGGTCAATTTGACCCCAGGGATATTTGCCTTCAGAATATGATTTACATAAAATTGTCAACCAAGTGGTTTGTGTCAGGAACATTGTTTATTTGTTGAATACATACATAACTCCTTGATAATGAAACAGATTAGTGGGTTGATCTGTTCTCTAGCGCCACCATCAGGCCAAACCTTTAAATTAGAATGCATGTATCTTGAAAAGTTTATGAACAAATCTTCTCAAATTTATTGACAACTTTAAAGACCACAAGAGTTTGAACCCTATTGGTTTTGAGTTAGTGGACCCAAGACCCAAGTGGATCTTGAAAAATTTTCATCCAAATCTTTTCTAATTTGGGGTGCACATTATGACTTTCACTTAATAAAACATATTGGTTGATGTTAGTGACCCCCTTTCCTTTTATGAACATATTTGAGAAAATCTTAATGAGAACATAAGTCAGATAGTCAGAACATGGAACAGTTCTTTGTGCCCAGAGTCTACCTTTTTGGTCAGCACTACTGTACACAGGATGTGCAGAGAGTTTGTGCATGCTCCTTGTAGACATATTTCTTGTTAAGAGTGTGTCCCACCAGAGACACAGTCAGTCATGTTGAAGATAAAGTCATTATTTGAGCTCTTCAATTGAAAGATGAGATGAGATAAACTTTATTTATTCCACGATGGGGAAATTCTGTTGTCTGCAGCTGCAGCAAAGTAAAGTGACCTTCAAGTGTTACAGTTCAACATTATAATATATATTGGGGGCTTGAACCAGGGGCCTTCTTGCTGTGAGGCAAGAGCGCTACCCACTGCGCCACCTACATTATTATGTTATATATATATATATATATATATATATATATATATATATATATATATATATATATATATATATATATATATATATATATATATATATATATATATATATATATATATATCCTCTCACCCTCCGCGGGTGGTTCCTCCTCCAAGCTCGGGTCCTCTACCAGAGGCCTGGGAGCTTGAGGGTCCTGCGCAGTATCTTAGCTGTTCCTAGCACTGCGCTTTTCTGGACTGAGAGGTCTGAGGTCTTTCCAGGTATCTGTTGTAGCCACTCCTCAAGCTTGGGGGTTACTGCCTCAAGTGCTCCAATTACCACAGGCACCACTGTCACCTTCACTTTCCAGGCTTTCTCCAGTTCTTCTCTGAGTCCCTGTATTTCTCCAGTTTCTCATGTTCCTTCTTCCTGATGTTCCCATCGCTTGGCACTACCACATCCACCACAACGGCTTTTCTCTGTTCTTTATCCACCACTACGATGTCTGGTTGGTTCGCCATTACCATCCTATTAGTCTGGATCTGGAAGTCCCACAGGATCTTTGCCCTCTCATTCTCTACCACCTTCGGAGGTGTTTCCCATTTTGACCTTGGGGTTTCCAGTCCATATTCTGCACACATGTTCCTGTATATGATTCCAGCCACTTGATTGTGGCGCTCCATGTATGCTTTACCTGCCAGCATCTTACATCCTGCAGTTATGTGCTGGATTGTTTCAGGCGCCTCTTTGCACAGCCTACACCTTGGGTCTTGTCTGGTGTGGTAGATCTGAGCCTCTATTGCTCTGGTGCTCAGGGCTTGTTCCTGAGCTGCCAGCGCTTCAGTGCTGTCTTGTAGGCCAGCCCTTTCTAGCCATTGGTAGGACTTCTTGATATCGGCCACTTCAGTTATGGTCCGGTGGTACATCCCATGCAGGGGTTTGTCCTCCCATGAGGATCTGTCCTCCAGCACTGTATCCTCTGCTCTCCATTGCCTGAGACATTCACTGAGCACACTGTCAGTTGGGGCCTTGAGCTTGATGTACTCATGCATCTTGGATGTTTCATCCTGGATAGTGGCTTTTACGCTCACTAGTCCTCGGCCTCCTTCCTTGCGGCTAGCATACAGTCTCAGAGTGCTGGATTTGGGATGGAACCCTCCATGCATGGTGAGGAGCTTTCGTGTTTTAACATCCATGGTCTGTATCTCTTCCTTTGGCCATCTTATTATTCCTGCAGGGTATCTGATAACTGGCAGTGCATAGCTGTTTATGGCCCGGGTCTTGTTCTTGCCATTGAGCTGGCTTCTCAGGACTTGCCTTACTCGTTGGAGGTATTTAGCTGTTGCAGCTTTCCTTGTTGCCTGCTCCAGGTTGCCATTTGCCTGGGGAATTCCAAGGTACTTGTAACTGTCCTCGATGTCTGCTATTGTTCCTTCTGGGAGTGAGACCCCCCCTGTGTGGACTACCTTGCCTCTCTTTGTCACCATCCGGCTGCATTTCTCGAGCCCGAATGACATCCCAATGTCATTACTGTAGATCCTGGTGGTGTGGATCAGGGAGTCAATGTCACGCTCGCTCTTAGCATATAACTTGATGTCATCCATGTAGAGGAGGTGACTGATGTTGGCCCCATTTCTGAGTCGGTATCTATAGCCAGTCATGTTGATTATTTGGCTGAGGGGGTTCAGACCTATGCAGAACAGCAGTGGGGACAGAGCATCACCTTGGTATATCCCACATTTGATGGACACTTGTGCAAGTGGTTTCCCATTGGCTTCAAGGGTGGTTTTCCACAGCTTCATTGAGTTTCTTATGAAGGCTCTTAGAGTCCTGTTGATGTTGTACAGCTCCAAGCATTCAGTGATCCAAGTGTGTGGCATTGAGTCATAGGCCTTCTTGTAATCAACCCAGGCTGTGCACAGGTTGGTGTGTCGTGACTTGCAGTCTTAAGCGACTGTTCTGTCAACCAGGAGTTGGTGTTTGGCTCCTCTGGAGTCTCTACCAATGCCCTTCTGTGAGTTGCTCATGTATTGATCCATGTGCCTATTTATCTTGGTTGCAATGATGCCTGACATGAGCTTCCATGTTGTGGAGAGACAGGTTATTGGTCGGTAGTTGGATGGGACTGCACCCTTTGAGGGATCTTTCTGGATTAGGATCGTTCGCCCTTCTGTTAGCCATTCGGGGTGAGTCCCATCTCTTAGCAGCTGGTTCATTTGTGCTGCCAGGCGCTCGTGGAGTGTGGTAAGCTTCTTTAGCCAGTAGCCATGTATCATGTCAGGGCCCGGTGCTGTCCAGTTCTTCATACCTGAGACTCTTTCTTGGATGTCTGCCACTGTGATGGTTACTGGATTCTGTTCAGGGAGGTTGCTGTGTTCTTCTCTCAGAGAGACCAGCCACTGGGCATTGCTGTTATGTGCTGTCTCTTTCTCCCATATACTTTTCCAGTACTGTTCAGTTTCTAGCCTTGGTGGGTCTGCTTGGCTGTTTTGACCCTGCCACTGAGCGTACACTTTCGCAGGTTGAGTTGCGAACAGCCTGTTTATCCGTCTGGCTTCATTGTCTTTTGTGTACCTCTTTAGGCGGCTATTCAAGGCTAGGAGCCTTTGTTTGGCAGTTTCCAGGGCTTCAGGTATGGGCATCTGGTTGTATCTCTTTGGTACTTGCTTTCTCATTGTACCTCTTTGAGCCTCTGTCAGCTTACTAACATCCTTCCGAGTGGCCTTGATTTTGGCCTCTAACCGTTGCTTCCATGGTGGGTATTGTTTTCTCCCATGGTTGCTCTTATAGCCAAGCATCTCCAGGATCACTGCTGCTGAAGTGTAAACCAGTTCATTGGTTTCTGTGATGGTTGTGGTAGGAATTGCCCTCAATGCTTCATTCACAGCTTCCAGTAGACTTTCAGGCAGTACATCGCTTAACCGTTGTAGCTGGTGTCGGGGTTGCCTAGTGTTCATTGTAGACATTATCTTGTTTTTCAGGTCAGTTGCTGCCTCGCTCAGCGTAATTGTGGTTGTTGGGGCTGTGTACCCAATCTCAGGGTGTAAGTGTGGTATAACCTCCTCTTTCACCTGTTGTTCTGGCTCTCCCGTGGCATTGTATTGTATAGCTTCAATCTCAAGTTGTGATAGGAGTTGGCGTTTGTGGATATTCGAGCATTGGGCTACCAGTTGTTTGGCAGTTAGCCTTGATTGTGGGTTTCGAAGCATCCATTCATTCCACATTCTCTGCATGTAACCACGCTGGGTTGGATTACTTGAGTAGTAGCATCCTAACAGATCCGGCTGCATTGCTAGGTGTCCTTGCACCTACACCTGCTGCTGCTGTAAATCTGATGGCTGCTGCTGCTGCTGCTAAATGGCCTTCTACAATCCTACTTAAATCTACATGATCCAATGGAATTACACTGATCTACAGCCTTCAAGTGCCTAATCTACAAACTCTTAAAATATCTGAAGAATATTCCGAGTTAAAGCTGGATATTCGGTGGAATATTGGGGAATCAATTCACAGGCCTGTTCAGCCTGAAGAACACCTGAACCATCAAGACAAAGCAGTCTCACCAAATCTACCTACTAACTTGGACACGTGTGAGTAGTTTGGACTGTAAAAACAATGGCAACCAAAAAATTGTCAGAAGAGATGGAGGAAATTAAAAAATCACTATCCTTTATGAGTTCTGAGATAAGTAAAGTTGTGACTCAGCAAAAAAGCCTCATGGATCTCCCTGAGGATATCAGGCAACTGAAAGAAATAATTATTCAAAAAGACCACAAGATTGAACTCCTGGAGCAAAGGATTGATGATCTGGAACAACTAGCAAAAAACAAAGATGTTATCATCACAGGATTTGAAACTAAACATCGCAGTTATGCCAAAGTAGCATCTGGAGTGGATGAAGGTGAGGACGCTCCTACAGAGGAATTAAAGTCACTGGAACAACAACTCCTGCAATTTCTGAACACCAAGAATATCACTCTGGAAAAGCAAAACATCTCCAGCTGCTACACGATTCCAAACAAAAATCCTAAAATGAAACCATCTGTTGTTGTGCAGGTAATCTCTGTAAAGCAAAAAATTGAGCTACTGAGACAATCAAAAAAATTAAAAGGCTAGGGAGTTTACATAAACGAAAGTCTTACAAAAAAAAAATGCAGAAATAGCAAGATGTGCTCGACTGCTAAAGAAGCAAAACAAAATTCAAGCAACTTGGACCAGGAATGGGAAAATGTACATCAGACCCAACGGGGTGGAATCTACACGCTCAGTGATGATAAGGAACATGAAAGAACTGGACCGCTTCAAATGACTGAAATAAGAAGGTATGCTGGGATCGGGTTTGGGACTGTTCAAACTGGATTGGATGCCTGATAATTATGACAGACAATACAATGAAAAATAAAACAAGCTGCAAGGTTAACTCAGCAACAAAGGATCACTTATTGCTGTGTACAGAAAATCAGTCTGATTCATACATCCAAGATCAGTCTGAAAACACCAAGCATGACTTTGAAAATTACATTGACCCGGACTCAAACTATTATAATGATCTTGAAATTAGTTGTAATTATTATACAGTGGAACAGTTTAACAGCAATGTGGACACTCAAGAAGGCTTATCAGTTATTCACTTCAACAGCAGAAGTTTATATAAGAATTTTTCTTCTATAGAATTGTTTCTTAAATCTTTAAAAAGATTTAATGTGATTGCTGTATCAGAAACTTGGCTTGATGATAACAAGATGGTGGAAGTTATCCTTGAGGGGTACGAGCTTTATACTACCAATAGAAATAAAAGAAAAGGTGGAGGAGTGGCTTTATACATTGAACAAACAATAAATAGCAAAATTGTCGACGAATTATCTTACACTATTGATAATGTTCTGGAATGTATCACAGTAGAAATAGAAGATGGTCTTTCAAAAAAGATATTGATTAGTTGTGTGTATAGACCACCGGGAACAAATATGGCCAACTTCAATGAAAAAATGTCTGCCGTTTTAAATACTATGGGCACAAATAAAATAAAAATAGTATGTGGTGACTTTAATATTGATTTAATCAATCCAACTGGTTTAAATCAAACAAGGGAGTTTATCAACTCAATGTATGGCAACTGTTTATGCCCAATAATTAATAAGCCAACACGTATAACCACAGAATCAGCAACGTTGCTAGATAACATATTCACAAATAGAACAGATAAAGAAATTTTGGGAGGCCTTTTGTTTTGTGATATTACTGATCACTTGTCTGTGTTTGCAGTGTTGAAAAATGTGTCTTCAAAGAAAATGTATACACAGACCCAGGAAAAATGTACAAGGTGTTGCAATCCTGATAACATTGATTCATTTAGAAGGGCTCTATGTAATCAACCATGGAATGAAATATATGCTTCTACCAATGTGAATGAAGCTTATGATGCCTTTCTGCAACGATACATAGAGCTTTATAATTTAAACTGTCCAAAAATTAAAATTAGTCATAAAAAAAATAATGAAAAGCCTTGGATAACCAAAGGTATTGAAAAGGCTTGTAAAAAGAAAAATGCACTATACAGACAGTTTGTAAAAGAAAAAAGTAAAGAAGCCGAAAATAGATATAAAAATTATAAAAATAAATTGGTGAATATAATAAGAAATTCTAAAAAACAGTATTATCATAAGTTAATTGAGCAACACAAATTACACATGCAAGAGACTTGGAAAATAATAAACAAATTAACCAAAAAAAAACAATAAGAAACAAGAGTATCCAAGTTATTTTTAAAAAGATGATATTCATATCAGAAACCCAATGCTTATTGCAAATGAATTAAATGAATACTTTGCTAATGTTGGAAATAAACTTGCAATGGAAATAAAAGAGCCAATAAAGAAGTTGAAAGAACTTAGTATCCAATCAAACAAGTTCTCAATGTTTCTGTCTGAGGTTAGTTCAAATGAAATACCAGAAATTGTAAGAACATTTCAAAATAAAAGATCCAAAGATTGGAATGACATTGATATGTCATTAATTAAAAACACAATTGAGTTCATTGTTGAACCACTAACTCATATATTTAACATGTCTTTTAGGGAGGGCATTTTTCCAAATAACATGAAAATAGCAAAAATTATTCCCATTTTTAAAAATGGAGATATATTTACAAATTACAGACCAATTTCATTATTATCCCAATTCTCCAAGATATTAGAAAAACTTTTTGTTAAAAGAATGAACCATTTTATTGGAAAGTTTAATTTATTGCATGAGGATGGCGATGGCGATAATGCAGCTGGTTGATCATATTATATTGTATTATAATATATAAATAACATAAAATATATAACCATCAATTGAAAATATTTTACTTGAGATGATAAATTTAGAGGGCAGACATGTGGAGTTGGAAAGACTTGGATGTGATCAACTCACAAGCCTACATTGGCTTCTTTATTTTGGCAGGATTTCACACCTCACCACGAGAAATATCAAAGTTCTCGTAGGAATAGTTGTGTCCCCCCCTTGTTATGTATCAACTCAAAAGTATCAACTCTGGACCTGCAGGTGTGGGGATGTTAGGTCATACACACAGACAGATAAGTTTAACACAGCTAAAACAGCCAGGGGTCAATTTGACCCCCGAGGAACACCAATGTATGCAATATGTGTTTAGCATATTGAAAAAAATATCCTCATGATAATTTTATGCTTAAAAAATCCAAATAAAGCCAACTGAAGAATGTTTTTGCAGGAGCTCTGACTTGCATCTCCAGCTGTAGCATTTGACTTCACCTAATGGACAGATTTATTGTGAAAAACAAACTTAAAAAGGTATAATCTAAACTCGTACATATTTTTATCCAACAAATCAATACATGCAAATGTTAGAGATAGCGCTCAATAAAAACTGTACATTTTGTAAACAATTTGAAGAAACATTATCATTAATAAGAAACATATTTTTGACTAAATTAGTCTGGAGCAAACTGTCAACTTTTAGTTATCCCCATTTCATCTTAACATAGAAAAACATCCAGTTTTGGTTTACTGATTGTAACAAATGGTATCTTCGTCATTTTATTTGATAAGTCTTACATTCATAAAACTAGATGGGTAATAAAATTGTATTTAAGTAATTTGCCCAAATCAGACATTATTTACACTTTATTTCATCCAAGACAAATACACAAAAACAGTTAATCTGTTACTTTTAAATCTGTTTCTGTTTTTCAGATTTATGGATTAACATGATTTGACTTTTATTTTTCTTGGTTCTGCGTCTAATAACCTTCTTGCAAAGTCTATGGGTATATTCACACACACACATTTGATCTGCCTAAAATGAAGCAAAGAGTTTTTTTCCCTTGAGACAGCCGTGGTGCAGCAGTAGGGCGGTCGACCTAAGATTGTAAAAAGGTTCGATTCCCCCCTTGCACACCCAGGAGTCAATGCGTCTTTGGGCAAGACACTGAACCCCACCTTGCCTCTGGTAGTAGGCGGGCGCCTGTGTTTGGCAGCGGAGCCACCACCAGTGTGTGACTGTAAAGCGCTTTGGGCCTTGTAAGTAGAAAAGCACTACATAAATAAACGCCATACGCCATTGATAATCCTGAAAAAAAGTCTTATCAGACTGAGCTTCAGTTTTCTCTGTGATCCCACGCACGAATTTGTAGAAGTTTACTGCATCCGTTATTTTACTTTGAAATTCATTGTAAATAGATTAGTAAAAGCCTTTTTTATTCAATATTGGCAGTATGTGAATTTGCATAATCAATTGTGTGCAATTAATTTAAAATCAAAACTTCATCAATTTTATTTTTGCTTAATTTGACTTTTTATTTTTTTTTTGAATGACCTTTACGCTAAATTGAAGCTTCATAAAATATGTTCTGTTTGGAATTTTCCTTCACTAGATATTTTTTTATTTTCTTTTTTATACTACCTTTGAGAGACTAGTTTTTCTTTTACTTGAAATATTTAATTTAAAAAAAAATACTCTTAACAAAATAATCTTTATACTTTTTTTTTCTCTTTTCTTTCTTATGTTTTTGTTATTGTTGCCCTTTTTTGTTGTTGTGGTTTTGATTTTGTACTGTCTGTATTGTTAGCTTAAAAAATAAAATAAAATTAAAAATTAAAAAAATACTCTCACTTGAGTAAATACTTTGGATACTCTGTCCACCTAAATATTGTGCTGCTTTTTTTATATGTTAGGGAACAAAAAATTACATGCAGGTTTTATAAAAACAAGAAACACAGAAACCAAACATCTTTTAGTTGTCTTTGAGCTCTGAGATTTTGTTATTGAACCTTTATTCACCCAAGTGAAAACCTCTTGAGATCAGGATTTCTGTTTCATTGCTGATCTGGAGGTCACATTTAAAAAAAGCAGAACAGTCAGACAAGAGAAGAGAAAAAGTCAATCAAGGTAAAAAAGGTAAAAGCAAATAAAAACATTGTAGATAAACACATAAGAGCATATTTGTTAAGAAACAGAAGAGTTATACATTTGAAGTATAAGCATAGTAAAAGGCTGGAAGAAAAATATTAGAAAGCTTTAGGAAAACGTAAATGTGGACACTTGAACGCAGGAAAAAACCTTTTTCCAACTTCATGACCGAACCTGTGGTGCATGTCTCAAAATAGTTGCAACAGGTTCAGTTTTGTACAGCCACTGCAATTTTTTGGTTTAGGATAAGGTCAAGAAATCCAATTGTTGTAAATTGGAACATTTTTGAAGACAGTAAAATCAAAAATTCTTGTCTAAAACAATCTTGAGAAATGTGATGAGGGGGATCCAGTTCAAAGTAAAAGGCAAATCTGAATGTTTGCAGTTATTTGTTACAGAAAATAGACTGTTATGCTCCAAAGTCATTATCCAATTGATTGTAGTTGCTATTAACATTACATTTTCTTTGCAAGCACTGTATTGTTTCATCTTTCCACTGAACAGAAGCTGTGCAGTATTGACTTTTGCATTTTGCACCTTTTTATCATTCTACTTGCAGATCAGCTCCAACATGTGCAGAACCCCAGAACAGAGCAGCCCTGTGTTTTTAATCACCTTGTTTGAGGTTTTCTCCCTGTTGATTCAGCCCCAAAAGATAAAACTGCTAGCAGGTAAAAGTGTACTCTCAACCAGACTAATGGAAAAACCTGCTAAATCTTGCCCCAGACTGTGAAGAAAGTTCTGTCCCCCCAGAGTTTTTATTTCCGGTTGAGGTGCAGGGACCTGTTGATCCCTCTCTTCATATATCCATAGATTTACCTCTTTGGTGTTTCTTACTCCGCAGTTTCTTTTCATCGATAAATGATACAATGTGGATTTTTTTCATTATATAAAAAAGTTCTCATGCCTTTATTGGATGTTCATCTCTGATTGATAGTAACATTAGAAGCATCTAGTCTACAAACTGTTAAATGTCAATGCTTACTCCAGACTGCTGAACTTAAAAGAGCACTTCCTTTAAAAATCCATCACTTTTTTTCTTGGGAAAAGATCTGAGGTGTTTTTACAAATCTTCTCTTGTATGTCTTTCTCTTTTGTGCTAATATTGAAACAGTTGAGAAGCTGCGGTCCCAACAGCTGAACGATCAGCTAAACAGTCAAAGAAGAAAGCCTTAAAGATGTCAGCAAGTGTCTTAGATGTAGAGCCAGAAGAGGATGACCCAGACACAGACAACACAGAAAACAAGGTCCAAATGTAATGTTTTCATGTTAATTTAATATAAATGATTACTTTGGCCATTTGTAAACAGAAACCCTTTGTGATAAAATATGAAATCAGGCTCAGAATGCAAGAGGACCTTACTGCAGGTATCACCGGCTGGAACCAGGAGTCTTTGACCAGAATCAGACATCCCACCATAATGCTTGAAAAAACTTTATTTTAACTGGCGACTCTAACAGTTACTCCTCAGGGAGACGTCCAGGAGGCATCAAGACTAGATGCCCGAGCCTCCATAACTGGCTCCTCTTAATATGAAGGAACAGTGGCTCTACTCCAAGCTCTCTGCGGGTGACTCAGCTTCTCACCCTATCTCTAAGGGACCGCCCAGCCACCCTACTGCTGGGTAGCTCATTTTCTGGATCTGAGGTTCGATAATCAGACGGACTCTCCTCTTCAGTAACCTGGCATAGACTTTCCCAGTGAGGCTGAGGAGTGTGATTCCCCACTATTTAGAAAACACCTTCTGGTCCAGTTTCTTGAAAAAACCGGCACCCCTGTCTGCAAAGTTACTAGTGGTACAGTGTCTGACAGCAATACAATGCTGCAAAGACATGTCAGGCAAGACACTCCCACAGCATCCAGAGACTCCAGAGCTTAATCTTCCTGAATCTTATCGCTTTGCACAGAAAACAATGTATTAAAAGGAAAACAGGGCCTGAAAGAAATGTGAATGAAGTAAAGGGGAACAAAAACAAACGATTAATGGTGGTGGAAATTGATTTTGAACAAGTTCTTTTAGATACAGAAAAAGCATCTGAGAAGAAAATTATCTCCTTGAATAAGAATTGTGGTGCAAATGTGGTTTGGACCTGATAAATGGATGCCAGGGGGAAGGTAGATGGGACAATGGGTTGAGAAAGAAAGATAAAATGTGTTTAAGGAAATGGGAGTGGAGACAAAGCAGGAGAAAAAAAACAATGTGCAAAAACAAGATTGAGAAAAGAATAGGAGACAAATGTTGAGAGAAAAGGTGGATAGGACACAGAGAGGAGCAATAACTCTACTCCCTTAGGGTTCAAAGGGGCCAGCACACTGATAAATTCAAGACACCTCTCCTTTAATCTGAACAATTTATTCAACGCATGAGTTTTTTTATTCAATTCAATTCAATTCAATTTTATTTGTATAGCCCAAAATCACAACAACAGTCGTCTCGATGGGCTTTGAAGTAAAACATGAACTCAAAAGGATCACGAATACAAAGAGTCAATACGAAAATACTAAAATAAACTAACAAACTGACTAAGCTATACTGGCATCCCTGCCCTTAGACCCCCCTTCGCGGTATGGAAAAACTCCTAAAAAAAAACCGGATTCCGGAAAAAAAAATGAAGCAACCTCAGGGCTGCCCACATGAAGGAGGGATCCTCCCCCAGGACGGACAGGCGATTTACCAGAACTCATAGAGAAGAATTAACTTATCTAACTCTACATCTATATATTTAAAGTCCAGCAGACGAGCTTCATCCAGCCGGGGTTGGGGACAGTCAGGGGCGCGAGTCGAGCCGGAGACAGGAACCACAGCCAGGTTTAGGAGCAGGAGCAGAGACGAGGTACACAGTCAGGAACAGGAGCACGGATGGGCCAACTGGAATCTGGAAGCACTCCCACTCCCCAGGAGGGGAGAGGGATAGAGGGACAATACATGAATCGTACTGCACCAAACAGAGGCATGGATAACTAAATGATAAATGATGATCACAGATAGAGAAGAGAGGAAGTGTAGAGGTAGATGAGAAAAGAAAAGTATTGGAAAAGGACAGAAAAGAGGACAGAGCCCCAGTGCACCATAGTTACCCCAGCTTCAACTTCTAGCAGCCTTTTAAAATAATAGTTATTGTTATTTAGTTTAATTTAGTTTAAACTAGTCTGACAATAAGCCTGTCCAAAGAGGAATGTTTTCAGTCTAACTTTGAATGTAGAAACTGAATCTTCCTCTCTTACATGAGCTGGGAGTTTATTCCATAAGACAGGGGCTTGGTGGCTAAACGCTCTACCTCCAACTGTACTTTTACTAATTCTAGGAATCACAAGCAGTCCTGCATTTTGCGAGCGAAGTGTTCTGATTGGATGGTAAGGGACTATGAGGTCATTAATATAGGATGGGGCCATTCCATGTAAGGCCTTATAGGTTAACAGGAGGATCTTGAACTTAATTCTAGAATCAACTGGGAGCCAATGGAGCGAAACTAACACAGGAGTGATGTGATCTCTTCTGTTTGTTCCTGCTAACAATCTAGCTGCTGCGTTCTGAACAAGCTGGAGACTTCTTAAGGAACTCTTAGGACACGCTGCTAACAAGGAGTTACAGTAATCCAGCCTCGACGTAACAAATGCATGGATGAGTTTTTCAGCATCACTCTTAGAAAGTATATTTCTGATCTTAGCAATGTTCCGCAGGTGAAAAAATGCAGTTCTACACGCCTGAGAAATGTGAGCCTTAAATGATAAATCCTGGTCAAATAAAACCCCAAGGTTTCTAACTGTGGAATTGGGGGCTATACTTACACCATCCAGGGAGACTATCTGAGCAGACAGAGCATCTCTCAGGTTTTTAGGGCCTAGTATAATAACCTCAGTTTTTTCTGGGTTCAAGAGGAGGTAATTAATTGTCATCCAGGTCTTGATGTCACTGATGCAGGCGTTCAGTTTCTCTATCTGGTCATTCTGGTCAGGTTTCATGGATAAATACAACTGAGTATCGTCGGCATAACAATGAAAATTAATGCTGTGTTTCCTGATTATGTTCCCTAGGGGTAGCATATAAAGCGTAAACAGGACGGGTCCTAAGACTGAGCCCTGTGGGACTCCGTAGTTAACTCGAGTGCACTGAGAGGATTGTCCATTTACATTAACAAACTGATATCTATCTGACAGATAGGATTTAAACCACTGGAGAGCAGATCCTCTGATCCCAATGTCATGCTCTAATCTATGGAGTAAAATACTGTGGTCGATAGTGTCAAAAGCTGCACTGAGGTCTAACAGGACAAGAATAGAAAGTAGTCCCTTTTCTGAAGCCAATAACAAGTCATTAGAGACTCTAACTAGTGCAGTTTCTGTACTGTGGTGGGGTCTAAACCCCGACTGAAAGTCTTCAAAGTGGCTGTTGTCCTGTAGGTGGCAGTAAAGCTGCTTAACTACAACTCTTTCTAGGATTTTAGAAATAAAGGGCAGGTTTGATATCGGTCTATAGTTGGCCAAGATGTTAGGATCCAAACTGGGCTTTTTCAGAAGAGGTTTAACAACTGCATATTTAAAAGACTGTGGCACGTAACCCGTTTCCAGAGAGGTATTTATCATTGTTAATATGGAATCATTAATTAGGGGAAAAGTTTCTTTAAAAAGTCTAGTGGGAATTGGGTCTAACAGACACGTTGAGGATTTGGAGGATGTAATAATTGATGCTAATTCTACTTGATCCACAATAGTGAAGCAGTCTAATGTTACAGAGGTTTCTATGGATGCCTCCACTTCTATCGCTTCAGCCTGCTCTGGGCTGATAGAAGGAATAACTTGATTTAACTTATGTCTAATATTTGAGATTTTACTATCGAAAAATGTAAGAAAATCATCAGAGCTGAGAGAAACAGGAACGTGTGGTTCTACTGAGCTCTGACTGTGAGTTAATTTAGCAATAGTGCTAAAAAGAAATCTGGGATTGTTTCCATTCTCTGATATTAAGGTTGAATAGTACTGGCATCTAGCTCTACGCAGAGCTTTTTTATAATTTAATAGGCTATGTTTCCAGATATTCAGAGACTGCTCTGAACCGGAGCGGCGCCATTCTCTTTCCAACTTACGGGTTTCTTGTTTAAGAGAACGTGTTTCAGCGTTAAACCACGGTGCTACTCGGTTTTGTCTAACGAACTTAGGTTTCAGGGGGGCAACAACATCAAGTGTACTCCTGAGGGCTTGTAGGGCATCATTAACAAATTGGTCATTTATACTAGGACTGATGCTATGGGAGCTGGTCTCAGAGTATTTGCTCAGAATGTCACTAAGTACTGGCTGAACTGTGAGTTTAAACTCAGACACAGAACGGTCAGTTAAGGTTCTTCTAAGTTGTTTCTTATTCACTGGGGCAGTATCATGTTCTAAATTAAACTGGAAGGTAATCAGAAAGTGATCAGAAATGATGGGGTTAAGAGGAAGGACACTCAGCTGGCTGATCTCTATACCATGGGTTAAAACGAGGTCCAGGGTGTGCTTATGACAGTGAGTGGGTTCATTTACATTTTGGGTGAAACCAACATCATCTAATAAAGCTGCAAAAGCCTTTCCTAGACAGTCACTGGGGTCATCAACATGAATATTAAAATCCCCTATTATTATCGTTTGATCAGAATCTAAGACAATAGTCGATAGGAAGTCGGAAAACTCAGTTAAAAATTCTGAATATGGGCCGGGGGGGCGATAAATAATTAAGAATAAAACAGGTTTTCGAGTCTTCCTGTTTGGGTGATTTATAGACAATATGATACTTTCAAATGAATTATAAGCATTTTTAACTTTAGGGCTGAGAAGTAAGCTAGACTGTGATATTACTGCCAAACCACCTCCTTTCCCTGAAATTCTGGATTTCTGATAGTTAGCATAGGTGGGGGGGGGTTGCTTCATTCAATCTAACATAGTCATCCTGTTGGAGCCAAGTTTCTGTTAAGGCTAGTAAACTAAGGTTGTCATCAGTGATTAACTCATTGACTAAGAGGGACTTAGAGGAAATGGATCGAATGTTTAATAAACCGCATTTAATGACGTCATAATTGTGCTTGTGAGAACTGCTGTCAGTCACTTTAAGGTTTCTATGATGCGCTCCTTTTACTTGTCTTTCATCACATAAGCTAAAGCTAGGACCTGCTTGACTTTCCCTGCATGGGTTCTGCACCAGCACTAAGGGAGGCTCAGAGGAGCGTTTTACACTGCTGCTCTGCGCCCGGGTCTCGTCTCTGGATTGTCAGGTTAACAGACTAAGGCTAGCAGAAATGTTTCTAGAAAGAAGAGCGGCACCGTCCCGAGTGGGATGGACACCATCTCTCCGCATGAGACCGGGCTTCCCCCAAAACGCGCTCCAATTATCCACAAAACCAACGCCGTTTTCTGGGCACCATCTAGAAAGCCAGCGGTTGAATGATGAAAAGCGGCTGTACATTTCATCACTGACTAAGTTCGGCAGGGGACCAGAGAAAATTACAGTGTCGGACATCGTCTTAGCCAGTTTACACACCGAAGCTACGTTTAACTTAACCACCTCTGATTGTCTCCGTCGGGCATCATTACCGCCTGCGTGAATCACGACTCGACGGAACCTGGACTTACTCTGAGCTAACATCCTAAGGTTCCCCTCGATGTCACCAACTCTGGCCCCCGGATAACACCTGACTGTAGCCGCTGGGAGCTCCACGTTTCTAACTTCAGAAGAGCCTATAACCAGAGTTGAGGGTTCAGCGGGTGTGTCGCTGAGGGGGGAGAACCTATTACTAACGTGGAGTCTCGGGTGCTCTAAGTTTTTGCGCTTAGCACTATGTTTCCTCCCAACCGGTACAAACCCCTGACTGTCTCCCGGCTGCTGGGAGAACGCTGGGGTGCTAGCTAAATTAGCCCTGGTAGCGCGGCCCGCGCTACGAGTAACGACCTGGCTAGCCGGCTTAGCTTCCACTGTGCGGAGCCGCGCTTCTAACTGCTCAAGCCTGGCCTCCAAGTCTAACACAAGACTACACTTAACACATCTACCGCTATCTTCACTAAAGGAGGCAGGATCGTCACTAAACATATGGCACATGGAGCAGGAAAGAGAGGGAAAGGTGGAAGGAGGAGTGGTGGCCATGCTAGGTTCTAAGCTAGGCTAGCGGTGTTTAGGTAAAGAGAAGTGGTTTATTTAGCAAAATGAGAAAGTGAACAGCAAGCGGTTTAACAGTAGTGTATCGCTACTAAAAGGTGCTAGATGTGAATATTAACCCAGATAACCCTTAAAGTAAGCAATAGTAGTCAGGCTAATGCCAAACAAGAGAACAGTAGTCAAACACGGCTAGTACTGGGAAAGGCTCACCCGGAAATGACGTCACGTCACTCAAATAGGTTTGACCAAAGAAGTTTGAGTTAGTCTCTTTTTCTCTGTAAATAAGTTTCATTAGCCTCCACTAAATTGCAACTTTAGTGGTGGTTTAAGGCTGCTTGAGACAACTGAAAACCAATTAGTCAAAGAGATATAGTAGCAAACAGTTTGTCACATGAATGTGTGTTTTCTATGTCATATTGGTGTCATATTGAAGTGATTTTAGCTGATTAAACCTAATTTCAGGAGTTTTTTTTAGGTCACCAGAGAATGTTTATGAAGAAAATCTTTTTCTATCTCGGAGATATTTAAAAAAGGAAAACCTGGCTATTTTGGTTCTCAAATAGGCTTTGCTCACACTGTCGGTGAAATGCATCAGGGTTTATCTGCAAGGGGAAAGTACTCATTTTTACTTTTTCTTAGATTTCTAAGTCAATTTGCTAAAAAAATATATATATATTTTACATTTTGGCAATTTTCATCTTAAACAAAATAAAACTGTTTTTTTTTTTCCATATTTGTGTTCAAGACGCACATTAAGTCCTTAGCAAGGCCATTATGCCATTTAAATGACGGAACATTTTTACTCTAACACATTTATCTTTTAAAAGACAAACAGTAAGAGGGCAGTTAAAAATGTTTAATAAGTTGGAGATGTGAGATGTGAGTTTTTTTTCCTATTTGCTCTGAATTTTACTAAAATATGCAAAAGTTCCTGAACAAGTGAATGAATGAATAATGAAGAAACTCCATTTTCATTAGCTTGATATCTTATACCCCAAGAATTAAGTCTACATTAAAGATTGCCCCAAATAACAAACATTGACCAAGTAATTAGCAGGTATTTCCATAATTTGATGCAATGACAGCGATGTCTCCTGCTACTACCTAAGCTCATGATGTTGTTCTGAGGTATTCCACCCTTCCACAAGTACTACATGCAGTTCTGTCAGGTCACCTGGGGGTGGGGTATGATAATCCAGTCTCTGCTCCAGCTGGTCCTTGGTGTGCTCCCTGGGGTTCAGGTCAGGTGTGCGGCAGGAAATCATTCATTTTCACAGATCTAAAAACAATTACCATCACCATAATGTCAGCTCTGTGTTCATCAAAAAAGGTTCAGGTTTCATGCTGAGTAGTTTACCAAAGCCTTCTTGGAGCTCTTCAGTGTAAATACACTGGGTCTCTTAACATCTTGCGCGTTTGTTACAAGGGGGGCGAGAAAAACGTTTGACGGTAGCTCCTCCCACACGTGGCGGGAGCGTCAGGTTTCTAAACACACTTTTGGACAAACGTGGAGCAGCGGTTCTAATGCGTGTTAAATCAAAAGCATTAGAACTTTTGATTTAACACTTTTGATTTTAATTGAACAGACAATTGATTTCAATCAAGTTCGTGGGTAGAGTAGGTGAAGGGAGGGGGCAATCCACAGCACAAGCCTGCGCAAAACTGGGGCTTGTGATCCGTATGGATCACGGATCATCCCTGCACCCCTCCTGTGGGATGGGGTGTCAGACCACGCAAAAAGTGAATAAAATAATGAAGCTCTGAGCGATGAGTTTGTCCGGCATTAGAACCACTCCTTTTCACTACAACTCCCATGATGCATGGGGTTAATGTGACGTTGTCTTACTGCGCTGCTGTTAACCGTCATGAACAACAACAAACACAAACGTCTGTTCTAACAGTTCCTGATAAAAGCAGGAAAACAGTTGAGTTTTCCATCAAATTTGTACAAAGGGATCATGAACAGCCAGAGATTCCAGATTTTGGTCCAAGTCATCTTTAGAAAAGGAACAGCTGTTTTCTGATAATGTCTGGATTGAAGGACAAATTCAATTTCAAACTTTATTTACGTTTGAAAAACCGGAAGTCAAGTTTAAATAAAGTGGTGAAGTGGTCAACAGACTCATTGAACTCAAATGAAACAATTTAATTACCAAAAATAAATACATTTTTGTTAAAGTTACATTTCTGGACCATATTGTAAAGCTAATAAAACTTCAGCGTGTTCGCGTTTTTGTGTTGTTAAAATTAAACTTATAAACATAATGTTGGTCTTTTTTGTCTAAAATCTATCCAATGTTGACCTAAATGACTAATGATGATAAACAAAATGAACCTGTATATAATCAAGTCTCCGTACAAATGCACCTTCTCTGAGAGTCTTAGAGGTCCGTTTAAAGTGCAGAGAGCATCATGAAGAACAAGGAACACACCAGTCAGGTCCGAGATACTGTTTTGGAGAAGTTTAAAGCCGGATTTTTATACAAAACGATTTTCCATGCTTTAGACATCCCAAGGAGCACTGTGCAAGCAATAATATTGAAATGGAAGCAGTATCAGATGACTGCAAAGATTCAACCAAGAGGCCTATTTTCACTCTGGACAGAAAAAAATCAGACAAAAGATCTGTCAGAGCTGAAAAATCTTGAGACAAGCTGAGTCTATAAGTGAAACAAATAAGCAAGCATATGTATTGCTGTAGCTAGATGTGTTGCTTTGAGCGTACTCCTGAACCTTACTGCTTCTTTGTTAGCTTTGTAACTATATGCTGCACAATTTGTAGTACTTTAATTTATTAGGAAATGGCTGAAGAAAAAAGAAAGTAAGATGGAGTAAGCAGTGAAATGTTTATTATTGTATTTTTTAAACAGCCCACAGTTGTCTTTGCATACATAAAGCTCATCCCATGCATCTCATTCTGGCACTTCAGTCTATCTTGCTTCCCTTCACCAACATAATTTTACTCTCCAGTTCTTTATGTTGTAATGATATTTTTTGACTAATGCAAGAATATAAACCTCATTGTACTGATAGTGATTACCTTCAAATTGTGATCCTGCAGGTTGGTGATCATTTCCTCCTGAACTAACTTGAAGACCCACTCCAATGAAAAATCTGTTTTAACAGGATTTTGTGCCATTTTTCTGATGATGGAGGACAAATCAAATCTAATCAACAAAATTAAGCTCAAAATTGCATTTCTTTATTTAAATTATTGTGAATCAGGAGCAGACGAAAAAATTCAGTTTGAAAAAGATTGAATTTATTATGTAGAAAATAGGTGGGTGGCCCACAGTCTCCCTGCTCTGCTCCATTCTGATGCATCCACTTGCAGACAGATAGATCCATGAACGTCTTTGTTTTCCTCGTCTGAGCTGGATTTAAACTGTACGGCTCCAGTATTGCTCACCATTTTTGTTGCATCACTACTGTTAGCTTAGTAAAATAGTAACCATCATAGCCACAACGTGGCCCTTTTTCAGAGCGTTGTACACATCACTGTGATATATGAGGTCGCTAAACTGGTAATCTATTGCTAGGAGGTTCTGCAGAACTTTGGCCTGCTTTGCCGAAAGCATTTTGGTTGATGATAAGTGCATCAGCCTATTAGCCGCTGTGAAGCTGTAGTGCTTCACTCATTCTTATCTGAGCCCGCTAAAAATCTGCGTTTTTATATGTTGCTAGCAGCAACATGGCTCAGAGTTTCGGTTTGGTATCCATCCCAAGTAAAAACTAAGAAGTTCTTGTCCATAACAACAAAAAAGCTGCCTATAGCTGAGGTCCGCCTGTCTTGTGTGGTGTGGTGCTGCTCAAAGAGGCTCTGTGTGCTCTGCTGCCAACTAGCGGTCGGAGGGTAAAGTGGAAAACAAGAGTCAGACGCTGAAGGACGCTCAGTAATAATTAAATAAATATCACCCTGGCAGCATTTTGAATCGATGCAAGTATCGCCAAATGAACTATCGCGATATATTACAGAATCGATTTTTTTCTAACACCCCTAGTTGTGAGGGGCTGTAAGCTAGCGGGAGTGCGTAAACATATGAAGAATGGGAAGATGGGGCTTACTCCATGCCAACAGTCAGAAGTGAATTTCTGCTAACCCTAATTTCTGCAGAACCTATGTCCAAGAAACCAACATAGATTTAATTTTTGCAGAAAAAAAACATAAACATAATTAAAAGACCTCTGGGTGTCTCCACGTGCCTGGTTCCACGTGCAGCAGGTTTATTAGCACAGACAGGATGACATGTGTCAAACACAGCTAAAAGTCCACAGAGCTAAAGCAGGGTATTGGGCTGGCAGAAGTCAGACAGTGTCAGGGAGCAGACTTAGAATAGTCGTAGTTCAGGCGTGGGTCAGGGGCAGCAGGTGGGCAGCAGGCGGACAGAGTCAGATAACCCTTGTGCTAGGTACTGTAACATTGGGAGTTGGGTCATCTAGACCCCACAAGACAGTACGCTGAACGCTGAATCCTCTTCACCTTTATCCACCTTTGTCGTGGTAGGGAGAACACGTCAATGTAAGGATGGAGTCATCTGGACCCCATAGGATAGCACAAGGGATAAGGAGCACAATCAGAAACATGACAAGAAATGCCAGAAGATATTGCTTGGTATGTAGGCAGAGTGGCACAAACAACACTTTTCACTGAGCTCGGCTCGATGCAGTGCTTAATTCTAGTGTGGGTGATTGACAATGAGACTCAGGTGAGCGGCATCTGGGATCACTAACACTGGCATCACTTTCTGTACTTCAAAACGCACTAGGACTAGGCTTAGAAAGAGTTTTATTTTTGTTCTTGGGTGTTGACGAGGAGTTCCGTGGATGCTGACATCAGAGAGGGCAAAGACGAGGTGTGGACCCGAAGGTAGGAACCTTCAGTGTGTGTAGTGGACACCATTTTGACAAGGCAGGTGAGGTGGAGCTTGCCACTAGTGATCCAACAGTGGTTGTGTGGCATGGCGTGGAGTGGAGAAATGGCGTGGCTGGAGGCCAGGACGGCGAGGAGGACTTTATTGACAGGAGCTTGAGAATGAACCCAGGTCGGCACTTGTGGCAGATGAAGTTTTCTGCAGACAGGAATGACAGCTTGGTTACTCGAGTGAACAAAACGAGAGATAAACTTGACTAACAAGACTACACAAGTGACCAGGTACTGCACCATAGAGGGGCAACGAACTGGCGATGAATACTGGAGCAAGGCCATCTGATATACTGGAAACTGGGTCCAATCTGGAGAGAAAGAGCAGAGAAGGGAGGGGGGTGGAGAGGACTCCCGGAGGAACCATGACATTTTCTATGCCTCAGTGCCTCTTTAGTGCTTAAAAATCTTTTTCACAGATTCCTCCATTTCTTCACTGAGGAAGTGGGAGGCTTGAGATTGTGGTTTTAGTATTAAACGACGGTGGGGAGGAATTGAGAAGAAAGCCATGCATGATGTTATTCCCTGTCCCAGGCAGAGGGGGGGAGGGGTCCTCTGTAGTCTGACCACATAAAAGCCTTGTTATACATTCCTCTTTCATTTAAGTTGTCATTTTCCATTCGGCTTCTACCTTGGGAGACCAAGATCTTTTTTATTAGGCCACCAACATTTGCTACAGTGGTTCCCAAAAGAGTTTGAACTAGAATGTAAATTCTCAGAGCTCTTTCTCGCAGTTTGTCTGCCTCTGTCCTTCAGTCCAGTTTCAACTAGTCATGAGAAAGGAAATTACTTATTTTAATTGCAGATTAACACACTGACTAAAAAGCTACTGTAGTTATGTTTTGAGGGGATTTGCTGTGCTACTTCATAAAAGCACTTTAAGGTCAAAAATAGGGCTTGTTAAAAAAGTCAAATATCAAATCCAGCTTCATTTCATGGATTTGATTAATTGCAAATTTAGGTGTTTTTTTCAGTGAAAAAGGATTTTTTTCACTATGCTGAAAAAATGTGTCATTAATTCTTTTTTTGTGTTGAAATCACTAGTTATGTTAAGATAATTTTTTTATAACAAAGCAGAATATTTTAATTGAATTTTAACAAAAAAACGTCAAATGTTGTCAAATTAAAAAAGGATTAAAATCGTCAATTTGATGTAATGCCCTTTGTTTGAATATTTTTTCAATATAAAATGGAATGCCTGTTATTGTGGAGAGATTTTTGAAGAATATACTTTCAAATTAAACACAAGCCAAAAATATTTACAAATGTGAATTTTTTTATGTAGAGCTAATAATTCAGCAATTGAATATTTTCGATAAAAAGTCTATCAAACAGTGGTTTGATTTTTTTTTTCTTTTCAACTTTTTGTAGATTCTCTGAGTAGCAGATGAAAGTTTGATGAACGATTGGCTTTAGGTGAGGTTTTTCTGTCTTCAGTTTTTGTCATGTTTCAAAATTAGCTTTTAGCTGAACACTTAGTCAATAATTGTCTTTTAAGAAGAGACACAAATCACAAGACAAAGTTATTAAAAACTGATTTTTAGGTGGATAAATGAAAAGGGAAAATACTACTTTTTAGGAAAGTTGGTGTTTTTAATCAAGGTCCAAATGTAATTATCGTGCTGCCTTTTTGTAGTTGAATATCCATCAAAGTTGAAAGTTCCCTTGGTGTGTGTAAAGTGTGCTTATCTGCAGTATCCCCAACCCTTTATCTCCAGCTCTTTCGTCCACACTCTTGAAATCCTTTGTGTTAACGATGCATAATTACCAGCAAATGCTAGTAAGGTGAAGCCTGATTAGTCTGTGTCAAGGCTGTTGGCAGGCTTGACATGAGTGGCTGCCTGTCATGACTCTGAAATCCTCTGTGTCCGTGTCTCATTATGGGGAGACCCTTGGAGGCGGAGTTCACACTCAAATTTCCTCTGTTGCTTTTTTTCTGACACTGCCCAAACGCTGACATGTCACAGTGAGCCTGGCCGTGTCTGCAGAGACAGACCGCTGAAACTGAAGCTTGGGGGTCTGTCTTCAGCTCGTGCATAACCTCAGTCGTGCTTAGAACAGAGCAACTCTTGCAGCAGAGTGGAAGTACCAGTTGTCCGTGCTGAACGGTCATGTCTGCTTTGAAGAGACAGGCACTGACCCACTGGAAAAAAAAAGCGTAAAAGAAATATACAAAGACTGATTTTATGCCTTTGCCACAACTGCTCTTATGAGCTGTTTGCAGGCAAAAAATGGGCAAACCTGTGCACGCCACACAGGAAGCAAGCTTAGAATAGTCGTAGTTCAAGCGGACACTCGTCTTATACGCATTGATGGACTTGATCTCAGCCTTTTTAAGATCATAAACCAGAAGTGTCAAACTCCAGGACTGAAGGGCTAGCATTCTGCTGTTTTTCAGAAACCCAGCCCTACGTGCTGCTGATTACCTGGATCAGGTGTGTTTTGAAAAGCTACAATGGCAGGTTAGTTGGAAAACATGTAGGACACCGGCCCTCAAGGCCTCCGTTTGAGACCCATGTTGGTGGAAAATTGGTAAATGGTATATACAGGCTTTCTTTAACGTGGTCAATGCCTTTTGCAAGTCTGCACATAGGGAGACAAATTTTATTATTTTTGCGTTATGTTTTTCATTGTTTTTTAATTTGTTTGGGAGTGTGTCGGCGGGCCCCCTCAGCTTTGCACACGGCTTCATTGTTTACTTCAGGGATCAGCTGTTAGCTCTGCGCTGCCCTGCACCTCTCTACACCGAAAGACCTGAGGTTCCACCACAAAGGGGGGTCTAAGGGCAGGAATGTCCAGTTTAGTTTAGTCAGTTTGTTAGTTCAATTTAGTATTTTCCTATTGAATTCTATATATTCATGATCCTTTTGAATTTATGCTTACCTTTTTCAATTACTGATTCGAAGCCCATCGAGACGACTATTGTTGTGAATTTGGGCTATACAGATAAAATTGAATTGAACTGAATTGAAATACGGAGGAAACGGAGAGGCTGCAGAGCAGGACATAGGCTTCGGGAGAGGAGATGGAGGTACAAACCATACGTTCCATCCATCATTATGGGAAATGTCCATTCCCTCTCCAACAAGAAGGACAAGCTGATGGCAGGAATGCATGGAGTGTCGCCTCATGTGTTTGACTGAGATGTGGCTGAACGAATCAAAACCATCGCCCTGGATGGATTCAAACTGGTTTGGGCAGACAGGAGTTCGAGAGACAGTGATAAGAAGAAAGGAGGAGGACTGGCGGTGTTTATTAACGAGAGATGGTGCAACCCGGCGCACATCTCTGTGAAGGAAAAGCTTTGCTCCAGTGACATCGAGGTTCTTGCTGTGGGCATTCGACCATATTACATCCCAAGGGAGTTTTCTCATGTTATAGCGTTTAACGTGTACATCCCTCCATTGGCCGACACGGAGGAAGCCTGTGAGCGTCTCCACGGAGCGGTGACGCATATGCAGACCCGGCACCTGCAGGCGCTGCTTCTCATCAGCGGGGACGTAAACCATGCCTCGCTCTCCTCCATTCTCCCCACTTTCACAGTACGTTCAGTGCCACACTAGGGAGAACAAGACGCTGGACTTACTGTATGCAAACGTTAAGGATGCATATGACTCAAACCCCCTCCCCCAACTCGGCCACTCTGTTCACAACTTGATGCATCTGCTTCCTGAATACAAACCCAGGGCAAAAAGTGAACCACCTCAGAAGTCAGTGAGAGCGTGGACTGATGAGGCCAGTGAGAGATTGAGAGACTGTTTCCAGACCACGGACTGAGAGACCCTCTGCAGCTCTCATGGAGACGACATCGACAGCCTGACCCACTGCATTTTTGACTACATCAGCTTCTGTGTGGAGATGACTGTACCAACTCAGAGGGTGTGGTGTTTCTCCAACAGCAAGCCCTGGGTGACCCCTGAGCTGAGAGCCCTACTGAAGGAGAAGAAGAGGGCTTTTATTTCAGGGGACAGAGAGGAGCAAAGGAGAGTTCAGCGTGAGCTCAAATGCAAAATCAGACAGGCCAAGAACAGTTACAGGAGGAAGCTGGAGGAGTGGCTGGAGAACAACAAGGTTCGAGGTGTGTGGAGAGGTCCAAAGACCATCACTGGTCAGGGACAGAGAGCAGGCACGGTGGCATCTGATGAAGACCAGGGCTTGGCCAACGAGTTAAATCTGTTCTTCAACAGGTTTGACTCCAGCCCTCCCCCCTCCACTTCACACATCTCCAGTCCAGTAGCTACACCCACCCCCACGCACTCTCGTCACTGTACACCACCCCCATCCACAGCCATACCATCTCTGCCCCCCATCTTCAACCCCCTTTGCCTCACTTCTAATCAGGTGAGGAGAGAACTGAGGTGACTTAAGACCAGGAAAGCTGCAAGTCCAGATGGCATCGGACCTGGACTACTCAGGGACTGTGCTGACCAGCTCTGTGAGGTGGCCAATTAAATCTTCAACCTGAGCCTGAGCCTGGAGATGGTCCCGGTTCTGTGGAAGACCTCCTGTGTGGTTCCGGTTCCTAAGATGGCGCACGCTAAGGAGCCAAACCACTACAGTTTGACCTCCCACTTGATGAAGACCATGGAGAGGCTCATCCTCAGCCACCTTCGCTCAGTGGTCAGCATCGCGACGGGCCCACTGCAGTTTGCCTACAGGCCGAACATGGTGAATGACGCTGTCATCTACCTGCTGAACCGGGCGCTGACTCACCTGGAGGACACCTGGAACTGCTGTGAGGGTCATGTTCTTTGACTTCTCCAGCGTCTTCAACACCATCCGACCATCTCTGCTGAGAGAGAAGGGGCTGGAAGGGGCTGGAGTGGACGGATGACTGGCTGCATGGACGACCGACTACCTCACCAACAGGCCACAGTATGTGAGGCTACACAACTGTGTGTCGGAGGTGGTGGATTCCAGCACCGGGGCTCCTCAGGGGACGGTGCTCTCACCGTTCCTCTTCTCCCCTTATACATCTGACTTTATATACAACACTGGCAGTTGTCACCTCCAGAAGTTCTCTGACAACTCGGCCATTTTTGGCTGTGTGTCAGGGGGAACAAGCTGGAGTACAGGTCAGTCATCATGGACTTTGTGGACTGGTGTGAGCGTAGTCACCTGTGCTTGAACACCAGTAAGACAAAGGAGATGGTGATTGACTTCCAGAGGAGAACATCACAATACACACTGGTGAGCATCCAGGGCTCGGATATTGCGGTAGTGGACAGTTTTAAATACCTGGGTGTTCACCTCAACAAGAAACTGGACTGGACTTACAACATCGATGCCCTGTATAAGAAGGGCCAATGTCGCCTCCACCTTCTGAGGAGACTGAGGTCCTTTGGAGTGTGTAGGCCTCTCTTAAGAACTTTTTATGACTCTGTGGTAGCCTCTGCTATCTACTGTGCCGTGGTCTGTTGGGGAGGAGGCAGCACAGACCGGGACTAAAAGAGATTCAACAAGCTGGTCAGGAGGGCCAGTTCTGTCCTGGGCTGTCCTCTGGACTTTGTGGAGGAAGTGGGTGAGAGGAGGATGTTGGCCAAGCTAACATCCATCATGGTCAACACCTCTCACCCACTACATCAGACAGTGGAGGCGCTGTGCACATTGCTGTTGTTCTTCTTGTTTCTCTATTTTGCACTGAACTGCTGTAACAATTGAATTTCCCCAACGTGGGTTCAATAAAGGATATTTAATCTCTATCTACAGTCACAGTTCCATTCACACACACATACTGATCTGGTGACAGCTTCACTGCCAAACACTGGTGCCAACCTATAATGACTGGCAGCAATGTGGAGTTCCGTGTCTTACCCAAGGACACTTCAGAACATGGGCGGACAGGGTGGGAACCTCTGCACCACAGCTGCCCCATAGACCTGTTGAGCGAAAATAGTCATGCACAGATTGTAGTGAGCGGTTAGGCAACACATAAGGGTAAGTAAGATTGAAGTAGGTGAGACACAGGCACATTGTACGGATTTTTCATTTTGTCAATCCCTTCTAAACCTGCACACTGTGCAGTTAGTGCTGTTCAACTGATAAGTGCACGCCTGTTTGGCACTGCTTGACTGCTGAAAATGAGACAATTAGACAATCAGAGTGTAGTTTGTGTGGGCGTCCCACGGGGACTTACATATCACTTGCACACCCCATGCATGCGGCATTTGAGCTCAGTCAGTAAGGAGCCAGTGACATTACATGAATGTTCTTCTTTATTTAGCATTGTATTAATGATGTCAGTGAAGGGCTCAAAAATGTCTGAATCATCTGTTAATTATATTCTGTCCATGCATACTCATTAAATCATTCCAAATGGTCTGTCCATTCCATTTTGTTGTGTTTGTGATGTTATAATGCTTCCAAACAGACGTTGGTTTTTTTTGTTTTTTTTTTACAGTGGAGCATTAAACCAATCATATTTCAGCTGTCCTTTGTTGCCAGGGATGGTCAGAGCTAAGGAGGCATTCGGTATCCGTTGTAAAGGCCCTCTAATGCAAAATCAATGTCAGTCATTCATTAGCTTCAACCAATCAGATTTTGAGTAGGTGTCAGCAGGACCTTCTAGGAGGCTTAGACAGCGTTTACAGTATTCAGACCTTCTGATTGGACAGAAGTTTCAGGAAGACAGGAAAAATTTCCCACATGCAGCCTTGCCCAGTTTGACACAGCACCACAAAGCACTTTTTGATCTGTCTCAGTTAAAGACAGAGCTGACTGTAATGTATGCCATGGATGATTTTGCAGGAAAATCTCCCACTGATCTCTTTGACTTCCTTCATCAGAAAAATCTAAGTGAGATCATAAGCAGCTGTACTGATTTGTGTGTTTGGCGCTGACCGTCCTTGTGTCCACTGCATCTGTTGAGTGGACATTTTCAGCTCTAAAGCCAATTAAAACCTACACAAAAACAAAACTGGACAGACTCAGCTCTCAGCTCTGACCTTGATGGAATAGAAAAGGACTTCTGGACGGAACAAAAACTCGATAATCTACATGACAGGTGAACTGTTTTTGAGGAAAGAGAGGAGGATGGATTTTGTCTTCAAATATTTCAATTTTTTGATGAGAGAAATGATAAATATCATAATAAATAATATTCCAAATGTATGTGGTTATTTACAATGTTTTTTTTTGCTGGCTGTAGTTGCATCATTTCCTGCTTTGTTTATTCAGTTTATAGAGGCATTTATTGTGGCTACAGGAATTTTCAATATGCAATGCAAGGCTCGTTTCTGCATCCTAAAATGGTTCATGAGGGGGTTGAATGATTTAAACGTAGCACTACTGAAGGGCCAGGTGTGTAGTGGTTCGCCTCTGAATGATGTATTTACCAGTGTTTCTATCAATAAATTCCAGATTAAATAATTCATCAAACATTTTATAAAGAGCACATTGTCACCTTTTTGCCCTCATTATCTGACTCTTTGAAATATAAAGCTGTGATGGGCTGTGTACACAGTGAATATAGTCCCTTGAACGGCTCTGAAACATTTTGATTAGCAGATCAAACTATCTCCACGAGTCCAACAGCTGTGTGTATCTGAAAAACCTCAGAGCAAAAAGTTATATCAGAATATATGCCACATGAACTGTGGAATGAATGCTTTGTCTACCATTTCCCCCCGTGCCGGGTTAAAACATTAAATAGAATCCCTCAGTTATCAAGCTGACCTCAGGTCATTGAGATTCACAGACTGCCTCGCTCTGCCAGTGTCATTATGAGAACTTTGGCAGGGCTAAATTATATCCTTATCTTCCCCCGTCCTGCTCTTAGATACAGATCAGCAGCCATGATGTGATTAGATTTTCTTTGTCCCCCCTTAAGCCTTTTTCTTGTGTGTTTATTTAAGCCACCTCTTCTGCCACTTGATTTAACTTGATTATGGAAGCCAGAAAACTCATAAACACAGATATGACTTCAGACTGCAGTGTGATAATCTGCTTTTTTAATATGCCTTCCAGCTGCAGCAGTAGTTTGAATTGGCATGCTTGTTAGCGCACCCTGTTTTGGATGTTAAACCTTCTTACGGTGAGGGAAAAAAAGAAATCTCAGTGGCTATGATATCTCATCTAATTTACACAATTTACATTGATTGAGTTGCATCATCTTGTTCTCATGTGTGTTTTCTTTTGTCCTTGTTTTTCTTTTAGGTAAGTGGTTTCCAAGACGTCCACCAGGAGACACAGCAAGGAAAAAGGAATAAATGTGCAGCGTTTTGTGTCTGCATGTGCCCGAGGCTTTCTGTCTCCCTCTGCATATTAAGTGATGGCACTGAAAACATACGGAGCATGGGACCAAGGCAAACAGTCAGGGAGAAGCACACATTTGTCTTGGGTTGTGACACCAACAGACTCCTTTGATGTCGTAAGTGTATGCTGAAACAGTAGGATTCAGCTATCTAATGCTTTTCACTAAACAAGATATTCTCTTTTGAGTAATCGGTTGAGGTATTTCTGGGTGCCCAAATAATAATAATAATAATGGATTGGATTTATCTGTGCTTTTCCAGATGCTCAAAGTGCTTACAATATGTTTATTATTCATTCACTCCTCATTCACACTTGGTGATGGTAAGCTACTGTTGTAGCCTCAGCTGCCCTGGGGTAGACTGACAGAGGTGTGGCTGCCAGTTCCCGCCTACGGCCCCTCTGACCATCACCGGGACATTCATACACATTCACACACCAGTGGAGCCACATTGGGGGCAGGGAGGGTGAAGTGCCTTGCCCAAGGACCTTTTTACTGGGTGGAGTAGGGATTGAATCGCTGACCAATCCATCATTGGCCGACCTGCTCAACTGCCTCAGCCACTGGCGCCCAGAATAGGTCAAATGAGGGGTGTTTTTAGTCATTCAATACAGCTTATCTAAAAAAATGGAATGAATCAATATTAGTGGCAGATAAAGTATTTATTTAAGAGTAATTAGGTTTTAGATAACTTAAGATAACTACAGTGTTCCCTGCGTACTCGAGTTTCAATATTAGAAGTTTCACAGATTTTTTTTCAGTCACGTGACTCCTCCAATTCATCACAAAACTCAAAACAAGAACAAAACAAGAAGCTTGTATGACACTTTTGTGTGCTGGGATGTTGTGCAATTCATCCTCATAATAATATAGTTAACAGACCGAAATAATGTACAAAACTGATATTCTCGTCAATGTGTCCGTCTGGCGGAGCAGATATAGGTGCAATTAGACAGACAGACAGACAGACAGACAGACGTGTTAATTGTCCACTGGGGAAAGTTATTTTCATAGTAAAACATTTCTTCATAAGCTATGGAATTATGGTATTCATGCATATGCCTTTAGTTTGTTTTATTTTTGATAAAACAATGTATGGCGTATGTCTCAACCATTCAGAAAGCAACAAGAAATTACATTTGCGCTGAGCAATTTCCCATTTCCACGTGGATTATTACCGACATCTGTAGCTTGTCAGATGCAATTAAATGGATGGAAATAAAATGCCCCATCACAATGCGTAATGACGCACAATGGCTGATCTTGCGCTCTTAGAAGATGTGTCAAATGGAAGAATTGGGAGTGAACGCATCTTTAGACAGCAAGAAGACTTGCTGGTAAACGAGGACGAGTGGCTTTTGAGCTGGTTCCCACTTCCTCCAGCCATCCTGTTGGAGCTTTTGGGGGTGTGTCACCTGGTGCATCTGGCGCGTCGGTCCCCCTCCACCTCATCACCACTCCACTTAAAAGGGATTCCCTAATAATTGTCGCCAGTCTCTCATCAAGAGGGGTCAGCTTTCCTCCACCCGTGGCAGACACACTCTGGCGATGGAGCGCTAGATGTTTTTTTGCCTCGACTTTTAAGTGAAGTTACGTTTTTTTGATTTCCTCTCGGTGTTTGCCATGATTTCGCAATCAATGAATATTCATCTGTGGGCGTTTCACTGACTATTTATGGGCAACTATGGGCGTGTCATGAAGCCGCAAAAGCTGCGCAGCATTTAGAATTAATTGTGATTTATTAGGGGAAAGATGCGTAGGATGTGCGTGCGCACGGTTTTATAAATCTGAATATTTCTGTGCGTACGCACGTCCCATGTTTCATCCATACGCCACTTCTGACGCAAATCGTACGCAAAGTTTTATAAATGAGGCCCCTGGTCTTAACTGGGAATTATCGAACAAGTCCCTGCAATACTGATGATTGATTTTTAATTAAACAAATTTGTTCTATCTAACATATTTCAAAGCTGAGTTGTTGCATGTTACCTGTTGTATTTGCGGTCATAGATCCTTACTATCATTTTTATTTTTGAGCTGTAAATTTCCCTCAGCTTCTCACTTTGAGGGAATGAGTTGCAAAAAATCTGCCCTCAGAATTGTATTGTTACTGTACAAACCTATTAACCCTTGTGCTATCTTGGATGACCCCACCCTTACTTTGACATGTTCTCCCTACCATGACAAAGGTGGATAAAGGTGGAAAAATTTCATGTAATCCATTGAACCAGTGAAGATCACAAAAAATTGAAAAAAAAAGGTTCAGAGCTCTGTCTAGTGAATCTAGATGACCCCACTCCCAATGGTAAAGTGCCTAGGATAGCACAAGGGTTACGCAGTAGTCAGACGTATTTTAGTACAAACAAACCATATAAACTGCAATCTCAGCTCAAGTGTTTGGCTTAAAGTGTGGTTATTACATAAGTTCAAATAATAATGTCAAGTAACACTCACTTGACAATTTTGAACGATATTCAAATAAAACAGAGTTGTGTCAGTTAGTCTGCTGGGATGTTCAACTCTGAATGATTACCATATTCTCCGCACTATGTGGACAGGATTGTAAGGTGCACCATCAATAAATCATCTGTTTTTTAACTTCTGTCATATAGGCCTGCAAGGTGCACCAAACTACAAGGCGCATTAAGCGAGACACAGGGTCCATCCTTCATCACTCCAACCCAGCCATGCAAGACATTTGCGTGCGCCTTTCCTGGGAACTTAACGCCGTGGACAGAACTATGACGTGGGTGACAGGGAACTGCTAGCCATTAAGAAGGTGTTCTCAGAATGAAGACATTAGCTCGTTGGTTGTCACTGACCACAAGAACCTGGAGTACATTACGGCAAGCGGTTGAACCCATGAAAGGCATGTTGGTCCCTGTTTTTTTCATGCTTCGTCAGATCACATATTGCCCATGGTCCAAGAACAGAAAGCCTGATGCGCTGGCTCGTTTACACGACACTACCACCGAAGGATCTGTCGCACCAGAACCTATCGTGCCCTCATCACTCATCCTAGCTCCTGTTCAGTGGGACATAATGACAGAGTTGTCAGAGCTCAATGCCCACAGAGGCTCCACCGCCGTCCTGCTTGGGTGATAGGGTGTACGTTCACCCGTCTCATCGGCAACGGGTTCGCCACTTTGTGCACCACTTGACCACTTGACAGCCAGACACCGTGGTATGGCCAGCACACCACACAAGAACCAGCACAGTGGAGGAAATCAGACAATTAAGCAGCAGCTGCCCTGCTGCTGCCATGACAATGTGCATGCCATTCAAACTTCTAATTCCAACATTTTTTGTCCACTAGGTTTACAATGATGCTCGAGAAGTTACAAGGTGATCTGTAAAATTCCCTAGGATGAGTTTTTGTTTGTAGCTGGCACTAAAGGTGCTTTTTTTTTTTTGAAAATTTGAGATGGTGGCCTCTTCCCGAAGTCAAAGGTCAATAAAACTTCTGAGGTGGTTGTAGACTGAAGCTGGCGGCTTGTCTGTGAAATGTTTTGAAAATCGCACAAACAAAAGTGTTGTTTTCCGGGCGGCCGTGGTGCAGTGGTAGGGCGGTCGACTCATGATCGTAAGATTACAGGTTCGATTCCCGCCTTGCACGCCCAAGTGTCGAAGTGTCCTTGGGCAAGACACTGAACCCCACCTTGCCTCTGGTGGGAGGTTGGCGCCAGTGTTCGGCAGCGGAGCCACCACCAGTGTGTGAATGTGTGTGTGCATGGGTGAATGGGACTGTGACTGTAAAGCGCTTTGGGCCTTCGTAAGAAGGTAGAAAGCGCTATATAAGTATACGCCATTTTCCCATATTTCGGAAAATTGCCAAGTCTCAAACTTTGCTGCAAAATGTCCATCAAGCCACAAGTCGTGTGCCCATCCCATCAAAATTTCAAAATTTCCTTTGGATATCCCAGATTTGTGTATTTTGAAACATTTTTTTTTCTGCTCCATAAGCGATTATTGGCTCATTCACTTTTTTTACTGTTCCGCTGCCCATGAAGTAATTGTCCTGAGGGGGTTGGGGGGTCATTCATTATGTCCAAAATTAATTTTCATAGAGTACTAGGTGTGTGCAAGTTTTGGTGAGTTTTCTTGTATGTGGCGGGGATGACATTTTTGCTCAAAAGCACAGACATTTTTCTTACTGTGAAAACAATATGGTCCTTGCAGTCAGTGACACATAATTAATCCATTTCTAAAGAACCCTGGATGATATTATGCACTGTTGTTTGTGCCAAAACTGGGAAAACATGGGAAGCAGCATTTTTCAGTGGAGCTCTGGCTGCCAAAGTCTGATTTTAGGATGTAAAGTCCAATGTTAGCAAACATACTTGTGTTAATAATGCTTAAGGATAAATGAAAGTTAAATTTGTCACTAGCACTCTATTACCATGTTTCTGACATGTGGACAATTAGCGTAAAAATCAACAACGGAGGAAAAACTATAATTAAGCTCTAAAACTCAGTTATTTTACTGACTCCTCTTTAAATTGAGTTTATTGTGTCTTCTTTTTCATTAAAGGTTCATGAAAAATTCAGCCATTAGGGGACTTTATGTCACCTCATATTAATTCAGCATGGCTAGATATCCCAATAGATGAACAAATAGTGTTCATTATTTCCTTCGGAATCATAGACAATTTAAAAACTATTTTTAACACTGTCGATCGGTTGACAGTTATTAATATAATACCCTCCCCATATCTTGGTATGTATATGGACAATGGGACGTAATTATGAAAACTGGCTTTGAAATGACATTTAATATGTTTTTATTAAATGGGGGTGCATTTCAAAATCATGACAGCTGTAAATTAGGATGAAATGATGAAGGCATAGATGGAATGAAATTTCTTTTTTTTTGTTCAAAGTTTATTAATCACTAGAGTGTCTGAGATCTTTTGCTTTTGAGGAATACTATTTATCTAAAAAATTATGATAAGCAGTTGCCATTAGCCATACATCTGCGCTGCAAATGGCTGTCTGATTATTGGCGGCAGCCTACTGGGTTCATATGCATAACCAAGTAGAAATCCGTGGTATGTGGTAAAACTCATCAAAAGGTGAGTTTTAATAGATTCCATTAGAAAAGCGTCTTTCTTTCTAAATTATTTCCAATATGAACTTTCTTAACAGTCATCTTATATCCAGGCAGCACTTTGAAATTGATCAAGTTATTGGTTTTTATTTCTTAAAATAATTATTCACAAAACCACTAAAAGGTCCCACTTGTACTATGTGATAATTTTGCACTTTAGGGCAGTTGTTAATGGTGTCTTACTTCTTCTTCTTCAAAAAAAAAGATTGTTTGTCTTAGTGTAACAATGCAAGCTAACAATTTAAAGAATGCACAAAAGCCAGTGTGGTTAAAAAGAATTTCACTGATTGGAAAAAAATATTAATATTTTTATCTAAAAATTTAAGAATCAAGAATTAAAAAAAATTTATTAATACATTAAATCTATTCAATTTCTTTGAAAGTGACACACACTTGGATATTTTCAGACAAATTGCAAACAGATCACATGGAAAAAGATTCTTGTGATTTAAGGGGCGACAGTGGCTCAGGTGGTTGAGCGGGTTGTCCAATGATCAAAGGGTCGGCGGTTCGATTCCCCACTCCCACCAGCCAAACGTCATTGTGTCCTTGGGCACTTGGGCACCTGCCTCCAGTTTGGCTCCACTGGTGTGTGAATGTGTGTGAATGTGCGTGGATGATCCTGGTGATGGTCAGAGGGGCCTCCATCAGTCTGCCCCAGGGCAGCTGTGGCCACGCCAGTAGCCACCATCACCAAGTGGGAATGAGGAGTGAATGAATAATAAACATATTGTAAGTGCTTCGAGCATCTGGAAAAGCGCAGAAAAATCCAATCCATTATTAATTTAAGTGGCGCTTTTGTTAACCCGTTTTTTGTTTCTTTGTGCACAAAAATGCTAAAAGTAGAGTTCCACCATTGCTTTTTAATGTGTGCATTTGCACATTACACTTCCCACATTGGAGTCATTTTCTAAGCATCATTTTAGCGACACCTATGGATAAACTTTGCCTGAGAACAATTTCTTTAACACTTCTTGATACAGAGCTTGGAATTTTTTATAACCAAACTTGAAAATGCGCAAAACGGTGAACCCCAGCATCCCAATCGGCTAAATTAACAGGCTCCTTGCACATGTGTGCAGGGTTTTGGGTGGGGCTGAAAAACTAAAAATTCGTATGACATGCCTGCGTCTCACTTACTTCACCATTATGTACCCCTGCATACTGTTTAAATGCTTGCTACGACTTGTTGCCTGCTATGGAAGCTTTTCTGTAGCATAAAACCTCAATACCAGAAATGCTTTTTCATTTTCAAAATGAAGCTGCATTTGTTGACTGAAAATGAAAAAGAAAAAGCAGTTCGCCAAACCACGTTTTCTTTTTCTTCTTCAACACTTAACACTTATTCTGTCACTTAATTAAAATGATAAAGAAAATGCTTTGGGCCAACTATGTGCCCGTACAAGTTTGCCCCTTTTTCATGCGCACCGCACCGATGATGCCAGTTGTGACAAAGCCCTAAGAATATTATCCTTTTCACTGTTGTCTGCTTTACAGCATCAGTTGAAGCTCCAGTGGCATAAATAAACGTATTGATCAAATTGATCAAGACCCCAATTATGACTGTAGAATCATACGTATGCCAAGAAGAGTGTGGCATACATTGCAAAATACCCCACAAAACCTCAGCTTATTTGGTAGAGTTTCTTCAGCCGCAGGCGTCTTCCTGTATGCTGCAGCAAAGACGGCCTTGGAAGGTCATTTCTCTTTACAAAAACAATTGCAGACTCCTTCATAGCCACTCTGATAATGACTGACTTAATTTACTCAAGAATGTTCATTTCCTGTCATGGATGAATAAAGTGTGATAAAGTCTGAAATGAAAATCCTTTTTTGCTCATTGATGTGCTCTGGCTAACAGCTGGGCAATAGAGAAAACACTCATTATAACAGAATAGATGACTACCTCTAATCAGATTTTTTTTCCCCCTATCCTCCTCCTCTGTGGTCTTTTTTTTAAAGTAACAATCAAATGGCTTTTACCTCTTCATTTAGATGTTAATGAAGTTACCCAGAAGGTCAGGTTGTATGCTAACTGCTGCTGGGATACACGGTACTGACTATGCTACATCCTCTAAGACATGGCACCATGGACCATAGATTCCTTCTCTTCGTCCATCTTCCAGCTAGTCTCTAGTTTTGTCCCATGTAGGCCAACTCACATTAGGGCAGTAATCCCCAACCCCTGAACAGTTAGCACTGAGCCACAGAGAAAAAATATTTTCAAAACACACAATCTACTTTTTTCCAGTTTTATTTATTATCTGATTCTAAAGGAAGTTTTATTTTGGAAAACTACTTGATTTAGTTCACTACATCCAACTCATCTCAAGTCGCTCAGTCACATGTCTAAAATAAATCTGCTACTTTCTTAGAACAGATGGGCCAACAAATAAATTGAGACCAACAAGCTAAGTTAACTAAAAACAAACATACCTGGGAAGTTACTTTTTTTCCAGAAAGAGCCAGTGAGGAAACAGAAGAAGAATCTTCTGCTTCAAAGAACAAAGAAATCTGCATTTAACAGACAAAAACCAAGAGTCATTACTCCAAATATGGAGTATATGCAACAGCTGTTCCCACACACATGATGATGTGAAATATTTAGCAACAAGGTGTCTGATGTTACGAGGATGCTAGTAATAAAGGAGCTCAAATGGTGGATTCCTGTTTGTGATTATATTTACAAAATGAAACAAAACATTTTCTCTTCTCTTCACATTTATCTGTCACACCCTCAAAGTTAGACGAGGCCGAAGTTGGCATCTGAATTCGGTTTAGCGTCGACTTTGACAGTTAGGGGATAAGCAAAACTTTTTATCACAGTATAATGGTTCCTACACAAAAAACGGCTGCAGACAAAATTCTTGGGAGGATTAGGACTACCTAGCTTTATTCTGTATTACTGGTCCTGTAATATTCGATGTATAAACTAGACCTGACTGGGAATGGTTGGAAAATCAAGCTTTCTTTCCAAACACAGTAAAGTCACTGCTGTATTGTACATCAGATCTTTCTAGATTTAAATGCCAGAACCCAGTTGTATCTCAGTCCCTTAAAATTTGGTCCCAGATAAAAAAGCATTTTAAATTGAAATTTTTGTTCAGTACAAATGTCATTAACCAACAATCATATCACATGATACATTTAAACAATGGGGTTCTAAAGGGATCTACATAGTAGCAGATTTGTTCATAAATAAGACCTTCTCTACATTCGACCAATTAAAACAAAAATATAATCTTGATAACAAAGACTTTTTCAAATATATACAGATCTGCAACGTTATTAGGGCAATTTTTCCCTCCTTTCCCAGTTAACCAGAAGAAAATGTTATGGATGAGATTTCACTCAAAGACCCATTGAAAAAGGGCTCAATTTCTATAATATATCATATTCTTTTTAACATTGAATGTACCGCTACATTGCATCATATGAAAGTAGCCTGGAGTTTGGACTTGAAAACAACAATTAGGGAAGAACAGTGGATAAAGGCTCAGCAACGAGTTCACTCCTCACCAGTGTGCAGCAGACATGGTTTAATTCAGTTCAAAATCCTACACAGACTGCACTTGTCCAGGAAAAAATGATCAAGAATGTTTTCAGGACTGGACATGCTTCTGCCTCACTGTCCCACACATTTTGGAACTGCAACAAAATCATTCCTTATTGGACAAAAATATTTGAAATATTGTCTCTAATATTTAAGGTAAGTTTCCATTGGACCCTATAACAGGATTATTTGGAGTGCCAACTACTGGAATTTGTTTAAACAGTAAACAAAAAAATGTCTTAAGTTATGTTACCCTATTGGCTAGACGTCTAATCCTACTTAATTGGAAAGGCAAATTTCCCCCGACACATCTTCATTTAGTTAGAAACATAATGCAATACTTAAATTTAGAAAAGATAAAATTTTCATTGAGACAGCAAGAAAATCTTTTTTTGACACATGGCAACCATTTATTGATTATTTCAACAGTATATAAACAAGTCAACCTCTCCTTAAACACGTAATAGTAAAATAAGCAGGGTTTTTTTAATTTTTATTTTTCCTTTCTTCCAATGTTTTTTTTGTGTTGCCCTTTTTTGTTGTTGTCATTTTGACATTGTACTGTTTGTATTGTTTGCTGAAAAAAAACAAAACAGCTGCAGATGTGGTTTTTTTTTAACACAGGGTGAAAATAAACTATACCCTCAAAAGTTTAGGGAAACTGGAAGCCAAGAAAAGAGGAAAAAAAGAATCAGATGTCTTGGCAGGTCCTAGAAAAATTTAGTTTGACATAAGGGTTAGGGACTAATAAACAAGGGTATATTAGTATCATTTTGATAATGTTTACCTCAATGGATAGTTCATTAAACCGGTATGTTTGCTTTATTTTAGGCGTGATTGCAGATAAACAGACAATAGTGAAAACATATGAAACATGCTTTCTGCTCTGCCAGAGTAACTTTTTCTATGTCAAAAAAGAATCCTTCTTCTTCAGAATTTATTACTGCGTGGTTAACCAACAAAGAGAGAGCTCGCTGTCACCTGCTGTGGGAAACTGTGGCATCTGTGCTCAGACTCGGGTCATTATATGTAGCGTTAGCATTAGACAAGTTTAAGCAGGCCAACAGTCAAGCAGGGCTCGATACGGACTGCCCGGAGTGAGTCGGCCTGTAAACTGGGACAGAACTTGAAATCCCCTTTAGAGATGATGGCATGCATTATCTCTGCTCCACTTTCTGCTCCCCACTAATTTTCATTTATTTAACTTATTTACTTATTTATTGAACAGTTTTGGTAAAAACTGACATCTCTGAAACTTGAAAAAGCTAACAGTATAAGATTCTTTTTTAACACCCTGTTTAGGCCCATGCATAATTCATCACCCATTTTTCTAAACTGTGTGCACAGATGGTTTATTATGTTTCAGCTATTGGTGTAAATGAATAGCTTTCTATTTGGTTTTGACATCCATTCTAATGCACCCCAATGGTGCTATTCTTTTTTTACTCTTTTCTCCATCATCTTTTTATTTTTGCCATCCACCCGCTCCTTTATTTTCTATTTTGATGAGTGATTAGTGCGAGAAATAGAGTTGATGTTTTATAAAACCAGTCAGTTTTACCTGAAATATGGTGGTAATCGAACCCCAATGCAGCTTTGCGAAGATAGTATGGTTGAGGCTTTGGGTAACCCACAGCTACAACAAAAAAGTGGAGGACAAAGAGGAAAAAGAGTATCAGTCAGTTGAGGTTTTGTCAGCTATTGACTCTGTGAATTGGATTTAGTCTACACTCGAGGGAGAAGTCGACCTATTCACCACAGAAGAGCAAGTCTCAGCATTTCAATAGAGATAGAAAGGGGCAGTGTATCAAATGCAATGGAGCAGAATTGCAAGGAAGTGCCAGATATCTGATTACAAAAAATTAGAATGAAAGCAAAAGTAGGAGAAAAGATAAAAATGACACATGGAGTGAAACCAAGAATGTACAGAAACAGCTTAGAAAGATGAAAAAAAAGATTAGTAACAGAACAGTGGGAGGAATGCCACACTGAGACATCCTGCCATGTGTAGGATAGCGGCGACTATTAATCACGGGCGCAGCGTCCATATGTATGTGTTTGCACATATATTTTCTGACCTGCCTTCTGGAGGACACTAAAACATTTCTAACTGTGCTGGGATATAGATGTGCTTTGCTAAAACCTCGGCTTTTGTGTCTACAGATGCATTCATTCATCTTCTAAACCTGTTTTGTCCCCTTCGGGGTCACAGGGCTCCTGGAGCCTATTCCGGCCACTTGTGGGCGAAGGCAGGGAACATCCTGGACAGGTTGCCAGTCTGTCGCAGGGTTTACGGCATCTTCAGATGCCATAAACATAAATTACTTCTTCATCAGCTTTTTGGCCAAGTTTTAAAGAAAAATCTTAACTCCGATTTTAATTAACATTCATCATCCCCACAACACCAAGGTCTGTGCACAACTTTGTTGATGACACAGTCATGTTTGTCATGGTTGTATTGAAACACCAAAAACCTGCAGGGACACTGGCCCTCGAGGATCGGAATTGCCCACCCCTGTTTTGGACCCTCCGTTGCTGCATTACTTTCTGAGTGCAACTCAGAATAAACACCTTCTCCCTTCTGCTTTTGGTTGGCTTACCAAAATGATTTTCTCCTTGTTTACCAATAAACATCACTTAATTGGTTTCCATCATTCCTGCTCAGCGCTGCTAAAAGGGAGGAAGAAAAACACATTTATTACAAGCATAGGTAAAATACCAGAGACGTAAAATCAACTTTTTAAAGTAATGCAAGCCTTTTTTGTCAGCAACAGCATCACTGTGACAAAATCTAATTATTTATCTCATCTGTACTTGTAAAACATTAGTATAAGGCATTTGAACTTTCACTTTGTTTTACTCTGTTACTAATTATCTAGTATTTGTTCCTTTGCTGTGATGTCCTTAAATTAACAGATGTATTTTTTAAAGATGTTTAGTAAATAGTATCAACAGCTGTGTTCTGTGCAGTAAAACATTAAGGATCATAACAACAATTAAAAATAAAACAAAGCAAAGAATACAAAAAAAACATTACATTTTAGAAATCAACACAACATTCCAAGTAAAACTGGAAAAGTCAGGTATGAGACATGAGATTGGACGATTTGACATTTTTCAAATGCGTCTTCAACTGCCCCATACCAATAAAGGTATGAGCAGATCCAGCTTTTTGGCATTAACAAATACTGGATATCATCATCATATCTTTGTAGGTTTTTTTGTGTTTTTTTTTACATTTTAATTTGATTTCTGGAAATGAATTTTGTTTCAGGAAATTCTTTCCAATCAATCTGAGTGTAAGGATGGATGGAGGGACAGATGGATGGATGAGAGCTGAATTTAAATGTCAACATCTTTCCTTCTGTCACTACCAAATTCTATTTTTATAAACTTGAATTATAATGGATGATGTCAGATAAACTGTTTTTAATTATAAAAATGAACCACATTATACCACAAAAAAACAACAAATTTTTAATTTTTAACTGCAATTATAACATTTTGTCAACTTGTGAACAACTACAAAACCAAAGGGTTTTCAGAAAACCCAGACAAAATGGGTTATTTCATGTTATTTCTATGTCTGCGTCAACAGCAATGCCACTGCAGCTTGATTCTGTCTTTGATCAACAATGAGGGATTGCAAGTTTTCTTTTTTGAAGCAATTGTTAGGTGTTTCATTGTTGCTCATTTGTTCTCAACACAGACAAGTGTTGTTGGCTGTGCTTGCCATTGAAACATTTTGTTTAAAGGAACATTTTGCACAGCTAGCATAGTTCTTTGGGGTCAATATCTTTATGTGCATGAGTAACCTTTTTTTCTAGCCTGCCGTTAGTGTCTGTGTTACTGGGTCTTTGGTTTATTGCTGGCACTCCTCACAAGACTGAGTACTTCATTGATTTATTCTCAGGAAGCACTAACTGGATTGTAGGTGTCTTCTAACAAAGGCATGCTGATTTATGTCTGCAGATGCCTGGCAACATCCAGCTTTGTGACTTGATCAGTCTCAGACTGCAGCCTTGCATCAATACATTCTAAATGCACACAAAGCTTTTGCAGGCAAACCAGCAGAAGCAGCCATCTTAACAAACAAATTGAACGAAGCTTATCATCCAATACAGATAGATGAAGCTTTGAAATAATTGCAGTTTTAGTCCCCTGACCACATGGAGGTGGTGCAAATGTTGCGAATAAACTCCACAATGAGAAATGTATTTTGGATAAACGTACGTTTCTTTCAAGCAAATGTGTAGATTTGTATAGGGGGTGTGATAGCACAGCAGTATGCTCACACTTTGACTTTACCCTGACTTCATGATCAGCAGCATCAACAAAACTGTGTTGCTTGTCAGTGTTTTGCCATCCAAGCTGTGACAGCCATATGGTTTGAGACCACGAGACTTTAACTGACCTTGTCATCAAGTCCACACTCTGCTTTCAGGTTAATTTTCACAAAAACATGAATACATATACATATATGTGTGTGTATGAGAAGACTATTTATTTGGTTTGGTATGCTTGAATGATAAATGACATAGGCTGTACTTGTTAGCGCTTTTCTAATTTCCTTGAAGCCCCAAAACGGTTGTAGCTATGTTCACACTGGCCTCAGCAACACATGTTCACGCACCAACCTATAACCACCAGGAGCAATATGGGGTTCAGTGTCTCTAGGGAAACACTTTGACAAATGGGAGGGGAAGGAGGAAACCATCCCTAGAATCTTTGAATCAGAGGTTGACTGTTTTACATCTGCTTCAAAGCCGCCACACCAGATAAGTCTAAAATGCAAACATGATGTAACCACTTGCTTAAAAACAAGTTATTTTCCAGTAAATTTTAAAAACTAATTGTTGGACCCAGTGCTTTAAATGGACAACAAGAAGCTGTGGTACTCTCTTTACCGGAAGTCAAAGTCAGAGAATCTTAAATGTGAATATTGATCAGGAAAAACAAGTAATTTTTTCTATGCATCATAATATGAAATAAGAAAGAGGGGGCCCAGGTCAAGTCTATAAATGTCTAAATGTCTAAATATCAATTGATTGACCATTGATTGTGTACATAAAATTATTTTAAATGGGTGTATCATGACAACATTGATTTCCATTTGATTAAAGAATTTGCAAACAACTAACAACAGTGTAACAAAAAATGTAAAATTTTCTTAAAATGGAAAAACTCAGTGATGATGTAATTAAGTGAAATGTGCTGATATACATACAAATAATATAACCAAAAACATTAGTTTACTTGCACTTCTGTATAACCTGTTTAAACATACTGAGAGCATTCAAGATAATCTAGGTCAGGGGTGGCTCTTGGCCAATGAGCGTGCGGCTCTTTGCGGCTCATCATATTTTCAATATACTTTGACTCATTTCATATTTTTTTCCCTCTTAAACCACACTCAAACCGCCAGAGGGTATTGAAAATAAATAATAATTAATAATAAAAGTAATTTGGCAGTGTGTGTGGGTGTGTGTGTGTGTGTGTTTGATTCTGCTCCCGACACATACGTGTCCGCCAATCATTTGCGCGGGTTACGCCCACACATAGATAAAGATTTGATGTGCGTGCAGACCGTTACCCTCATGGTCAAAATGGTGAAATTCAGAGTATATGATAAACACAGGACGTTTCTGGAAGAACGGGAAGATTCTTACTTTTTACTGAACAGAATGGAAAGTCACGATGTTTATTATTATGAGCTTCTGGAAGCAGTAACATTGGTCATGGCAGAAAAGAACAAAACGTATCCCTGGAGAAAATGAAAAACTCTTCCTGATTTGACACAAATTGTCTCCTTTATTAACAAGTTGAAACTTTTTAAAGTGCACATTCAAAACGACAATCTGTCCCCCGTTCATTCTTTGCGGAGCTCACAGCAGAAGCTGCAATCAGAATGAATGAAGCGCAGAACGTGACGCTGCTTGCGCAACTGAACGGAAACGACCGCAGATTACTTTTCTCATGGATCCTTTAATGCAGAGACGGACTGATGAGATCTCCACTGGTCACTGATGAGGCAGCGAGAGATCCAGAGATAAATGAGCAGAAATCTCTGTGAAGAAGGCCCTGTTATAATTTGGAGAACAGACATCGGTCCGTTCTGACCGACACTCATGTAAAGGAGGTGATCAGAGAAGTTACAACTGGCCTGGGGGTTAGCCCCGCCTTCAGCCCCTAAGAGTTGTGGGAAGTGGGGAATTTTCTGTGTAAAACCATCAGCCAGGTAGCTGTTCGAAGAATTACAGTGCATGCCGTTTGGCTGAATGAGTGTGAGCAGGAAGGAGGGGGCGTGAATAACGCAGCCAGTTAAATTTAAACTCAGTACTTGTTGGATTGCTACTCCTAAGTATGAACTGACTCATTGCAATGTATTAATATTTAATAAATTGTTTGCTTTTGATTCAAATGTCAGTCATTCAATTTTAAATTTAAAAACATATAAAAGCAAGATATTCTAATGAAGGTCAAAATTAATTAAGTTAATTAAGTTGCACACCTTAAATGTAATGTTTTTATTGTGTTTATTGTGAATATGAATCACTTAGACACCAGAAGGATGCTCTGTCCAGATGTTTGTGTATTTGTTGGTGTAAGGGTCATTGAAAGAGGAATGTTGAGTTACAAAGAATTACCAGTTAAATACTGTTGGATGAATGGTGAAAATATTCAGTTTTTATCATCTTAAATCTGACTTCAGAGAAGTCAGTGCCTCACCAGCATCAACCTCACCGCCCGTCACTGAGTGGTTGTGTGAGTCAAAGAAAAGAGTGAGATGAAGACAGAGAGTGTGTGGAGGGGGTCTCTGACCTCCAGGGTAGTCTCTGTGTTAACTCTGGTTTAGCTGCATTGATGTGTGTATTGAGGATGGACACTTTCCTTGAAATAAACACTAGTACAATACTTGCTGTAATGTTGTAGGGAGAGGAGTGTGTTATGGAAAGTAATACGGGTTTAATTGCGTGTTTGTGTGTGTACGTTTTGGCAGGTCAGTGTGTGGTGTGGCTCTTTGACTCTCACAGTGAAAAAATTCGGCTCTTGATGTCAAACTTGTTCGCCACCCCTGATCTAGGTAATCTCAAACGTGCTTAATATATGTCTATGTATCAGCAATAATTAATTATTAATTCCTTCCCCATGATCAATTTCCAAACGCTTATCACTTTTGTAAATTTAAAGGGACTTCCTCCATATTTCACTACCAAATTCAAGTCTGTGATTGGTCAAACTTTGACCTAGTATAATTTTCATCGCGCATGTAATGGTCATGTGTTTTATATGTAGAGCCGCAATACGGTCAGAGAAACTTGCATTGCGAAAATTTTGAAGACAGAATGCGAAAACGTGCTTTTACAAGGAGTTTTGTTGAACACGCGCGTTGCTGAGGGCAGTGTGAACCTAGCGTCATGCGTGAATTGTAAAACCATTCAAGAACAAAAAGAAAACGCTGCCATATTGATGCTGCAGCTGCTGTTTCTGCTGATGCTAGTGCACTGGACTCCGTTCAGAATTTTCAGAAAATGTTTGACAGAGGGGACGTCCACAAGTATTGAATAGGAACAGCTTGATAAATGTTTGAATGGATTGATTTTTTTTAACTAATATATTAGTGAGATGTAAAAATGGAATTTGTTTTTAGCTTACATGGTAAAAAAAAATAACAAAGTAAATATTATCAACAATATTAACAAATATTAACCACTTTTTAGTCCTTGTTTTTTTTTTTATTTGGAACGCTTTTCTCACAAAAAGTGGACTATTTGTTACGTGTTGCAGCGCAACATAACAAATAGTCCACGTTGCGCCGCACCACTGCTGCAGTCAAGTTTCGGTGATATAAAGCGATCTATATATATGCTGATCTTTCCGATGGGTTGAATAAAGCATTGGTTAAGAGAGAAAGTTCACCTCTTACCGCTTGTTTTTGTCCAAATGATGAAACTAAAGGTTGTTTTAAAGAAGCCGGCACAGTGATACAAAACATTTAAGCTAGGTGACCGGAACTTCGTTTCTCACCGTGCGGTCATCCTGTGGTATATCACTTTTTAAGGCATGCCCAGCAGCCAATCAGAATCGAGTATTCACCCGGACCATGGTATAATATTTGTTCTCTCACCCCAATTTAAAGTTTTTCTCTAGAGAATAACCAACTGTTCCCAGTTTGCACTCAATATTAATGTGTTTCTTATTCTTTTTTATGACAGCCATATGGCCGCTGTCTTTTTCACCTTTGTCCCTCATCGCCCTTTACTAGGGCTATTTTAAGAGTTTCTTTGTAGGGGAACGCTGCATGTGTCTTCTCCATGTCTGTGCCAAACAGTGTCAGTTCACTCACTGAGGTAAACTGTGATTGCAGCATATGGAATTTTGATAGCATGGCTGCACGACCTGTCCGTCACCCAATAATGTGTCTGTAGAGAGATTTTTTTAATGTCTTTGAAGTGGATGTGTTCAGGTACCTGTGGATGCTGGAGAAATGCTTTGCTTTTCAAGCATCTTAGAGCTGGTGTTATAGTGCTCCCATTCTGTGTACAGCTGAACAGACACACTTACACACTGACATTTTGTCCTAAAGAAGCTCCACGGGATCGTGTTTTTGGTCTCCACACACATAAGAATTACCTGAAAGTGAGCATGGACACTGAATTCACACTCCTCTCTGACATACTCCCCCTTCCTATACTGTTTGACTTACTATTCCACATATCCAACTGTGCTCGGATCTGACTGCTCCACTTTCATCTCGGTGTGTGTGTGTATGAATTCTGATTGTGTTCAGGCATGTCTTGACAGCTTCTTCTTGCGTAGTTGGTGGTTAGAATTTTCATTCTCTGACTGTCCTTTGCAGTGTATCTTCTCTATTCAAGCCAAGCACTGTTAGAAAAGGGGGATGTTGAATAATAAACAAGTACCATATTTTTCGGAGTAAAAGTCGCGCTTTTGCATAGTTCAGCCGGGATGTGACTTATACTCATGAGCAGCCTATATGTGATTTTTTTTAAGCATAAATAGGCCCGTATGTTTGATATTTCCCCACTAACAACTGTTATCCCTTTAGCGGTTGTTTCCTGCTAACAACCACTAGAGGGCACTGTAGATGTGTGCATCACAATTTGCTACTGAGACTAACGCAGAAGAAGAAGAAGCGCCGTTCAAAACAAATATGGATTGTTCTACTCCTGAAATTTATAGTTTTCTTGATTGCTACAAGACATTATTATTCTTGTTTTTATTTCTTCCTTCCTTGGATGAGTGCGGGACAGCAAGTCATCAAACTGGAGCACAGAGACATGGAGGTACCGCTGAAAGTGGCCTCATTCAGCTCCTGAAAAAAAAAAAGATTGAATTGTCTCATGAACTCAGAAATGGAGACGTGATTATCAATCCTTTTGTAGAGCTCTTCAAAAGGATTCAAAAGAATAAATCTGATCTCATAATGTCATCCGTGTCTTCTGAACATTGTCAAAAAGATATACAGTCAGTGCTTCCATGTAGCGATGAGGCTAAAAACAAGGCAGTAGCTTCTCACAGACTGTGAACACTTTTTTTGGACAAGCGTCCAGCAGCTAATTTGTGTCGGCTGGGTTTTTTTTCAGTGCAAAAAAGATGCAGCGGACACAAGTTTGATCTGTGAATCTTGTTTGGTGTGAACGCAGCGTTACACTGAGCTTGGCGGATTTTATCCGAAGCTTTGCACTTTTCTTCCAAAAGTGTGACTTCACCGTGACGGTTCTGGGTTTGTATGTTTGCCTTTTTTTCATTCTGTGACATTATTCCAATTTTCTCTCCCAACAAAAACAGTTTTTTCTGCATATATTAAATGTAGGTCATTCACCTTGATTATCTGGCGCATGCCCTGGCAGCCCCCCCGCCGTGCCCCACAGAAGTTGCCTCTTTTCTTTTATCATGTTGCTGCACATCATTAAAGCCTACCCGTTCGCAAAGTCGCACATGTTACTGTGAATGTTGTTAACACTTCTGCCATATGTTGTGGACAGCAGTCACAGGTTTAAACATTGTTGCACAGACAGATGCATCTCTATCCATTGCACCTCGTTATGTATTCATCTATGCACAATTTACTGTCTGCCAAGTGACAGCTGAGAACATTTGTTAGACATTTAGTCACACCAATGCACAGCTCCAAACCTGTACACCTGCTCATGCATACGATGTTTCTCTTTGTTCACTAATAGGGATGGTTGTAAATGAAGTTGTTTCACATGTAATTAAAGCTGACATCCATATTGCGGTTGCATATGCAAAAAGGCATGCAGAAAAGGCAAAAAAGTGAAAGTCACTCATTAATGTACAGAAATACAAAATGTTTCTGTATAAAAGAAAAAAAACTTAAAAATGAACAAACCTTTTTTTGACCTGTGTGTTGGGATTGGGCAACCTCTTTGATTTACTGTCAGATTGAAAATAAGTTTTGCGAATAAATAAATACCAATAATTAAATAAATAATTAGAAACATGCAAAATAATTACCCTCTGTAGCTTCATTTGTTGTTTTTTGTATTTTTTATTTTTTACCCTCTGTAGCTTCCTTTTTGAAACCTAGAAAAAAAAAAGTTTTTTTTCTATTTAAAAAATTACATATTTTTTACAAGACGTATTCGTAAATGTCTTTTTTTTTCAGTTTTGTTTTTCTCTTTGAAGGCACATTATTTTGGATTGTTCTTGTCTTCTATTTCCCATTTGTTTCTTGCAGATTCATTAGTTGGTTTCCCTTGATGCATTTTGCTATGAGTTATGCAGCCCTAAGTGGAAGTTGATGGCGTCCTTTTCATAAGCTTTGTGCTGTAGGGTAACTAAACACATCACATTAAGCAAAGACATTTATGACAAAAATGTCACCTAATGTGACACATTGAAAAAAGGCGTTGCTGCTTTTAGAAAAAAATAAATTTATTCTTCTATGAAATTGGAATATTCTGACAGCCATCTGTCAGAATATTTCAATGTGTGAAAAGATACTGTGTTTAGTTACAGCAGTTAAAGTGAACGTTTCAAAAGAACTGTCCTCTGGATTGTGGGGTGTTTCCAGTGAAGTTTAAAAACGTTCACGTGGTCAGACAAAGATAAGACCTTACTTGTTCCATTTAATCTAAGTTGTGTTTGTTAGAATTGGGGTCAGAGGTCTATGTGGCTCAGTCTCTTTTTGTGCGAAACCCTTCCAACCATGTCTTTATGGGTTTTGCCTTGTGCACTTTGGTACAATCATGCTGAAATAGAGAAAAGCGCAAGTTAAAATCTAATATTGAAGCATTCAGCGGGATTCAGGCTCTCTCTGGAAATGAAGGGCTTTCTCCAAATGACCCACACCATTGTCACCTTTCCACCAAACTTGACAGTCAGAGGTAGACAGCTAATAGATAGATAGATAGATAGATAGATAGATAGATAGATAGATAGATAGATAGATAGATAGATAGATAGATAGATAGATAGATAGATAGATAGATAGATAGATAGATAGATAGATAGATAGATAGATAGATAGATAGATAGATAGATAGATAGATAGATAGATAGATAGATAGATAGATAGATGACTTTATTAATCCCACAATGGGGGAAATTTCATTTATCTGTGGCAGCAATGACATTCAGAAATAATCTATATAATATAACATCAAAAAGGACATCACAAATGACATTCATATTAAATAATTAAAAATATTACTAAAATTAGAATGAAAAATTATTATTAAAAATGAGATTCTTATTAATTAAATAAATAAATAAATATTAAATAAATACAGCTGCAAAAGTGTAAAAAACATGCAGTCTGCAAAACATGTAAACTGTAAAAAAAAACGTACGAATTTTTTTTCAAAATACAGAAATAAATAATGAAGTTCACACCAAAAACAAACAACTGTTCAGGAACAAAAAAAAAAAACAATTTAAAAATGAAAACAACAACTACAACAAAAGAAAATAAATAAATGAGTGAATGAAAAAACACCGCGTGGCACATAATGTGTCACTGTAACACGGTGTTCTACAGTCTGATGGCTGTGGGGAGGAATAACCTTTGGTAGTGCTCCTTCTTGCACTGTGGGGGCAACAGTCTGGTTCTGAAGGAGCTGGTCAGCGCCTCTACAGTTTGGTGCAGGGGGTGGGAGGGGTTATCCATGATGGATGTTAGCTTAGCTAACATCCTCCTGTCTGCCACCTCCTCCATGGACTCTAGTGTGCAGCCCAGGACAGAGCCGGCCCTCCTAACCAGTTTGTTAAGCCTCCTCATGCCTCTGCCTGTACTGCCCCCCTGCCCAGCACACAACTCCATAGAGGACCACTGAGGCCCACCACAGTGTCATAAAAGGTCCTCAGCAGCTGTCTGCACAGGCCGAACGACCTCAGTGTCCTCAGCAGGTGGAGGCGACTCTGACCCTTCCTGTACAGAGCATCGTGTTGATAGACCAGTCCAGTCTGCTGTTCAGGTGAACATCCAGGTATTTAAAAGTGTCCACGACCTCAATGTCTGAACCCTGGATGTTCACCGGTGAGTGTGGTGTAGGAGACCTCCTGAAGTCCAGGACCAGCTCCTTTGTCTTGCTGGTGTTTAGCAGCAGGTGGTTAACTTCACACCAGCCAACAAAGTCAGAGATGACCCCCCTGTACTCCTGCTCGTCCCCCCCTGATACACAGCCCACAATGGCACTGTCATCTGAGAACTTCTGCAGATGACAGTGGTGGGAGTCGGAGGTGAAGTCTGATGTGTACAGGGTGAACAGGAATGGGGAGAGCACAGTCCCTTGAGGTGCCCCGTGCTGCAGACCACCACATCAGACACACAGTCATGCAGCCTCACAAACTGTGGCCTGTCTGTGAGGTAGTTGATGGTCCAAGCAACCAGATGTTGGTCCACCCCTGCAACCTCCAGCTTCCTCCTCAGCAGTGATGGCTGGATGGTGTCTCCCAATGTCTCCCAGCATCAGCCAAACCTAAAACCATTCATCTGAATGCCACATACAGCAGTTTTTCTGTCATTACAAGTTGATTTATTTGCACTGCTCTACAAAAATGCAGCTGCTCAGCCATGAAACATTCTATGACGCTCCTGATAGGAAGTCTGCATCTTTAACTAACTTTAATCCACTTAGCATCTTAGCAATACTCATCAAAGTGTTAATTTTATAATTAATTACATGCATATTTCTCAGCATAATGCCACAAATGCATTTTCAGGGGTCCTAGTCAAAACTCGTGTGTCATTCATGAGGCAGGAGCTCTGCATCTGTGCATCTTGTAAAAATGAAATCAGGTTCATTCAATGAACTGTGTCACTCTTGCTTCCTTCTAGGAGGCGGGGCTATACTAAAGCCCACATGACATCCAGTTTCTTGCTTACTTACCAAACCCGTTGTGAACTCAGTGAAATCATAATTTTTCAGCCCCTACAGACACTGTCTGGAATTCCTCTTAAAAGAACAGTCCAAATTTTCAAGGGAAACCAGAAAAGGAAATTCTACAAGATTTCGGAATTGTATCACCTATTATTAAAATTATTATTTTCATGTGAATAAACTGTTTAATGTGCAACATGAGCTTAAAACAAGGCAAAAACAGTAATCGTCTCATTACCTTTCAGAAAGGATGTGAATCAACGTGTTCAGATTTGTAAAACTGTTACACCAGAGCTTTAGATCCTGTGTTTACATTTCTTCTTTCCAACCAAAGTATGTAACACTTTATTTGTAAATCGGTAAAACGCTGATTTAAAGTGTTACTTACTCTTGCAAAACCGCTTTCTCTGCCGATCATACAGGTTTTTGCCATTTTTCCCTTGCAGACAGCCCATATCCACCTACAAGGACAGTTGTGACTAAGGCATAATTTAAATGAAAAATGTCTGTTTTCTTTTTTTATTTGCTGAGCACCAAAAAGGGGAAACTGAACTTTTTTGTCAGCAAAGCAAGGAAACTTAAATGTCCAGAAAGCACTGGATGGATCAGACTGAAACTTCTGCATTTACTGACAAAGTATTTTGCTTTATTATTCTCCCTTCACTTTGAATCTGTGATCCATCACTAGCTCCATCAGGTCATGTAGACCTTCGGTTTTACTCGTATCCATACGCATGAACAACACTTCAATCAAGATCTCCTTTGCTATCAGCGCGGGTAAGCGGTGTGCATTGTTTAATTTGCCCTTATCACAACTGTATTGACGTGGTGGCTCAGGGCCATAGATTAAACGTCATTATTGAAAGAGAAGAGAGCCGGATGGATGCAGCGTGTAATTACAAGGACACATACAGTGCTCTGATATATCCATCACTTCAGACTCGAAGAGAATGGCTCTGTTTGCAGGGTGCTCACATCCTCGCATCGCTGCTGTTTATCACTGTTTTGTTGAATCACTCACACTTGTATGCCTAAAAAAAACAAAAAAAAGGGTACTCTAATCGAAGCACCGTACAGGCTGGAATTTTGAGAGTTTGGTTTTTAACTGTCTGACCATGGTAACAAGGTCTGGTTATGGGATGTCTTTCAAGACTAATGGTTGAAGTCAAGGTATCTTCCTTTGTCCTCATCCCCGTGCTACCCTCTGCTCTATTTATTTGTTTGTTTGTTTTTATTGGACAGCATTTGATAAACAGTGACAATTTGGTTAAAAAAATGCAATGCTCAAAAAGAAAGGTTTCCTATTTATTTTTTCTATAGGAACTCATAGAATTTGCCACCAAACATACATGAAAACAATGACTGTCTACTGACACCTAGTGGTAACTGAAGCTCACTACAGCTTCATTTTTTCTTCATTTTTTTCATTCAAATCTAAAAAAAACTTTAAATACAAACTGAAATAGAATGTGGTACCTTGATTATTTGCAGTTTTTATATCTGCATGAGTGGCCGTACGGTGGAGCAGTGGTTAGCGCTCTTGCCTCACAGCAAAGGCCCCCAGTTCAAGTCCCAGCTGGGGGACTTAAAGCAGAACATCAATGGGGGTCCGTTCTGGGTGGAGTCGGCATGTTCTCCCCGTGCATGCGTGGGTTTTCTCCGGAGACTCCAGCTTCCTCCCACTGTTCAAAAACATGCTTCATAGGTTCATTGGTTGCTCTAAATTGTGCATGGGTGTGAATGTGCGTGTGCATGCGTGTGTGATTGTGGCCCTGCGACAGACTGCGACCTGTCCAGGATGTCCCCTGCCTTTGCCCATGAGTGGTCAGGATAGGCTCCAGCAGCCCCAAAAGGGACAAAACGGGTTTAGAAGATGAATGGAAATAAAGAAAGGATACATCTGCATGTACTTGTCATCACTGTAGGATTAATTTTTCTTGCCTTGGTTTGGTAAATCCTCAACAGAATTGGCTTGTTCTGCCTGTATAGCTAGACATGGATTATGGATGGTGGTTATTCGCTGACATCTAAGGAGAAAACTCCTTCTTTTATTTTTCTCTTTTTCTTGGAGGACATTGTTGCTGCCCAACTCTTTATAAATCATTTTGGGGAAAAAATTTCCCAATTTTCTTTCTAAATTGCCTTTTTTTGTTAAAAGGTCAAAGGAAATAGATGGATAATAGATAAGGCAAAACTTGACAGCAAATATGGGACATTTAATGTTTTTTAAAGTAAAGTTTAGGAACATTTTAAAGGTCAACCCACAGTTATATATTACACAACATTTGTTTAAACTGCAGCTGAAAAGTTCCATTGCTTTTTAAGTTTCAATCAGTCTCCCTGGTCTTTCCTACTTCTTTTACCATGATAACCTTGTACTTTGTTTTATTGTGGCGAGTTTTCAAATCTAATGCAATTAATCTTTCTAGCACTAATCCTTACATGAAATTATTTCCCTGGTTAACATTTTTAAAAGTTTTAATTTATAAAAAACAACAGGCCACCAAGATAAGTTATATAAATATATGGTTTTCTATTATAAAAGGCCAATCTTTCATTTCTGTTCTTATCTTCTGTGCTAAACATTCACCTAAATGAACTTTTGCCACTTGGTGCAGAAACTAACCTGTCATCAGTCCCTTAAAAATACCATAAACATTTGAGACATCAAAATTAAATGTAATGACTTTGTTTAACACTTTAAAGTGTTTAAAATCGTTAGGGGTGTCATGGTTTGAGTTTGTTTTGTCTTGGTTTTTGCTTTTGTTCTTGTTCTGTCTTGTTTGGTTCTGTTTCCTGTTTTATTTTGAAAGGGTTCCTGTCTTGTCATGTCTTGAGTTGTACTTCCTTGGTCCCCATCTGCCCTGATCGTGTTCACCTGTGTCTTGTCTGCCTCGTCTTTATTTAAGTCTCGTCTCTCCCTTCCTCTTGTGCTGGTCCATTAACGCCATTATGTCTTCTATGTTCCATGTTTCTTGCCACGCCATGCCACAGTGAGTTTTGTTTTTGTTACCCTGCTTAGCAGCGCCTTTTGTTAAGATTAAATTCCCTTGCCCTTGAACCGTGTGCCTCCTGCCTCTGCGTCTGGGTCCTACCGGCTCTCGAGCCTCCCGCATCGTGACAAGGGGCTCTGTAAAGGAAACAATGGACTTTTATCATTAGCCCTATGAATGTTAATTTTGAATCCATTTCTAACATAATTTCTTGGAATGCAAAAAGGAAACTCTTTGATCTGGATTGTTGCTTTCCTTTTAACTTAAAAATGAACACGACTTAGTGTTTATTTCTAAGCAAAGTGAGCAGATATTACAGATGTGGAGCTTAACTTTTTGAGGGGTTTTGAGCCTTTGTTCCACAATGTGTGGGAAGGCAGTATTGGCTAAGAAAATCGTTTACTGCTAAACTATAAGCTGCATAATGATGCCCAGAGATGCAGTATATTTGCTGATTGGATTTGTTCTACTTTGGCTTGTGTCTCTGTGTGCAATCACAGATCAAATCAGGGATAGTTCTCAGTTTTTAACATGGTAACTGATGGGCTCAATATTAAAAGATGATTACACTACAGCTTATACTGGCAAAATATCTGCATTTTTTTTTTAAGGATCTGCACGTCTCTCGCTTGTTATGCTGTTTTAAACCCCTTCTTTTTTCCTCCTTCTCTCTCCTTGCACACTTTTGTGTGTCTGTTTGTGTATGGGTTTGTACGTGGCGATAAAGTTATTGTCTACCTATTGGAAAAGTAGGTGTTTTATTCTCTTCCCGCTTTACGTCAACATGAGCGATGAGCTGAATGCTTTAATGTGTGTCTTTTTTTTGGTGTGTGTCTGTGTGTGTAGATATATCTTTGGTATTTTTACTTGTGACATTTTTCTGATGATGGAGGACACATATGAAGAAAATGGAACTTAAAATTGCCTTTCTGAGTGTTATTCTTTATTTAAGTTTTTGTGAATCAGGAACAGATAAAAATACCATTTGAAAAAGGTCATATTTGTAACGTAGACAACATGCTGGGTGGGCCAAAGTCTCTGTGTTCCGCTTCATTCTGATGCACCCACTATCAGACAAATAGATCTACGAACGTCTTTGTTTTCCTTGTCTGAGCTTAAATCTGGATCTAAACTGTACGGCTGGATAGATCTGATACTGATCACCATTTTTGTTGGACCTCTAAAGTTACTTTGGGGGTGTGAGGGGCTGTTAGCTAGCGGGAGGGTGTATCAACAGGGAATTCTCAGCAACGAGGAGGGGAAGAGGGGCGGGGTTGCTCCACTCAAACACAACTCCGAGGCCCCTACTACTCCTACTGTAGCTCTGCAGAAACTGTGTCCTAGAAAACAACACAGATTCTTTGACTTTGCCTAAAAATGTAATCATTACAATCAAAAGACCACTGGAAACTCTATTACAATAGACCAGTGTTTTTCAACCAGTGTGCTGTGAGAAAATAGCCATTCACTGATCTAAAAACATTTCCCATCTCCAGGATTCAGCTCTGTGTTCATCCAAACAGGCCCCTGATAAATCACTGAGTAGTTAGGAATATGAAAGATCATAGAATACTTTTTTCTTTGTGTTTATTTGATTCTATTAAAGACACTTTGATAAGAATGAAGGTACCACGATTTAGCTGCAGCTGCAGCTGTTTTAGGAAAAGTCCCGCCCCTTCAACTGTCTTTGCCAATCATTCTTGGAGGCTTAATCATACATCATCAGTCTGACCAATCAGAAGTGGTTAAAGTCTTCACTTCCATGTTCAGATTCTGCTCATAAAGTCGCTCAGTTCTAACAAAAATACCAGCTAAAGCTCGTCTTTAGAGGTGAAGCTTTCCACAGAATCCGGTGTCAGACCGTAGAACAAGAGAACAAAACAATGAAGCTCAGAGAGGAGAGTCAGTCTGCCTTATGCTGCCATCAATCACACTACATCTCCCATGATGCATTGGGTTAAAATGACAGCATCTCAGCGTAAAATGAGTCTTCCCTGTTTAACGTCTTGAAACTACATCGAACAGTTTTTCAATCTTCTTGATGAAATCAGAGGTCAACAGTTTAGTTCTCCTAGGTTTGTGTTTCTTAACAGCCAAACATCCAGCATTTAAGAAACAGGATTAAGGTGAAGTAGCCAACAGACACTATTAAAAATTTTGTTAAAGTTTTCAAAGACCTCATCTTTGATGAAGACAAAAGAAAAACTAATAAAACTTTTACATGTTCACTTTTTGTGTAGCTACAGAAAACATTTATGTTAGTCTTTTTGTGTAAAATTTATCAAACATATTGTAATCATACAATTATTCAGAAAATTACAGTTTCCTTTGCACCAACATTGAAATAAATATAAAAAAAAATCACTATTAAGAAAGAACATATTTGTTTTTTTGTGAGGTTACATAAAATAGCATTTTAATAAACTGGAGGACAAAAAAACTAGCAGGGTCAGATTTCAAATAATTTAGTTAAAAATTATTATTGAAAACTAACTTAACTTTTATTTAATCTTTTAGAAAAAACACAGCTGCAACTTCCAGCTTTTTCTGCCATAATTATCACAAATATGCACGTGAGAGATTGCAGAGGGACTGCACATCAATACAGACTGTAGAGTTTCTCAATTTTTAATATTTGGATGCTGGTGTCCCGCGGGATTTTTGTCAAGAATAAAGTGTGCCTTGACTCAAAAAAGGTTGAAAACACTGCAATAGATCAAAAAATTGTTAAAGACCCACATGACCCTCCAGATCAGAGATTGACAAACCTTTTGGCTCGTGGGCCACACAGGGTTCTAAAATTTAACAAAAGGGAGGGGCCAGGAGCTGATCCATGGATTGTCTTGGTAATCTACCTCAAAAGAGAAAGAAATGCCATGGAATCCTGGTGAAAATATGCTTTAATTTGGAAAAAGAGAATGTGGCGGCCAAACACTCAATTGTTACAAAATATGAAATGTTTTATTTGCTCCAGTCTCTGTGCTACATTTCAGAACAGTGACTTGTGTTCTCATTTTAGTGCCAATTGCACAAATGGGTTGTCCCTTAGGGAAAAACACAAATTTAGAGAAATGCTGCGTTCATGTGGTGTTGGAAGGGTTGGAAAAATGACCATCTGACTTGGAAAACACACATGAACTTTAGGGATTATCAATATAATTTATTCTAGTTTAGTGGGCCAGAATAAATAGTTTGACAGGCCGTATATGGCTCTGCTCCAGATCCTCTCGGTAATAGATGAGCTCTTCCAAATAAATGTCATACTGCAAAAATCTCACCAAGTTTTTTTGGGCAAATTTGTAGTTTAAATATCTTCTGACACTTAGTCTAAGACAAAACTAACATCTTGCTAAAAAATGTACTAGTGATGATTGTTTTAAGACAATAAATATTGAACAGCTTTAGTCATTTGATTTGAAAAAAAAATAAATACAACAAAAATCTTATTTGAAGCAATATCTAATTAAACTTTTTTTTTTTGTACTTTATATTGTCTATAAGCAGATGTTTTATTTGTGACTGGTGATTGGTCTTTTTTAGGTAACAAACATTTGATTTGGGGAAACTGGAAAGTTGAAATACATTTAGGACAGAAGATTAAAGATAAACATGCACAAATTACTTTTTAAGACAAATTAATTAAAAAAAAATGTAATTTTAGTCTTACCTTGGGATGATTAAGATCTAAAAAAATAAAGATAGCTGGACTGTTGTAGAGCTCAAAAAGGATACATATGGGGGTAAAGTATTTTTATGTTTAAGACATAAAACTTACTTTTCAGCAGTTGACGCTCATTTTAGTTCTGCTGCAAAAAGAGTTTACCTCAAAATAGGAAAAGAAACACTAATCTTAAGAAGAAAATAATAAAATGATCTTTCTATGCAGCAAGTTATTTTTACTTAACAATAAACCTTATACTGGAAAAAGGGGAAAATGTATACAAATTTTGAACACATTACATAAATCTTCTTCTTTCTCTTTCGGCTTTTCCCATCAGGGGTCGCCACAGCGAATCATCTTTTTCCACCTCACTCTATCATGAACATCTTCTACCCTAACATTAGCCAACTTCATGTCCTCTGTTAAGACATCCATATATCTCCTCTTTGGCCGTCCTCTTGCCCTCCTGCCAGGCAGCTCCATCTCCAACATCCTTCTACCAATATATCCACTATCCCTCCTCTGAACATGTCCAAACCATCTCAGTCTTGCTTCTCTGACTTTGTCGCTAACGCAGGCAACATGAGCCGTCCCTCTGATGTACTCGTTCCTTATCCTGTCTAACCTGGTCACTCCTAAGGAGAACCTCAACATCTTCATCTCCGCTACCTCCATTTCAGCCTCTTGTCTCTGTCTCACTGCTACCGTCTCTAATCCATAGAGCAGAGCTGGTCTCACCACTGTCTTGTACACCTTTCCTTTGAGTCTTGCTGACACTCTTCTGTCACACAATACTCCTGACACTTTCCTCCACCCGCTCCAACCTGCCTGCACTCGCCTCTTCACCTCTTTTCCACACTCCCCATCACACTGAACTGTTGACCCCAAGTACTTCAACTCCTGCACCTTCTTCACCTCAGCCCCCTGTAACCTAACACTTCTTCCTTGATCCCTCTCGTTCAGACACATGTATTCTGTCTTACTACGACTGACCTTCATGCCTCTTCTTTCCAGAGCAAACCTCCACCTCTCTAGCTCTTCTTCCACCTGCTCTCTACTCTCACTGCAAATTACAATGTCATCCGCAAACATCATTGTCCATGGAGATTCTTGTCTTACCTCGTCTGTCAGCCTGTCCATCAACATAGCAAACAAGAAGGGACTCAAAGCTGATCCTTGGTGTAGTCCCACCTCCACCTTGAACTCCTCTGTCTGACCTACAGCACATCTCACCACCGTCATACTTCTCTCATACATGTCCTGAACTACTCTGACATACTTTTCTGCCACTCCAGACGACCTCATACAGTACCACAGCTCCTCCCTTGGCACCCTGTCATACGCCTTCTCTAAATCTACGAACACACAATGCAGCTCCTTCTGACCATCTCTGTACTTTTCCAACAACATTCTCAAAGCAAATATGGCATCAGTGGTGCTCTTACGGGGCATGAAACCATACTGCTGCTCACAAATCTCCACCTTCTTCCTAAGCCTGGCTTCTACTACTCTTTCCCACAGCTTCATTGTGTGGCTCATCAACTTTATTCCTCTATAGTTGCTGCAGTTCTGCGTGTCACCTTTGTTCTTAAAGATCGGGACCAGAACGCTTCTCCTCCATTCCTCAGGCATCTTTTCACTCTCTAAAATCCTATTGAACAACTTCGTTAGAAATTCCACTGCTGTCTCTCCTAAGCACTTCCATACCTCCACAGGTACGTCATCAGGACCAATGGCCTTTCCGCTCTTCATCCTTTTCAGGGCCTTCCTAACCTCATCCTTTCCAATCTCTGCTACTTCCTGCTCCACAACAACCACATCTTCCTCCCTTCTTTCCCTGTTATTTTCCTCGTTCATCAGCTCCTCAAAATACTCCTTCCATCTTTTCTGTACACTCTCCTGGGTTGTTAGCACCTTTCCATCTCTGTCCTTAATCACCTTATCTGTTGCACGTCCTTCCCATCTCTGTCTCTCTGTCTGGCTAGCCTGTACAAGTCCTTCTCTCCTTCCTTTGTGTCTAACCTGTCATATAGCTCATCGTAAGCTTTCTGTTTGGCCTTTGCCACCTCTCTCTTCACTCTACGCTGCGCTTCCTTGTACTCCTGTCTACCTTCCTCAGTCCTTTCTACATCCCACTTCCTTTTAGCCAACCTCTTCCTCTGGACGCATTCCTGTACTTCCCCATTCCACCACCAAGTGTCTTTACCGTCTTTCCTCTTTCCAGATGACACCCCTAGCACCTTCCTACCTGTTTCCCTGATAATCTCTGCTGTAGTTTCCCAGTCATCTGGAAGCTCATCCTGACCACCCAGGACCTGTCCCAACTTCTGCCTAAATTCCTCACAAGTTTCTTTATTCTGTAGCTTCCACCACTTGGTCTTCTTTTCTGTTTTCCCTCTCTTCTTCTTCCTGACCTCCAGAGTCATCTTACACACCACCATGCGGTGCTGTCTGGCTACACTCTCTCCCACCAACACTTTGCAGTCATTAACCTCTCTCAAATGACCTCGTCTACATAGGATGTAGTCCACCTGAGTACTTCTACCTCCACTTCTGTATGTCACTCTATGTTCCTCTTTCTTCTGGAAGTAAGTGTTGACTACAGCCATTTCCATCCTCTTTGCAAAGTCCACCACCATCTGTCCCTCCAGATTCCTTTCCTTCACACCAAACCTGCCCATCACCCCCTCATCACCTATGTTGCCCTCACCAACATGCCCATTAAAGTCTGCTCCAATAACAACTCTCTCTCCTCTGGGAAAACTCTCTATGACCTCATCCAACTCACTCCAGAATCTCTCCTTCACTTCTAACTCACAGCCAACCTGTGGCGCATACCCACTGACTACATTCACCATCACCCCTTCAATTTCTAACTTTAGGCTCATCATCCTGTCTGAGACTCTTTTCACCTCTAGAACACTGTTTACAAACTCCCCCCTTCAGAATCACTCCTACCCCGTTTCTCTTCCTATCAACACCATGATAGAACAGTTTGTATAATCCTCCAATACTACGTGCCTTGCTGCCCTTCCACCTTGTCTCCTGCACACACAGTACATCTACCTTCCTTCTCTCCATCATGTCTGCCAGCTCTCTGCCTTTCCCTGTCATTGTGCCAACGTTAAGAGTCCCTATTCTCAAACCTATGTTCCTGCCTTTTCCCTTCTCTCTCTGGCCATGGACCCTTCTGCCTCCCCTCTTTCTTCGACCAACAGTAGTCAAATTTCCACCGACACCCTGTAGGTTAACAGCATCGGTGGCGGTCGTTGTTAACCCGGGCCTCGACCGATCCGGTATGTCTAAAGTGTTGTGAATGATTCGCATGGTTGTTTTGGCAATTTTTACGCCGGATGCCCTTCCTGACGCAACCCTCTCTATTTATCCGGGCTTGGGACCGGCACAGAAGTAACTGGCTTGCAACCCCTGTGGCTAGATTGAACACATTACATAAATTTGAACACATTATTAGTACAAGTTAGCCGGTCCGAAGGAATCATTGAATCAAAAACTAGCACTTATTCTTAGAACATAAATCAAAATTTTATACAAACTGAAGTAGTTAAAAACTGTCTGAGAAATTAAACATGGTTTCTCCATGCTTTAACATAATTATGTTTAATAAATTGCATTTAGATGCCTTATGAACATTTCTTTTTGTCTTTTTTTTTGTCTTAAACTCCAAGACTTATATTACTGCAGTTTGAACTGCTACCTATTACATGTAGTGGACCAAAACACCTTCTGTTTGTTGCAAGAGTGCATTAGAAAGCTTAAAGAGCTTTCTATCCCTAATCTGAAAGCATTTGGTGGTGTTTGGACAAATTCTTTGTGTTTACTTTGAACTTTTGTGGTGTCACGGTGGCCAAATGTCAGCAAAACCCAGGGTTTGTGCACGTGTTTGTGTTGCAGATAAGGATAAAGCTTGCTCTTAGTTCAGATGTGACCTGGCGCAGCACAATTTGCTCATTAAACAAAACTCAACAGTCTTCTCTGAAAAATCTCACTGTCACACATAGACACGACCACTGCATGCAGGGCCTTTAACTCCCACTCTCTGATGTTTCTATGGCAACAGCATACTCTCTCCCTGCATAAGCAGCTTCCACATCCAATTTTTGCAAAAGACTCACTCCAATTACATTTATGTTTTTTGTGTTTTTAACACAAAAAGCATCATTTTTTTGATGATGGAGGAGGACATGTGAGGAAAATGAAACTTAAAATTGCATTTCTGAGTATTCATATATTCAAGTCATGCACAAGGAGCAGAGGAAAAAAGCCATTGAAAATGGTCGTATTTGTAACATAAAAATATGCTGGGCGGACCGACCACGAGCTCCCTGCTCCGCTCCATTCTGATGCATCCACTTGCAGAAAAATAGATCCGTTAATGTCTTTTTTATTCCTCGTCTGACCTGGAATCCAGATCTAAACTATACGCTGCATAGCTTCAATATAGCATTTTTGTTGCACCACTAATGTTATGTTGGAGTTCTGAGGTAGTGAGCTAGTGAGAGAGAGTATAAACACAGGGCTCTCAGCAATGGGGAGGGGAAGGGGGGTGGGGTTGCTCTCCACCAACAGTCCCGCCCCCATCTCACAGAGAAATTTCTGAACTACTACTGCTCCTACTGTCACTCTGCAGAAACGGTGTCCTAGAAAACATCACAGATTCTTTGACTTTTCCTAAAACTGTCATCATCATATTTCAATGACCACTGGGAACACTATTACAATAGATCAAAAGAGGACTAAAGTGGGTCTTTAGGGGCCATGTGGGTGCAGCAGCTGTTTGTCACTCAATAATCACTGCTAAGTCATCTCATCTTTTGAGTCAGATCAGGCTCTATCTTTTGGTTTGGGTATGACAGAGCACAGTTTTGTATTTATATGACACAAGTAAAGCGTTCTGGTTTTTCTTTGCTAAAGTTTCTGTATAAAAAAAATAAATGCATGTTTGAAGGAATATTTGTCTATGATAATGTGGATTGCACGTTAATGACACTGTTAGAGCATCTCCACATGGCTGTCTAGAGAAACTATGCCAGCTTTAGACAGCCTGACTTTCCAACAAAAAATCTTGTTTGTCCAACTGTTTGGTCAGGCCCAGGGCAGATGGAGGGGTATTGTACTTTTTTAATTGATTCAACCCTGAGCAGAGTTGGCAGCAAAGGCGAAGAATCATTTTAAGCACAGAGTAGAATTGGCAGAACATGGCTGTAAATTGGTGCCCATAGAGCTGCAGTGTCAAAAAAAGATTTCAGCAGGAAATGGAAATGGCAGCACAGAGGAGATGAATATATGTGCTAAAAAATAAATGGATGGAAGTTTGCTAATATCTTCTGCAGATTGTTGTGTTCAAAAATTGGCAGGACAACATAAACATACAAGGTCCCGAATGTACCCTTAAACGTACACTTAGAAAGGCTTTTATGCTCCAGATTATGTAAGAGTATTTTTTTGTTTGGTTGTTTTCTTTGAATGGTGGTGTAGGTACCATAACCATTCGGCCTGCAATAACCGCTCGGGGTCCTTTCGACTGAGGATAACGTCACACGACGGTAACCCCACTGTGACAAACTACATAGCGTGGAGATCTGCTCGGGCTCTCCATGTTGTCATTTCATGTTTCCTTTTGTAACCTAAAGTTCTTTTAACTTGTGTCTGACATTATTCTTTGTAGTGTTTCTAGAGAGATTTTGCCACAACCCACTCTGTAAAAAGATCTGTGGCTGTTAGAATGAAGCTGCTGCTCCACACAGAGAACCGTGTCTCTGAGCAGCTGGAGTCTCTTAGCTTAGTGTTTGCAGGCAGGGAAGGTGCTTTGGTATAGTGTCCGGTCCAGAGAAGGGTTCGGACCATGTACTTAATAATAATCATAATAATAAAAGCACGTTTAGAAGATAATCTTGCTCTGTGTGGGAGCTCTGTTTGTTTACAACTGACCACATAATGTCTTCTGGTAGTACCGTAATTTGTCCAGACCAGGGGTCGGCAACCTTTTTTACTCAAAGAGCCATTTGGGACCGCCCCTAATGAAAAGAAAGCACCCGGAGCCACAACCCGTTTTGACATCATTATATATATTATGCATATATATCAAGGGTGCTCATTACATCGATCGCGATCGACCGGTCGATCTTCAAGGACATGAGTGTAGATCGCGGGCCAGAAAAGATTAAAAAAAAAAAAAAAGTACTTCTTAAAAATCCACCAGCCAATCAAAATCCTCACTGAGAAATACGGGACTTGATTGGCCAATCGGACATCCTCTGAAACATACATCCCTGCAAATGTACATTGTGTTCTTTAAAGGATGATACCGCGGCAGCTGAAGTTATGGTCTGATCTCTGCATGGAGCGATGTGTTTGTCAATGCATGGTAGACACTGAGAATGTGAAGAGATCAGGTTTATTATTTTGAAGAGTTCAACTTGGTAATCATGTTTCCATGTTTGAGTTCATAAAATCATCCCAGAGAAAGTCTCTGCTTCAACTCCTGCAGTGAAAGCTGCATCTAAATCTGACGCCCGTGTTTCCATCTCTCTGACAGAGTCTGAAGCCAAAGCCCCTCCTCCGCCTCTCTACCCGCTTTTCCTCTCTACCTGTTCACCTGTTCACATCCTCTGCAGCTGAGAGTTGCCCCACGCTCCTCAGTGTGTCCTACACAAAGAGCGCATAATACATAATCGGGGCGCTCTGGCGCAGCACAAGGATGAAAGAGCCGCACGCAGGTTATGGCGGGGATAGAGCGGGTTAAGCAAATGAATGGAAGAAGGCGGCCCACTGAAAGAAATATTCAATAGTGTACACTTTTTATTAGTCTGAACTATCTTTTATTTAGAAAAATATTTTATTTTGCTAAATCAGTCCAGTACGAAAAAAAACATCAACAAAAGCTGTGTTGGGCAGTTTTTGGCTGGATCTGGCGGTTTTCAGATGACTTTGGGCTGGAAAACTGTGAATCTATCTGGCAACACTGGCGCAAACTCTCTGTCATCAGAAAGTTGCTCTCTGTCTCGCGGCACGTCAAGTTCCCGGCAGAAGACCACTCCGGACAACCGGAGTGTTTATTCAAGCCGCCCCGTCTGTCCTCCTGCTATCAGCTCTGCAGTTCTCGCCGATAAATACCAGCTCATGAAGGAAGCTGTTTTTTACGTGGCACGCGCTTCGTACGGAGCCAGCAGCGCCTTTGAAATGCCATGAAAATGAAAAAACTAAAATAAAATTTAATTGTTATAAAATACTCATTATTTTCCAAAGTCACAGGGAGACACAACAGAAGGATGAAAGAGCCACATGTGGCTCCGGAGCCATGGGTTGCCGACCCCTGGTCCAGACCAATCACTATCTGACACGTCATCGGACCAACGGACAGCCAATCACATGATGTGACATCAGCACTAGTTAGTCGAAGGACCCCGAACGGTTGGTACAGGCCAAATGGTTGTGGTACCTGCAGTGGGATTAAACAAGCCCAGTGATCACATTCTCTTTGTCCTGTTTAATTTGTTTGTTTTTTTCAACGGTGCCTCTGCTCACATCTTTTGTAGTAAAGAAGATGCCTGATAGATAGTATTGGGTAAATTACTTCTAAAAAGTAATTAATGTCTTTATGTAGTTACTGGATCAAAATTGTAACTAAATTACTCTACTCATCACCTATTTTAAAAAGTAATTCACTACTAGTTACTTTACTTTTTTTCCTTTCATATTCAGATTCTCAAGGGAAAAACAGCACAAACTAGATCGTCTTGTCTTTCATTTACCTTTATTTTTAAAGTGATGACCTTGTGCTAAGTATGAACCTGGTTCAAAACAAAACCTGGTTTTATTAGAATTCAACAGTGGGAAAAGTGACACAAAAATAAGTTAGAACACATGTGATCTGTGCCACTGCTCAGAAGAGATGTGGAAAAAAAGTGGTACACCTTTATTCATATCTGTCAAATCTGAAATAAAGTCACACTTTTGAAAGCATAAACTATTAAACACCTCCATGTTAATTTTCGCTGAACTTCGCTCACCTGTCTCTCTCTCTCTCTACATCTGCCTCTGGTGCAAAGTTCTGCGCTGCTACCAAACTACCCCCTGCCCCCTCTGCGGACCACATTAAGCGCTAACTCATACTGACCAGAGATGCAGTCACCAGCAGGTTGGAAAGCAATGTCACTGCAGCAATGAGGGCTTGTCTGTACTTGAACTGATCCCCAATTCTACGCTTGCATGCATGTGCATATACGTTTTCTTTTTTTAATCAACATCCAAAACCTAAGTAACAAGAGTTTCTAGAGTCCAGTAATTGTAATTAATTACAGAAATTGGAGCTTTAATTCGTTGCGCTCCTCTATTACTGACAAAAGTAATTAGATTACAGTAATTAATTCCTTTGTAATCCATTATCCCTAACACTGTTGATAGATACATTAACCCTCTATAATCCCTGAACTCACTGGTAGGTTTGCCAATCACATCAGCTGTTTAAAATGATCCAGGAATGACACAGACCCCTCCAAAAGCATTCTTTTCATTCAGTATTTCACGTGAAGGTTTCAAAGAGTATTCGCTGTGGAATATTTGGTTTAGAATAAACATAACAAGAGCTACAACACATAAATGGGATATTTTCTGAATAAATCCACGTAACTTTGCATATAGTTCAGTGAAACTTAGCCTATTTGTTTTAGACATTTTACTTCAAAAAATTATTAATAATAATAATAAGACACAATTCTGCAAGATCAATCTTGTCAAACAGATAAGTCCAATAGGATATTAATAAAATTGCTAAACATAACATTGCATAATTGTTTTATTTTTACAATAAAATAACTTATATAAACAATATTTAAATCATATGTAGATTTCTGGAGATATTCTGATGTTTATTTCTGTTTTTGAAGTTTCTATCTGCTGCTGTCAGAGAGCAGGCAGCCAGCAGATGTCTCTCTGTTACCTTGGAGCGGAGCACTGACTAAATTCATTCATTTTTTCTCTCTTTTTTATCTGAGTAACGGAATGCTGATAAATGGATAGGAGACAGAGGCCTATCTCCTTGATTTGAGTACTGGAGTTTGATGGATGAGGCTTGTCCCAGATCTCCAGAAAGAGAGTGGAATAAAAGGGTGGCAGGACTCCTAATCAGCTCCTTCATGTCTCTGCCTCCTCTGTTAGAATACACCAAGTAGAACTATAATAAACTACCCTGCTTATGTTAGATTGGGGATAAATTAGATTAGGGAGGTATTTTTCATTATCAGACCCTCCTGATTGATTGAATTAGATGTTTTCTGCTTCTTTTTAATCTGGATCTTATTGTTTTTAAGAGGAAATCTTATTGCATGAAAAAAATATAATATTATTTGTGGCGAACACAATTTTCTTTGAATATACTGTATAACATATGATAAATAATTGTGTGATCATTTTTTACCAACACATAACATAGTTCCCTCAAGCAACCAGGAGTTGTTATGTTGTCTTGCATACATATATGTACTGTAGACTCTACATGAGTCTAATTGGCAAACCCTTAATAATTAATTGCCATAACTGTAAATAATAAATGAAGTTTTGTTATGTATCTGAATTTCTGTTTAGTGCTTGTTTTGACAGATTTTTAAAACAATATTCATGTGCTGTTGATTACTACTTAGGTCTAAATAATAATGTGTACATTGTTTGCGTTGTTCAAAACAATAGAAAACAATAAGCCTTTTATGTAAAATGCAACTTTTTGGGTATTCTTTGCTACACACTTTAATTAATTTAAGCTCTTAAAGTAATATGACTGCATGCAGAGTTCCATGGATTTATTCTGAAAATATGACATTTATGTGTCGTAACTCTTGTTATGCTTATTTTAAACCAAAAAGAGCTGGGGGGTATTCCAGGAAGCATGTTTAAACTAGCCTGACTTTAAGCCTGAACTCTGGCTGAAATCCGCCTGAACTTGCTTACTCTGGGTATGTCGGTTCCAGAAGATCGGATACGAGTTGGCGTAATTACGCTCGACTTGGTAACCCTGGGTCAACCCACGTGCACAGCAGGTACATAAAGACATTCTCAATAGATCGCCGATTTCTGGAGTCACCATGGAAACGCGTGGTGAAAAAAAAGAAAGCGCGACACTTGAGACGGAAGTGAGACGGAGTCTGAGATTTCAATGACGGCGTATGAAGATTATACGTCCAACAAAAAAGTAACACGGCTGCATCATCAAAAAAAAGAGTTTCTGCTTGGAGAAAATCAACAGACAAAGTAAACCCACAAGTTTCTGATCTTGTTTCAATTTTCCTTGTGACGCATATATATATATATATATATATATATATATATATATATATATATATATATATATATATATATATATATATATATATATATTGAACTCTCATATGTCTAAGTTTGAGCCGGTGAATATGCTAATTTTTATAACAATAAAAAAGACGGTAAAAAATGCACGGAGTGCAAAAATTAATTAAAGAAATTCCCATCATTGTACTTGCAGAGTTGTAGTGTAGGGGTGCTATAAAACCTCTCCTCTTCTCTCCTTCACTCTCACTCGTGGTGCTGTGGCATAAGCACAGTAGGACAAAATAACTCGACAAAACACGGCAAAACACAGTAAAACAGCTAAACAACTAAACATATTTAGTCAAAAAGCCACACTTAGATCCAAATCCGTCCAGACAGGCAAAGGGAATGATATCCCAGAATCCCTTGCGGTGCCGATCTAACAGCAGCACCAAAGTTACGCCTACTTAATTGAATTAATTTGAATGAAAGTAAAATAATTGTCTGAAAACTGTTATTTTTAAGGTGACTTAACAAAAAATGATTTCTCTTAACTGAAGCAAATAATTAAGTTAGATCAAAGTAAACAAGTTTAATTTTCCAACATCCATATATGGTCTTATCAGCCTCTCACGGTGGAAAAAGTATTATCTGGGCTTCTTCATCCACTAAATCATCTTCAAATGGACACGCCATGCTGCTTCACCTCTCTCAAAACAAACTAAGCTTCAACTAAACCTGCTCCAGACCAGGTTATGTTCAGAGCATGAGTTGCCGTGGCAACTTGACCTACCCTGAGACATACCTCCATTTCTGGAACCGAAAGCTGAGGTTATCAACTTCCTTAGCCTCAAACTTATCGTGGGAGCTAGCATAACCTGCTTTCTGGAATACCCCCCTGAACCAGACAGCATGTCTTTTAGTAACTTGGGCTTCTATTTTACATAAAAAAAATAAGATTTTTTGCGTTTTAGAAAAAGTTAGGAAACCTAATAGACAACTCTGTGTCAAATGATTAAATACATCATGGGTGGTGGGCGGTGTTATGTGGCCGGTGGCAGAAATCCTCCACAAAACGGATCTTGTTTCTGGACTTTATTTTCAGCTTCAACACACTACAACATGCAGCACCTTATCTCCAGACTCACTTCTGCTTCTACCTTCCTCACTCGTAACTCTTGCTCACTGCTCCGCCTAGTGGCGTCAAGTGCTATAACAATAGCTGAACACAACAGGCGGCTCATGGATTCTCGGGACCCTGGCGTCTTTGGCCTGCGTCTCGGTGTCCGGCACCCGGTGGTCCCCATGGCTGCGGCCTGGTACGGCTAAGCACGCCTGTCCTGTAGCCTGGGGGCCCAGACGCCGGGTTCGCCTCTGCCTGTCGGCACCGGGGGGGCCCCCCCGGTCGGGCTGCGTGGGTGCTGATGTCGGGGGCGCTCCTGGCCTGGGGTCTCTCCTCCCCTCTCCTGGTCTGGCTGGGGAGGATCTGGTTCCCCTTATGAACACACGGTTCACTTCAGCAGCATGCATGTATCCCCCCCCCCCCACACGTGCACACTGCTCCCTGTCTGCTTCGTCCCTCCTCCTAACCTACAGTGTGTTGATGGACAGATATTTTCCGCTCATCTTCATGTCAGAATTTCACCTTGGATGTAAAATTTGTCTTTCCAGCAGATCTGGTATAATTGTTACAGCTTTAAATAATTACTTATTCAAATCAGTGCTTGTATCCCCCCTTTCTCCACCTCTCTTCCTTATATTATCTTTCACCACCCCCTCACATTCTTCCCCTCTCCCTCCCCACCCACACTAACAACTAAATAGAAAATCCTAAAAAACAAAACAAAAAGGGGTTTATACAAATTTACACTCTGGTTTTTCAAAGTTATATAACCTCTTTTTGTGATACAAAAACCGGTCCAACCCAAAAGGCCTTCTGCTCTAATCTGGTTGTTCAGCTGTTGGACAGAACAAGTTAAAGAAAAATATATAAATAAATAGATGTTTTGTTAAGGGCAGATCTGGTGTTTATTAATCTCAAACTTTTTCTCTTGTTCCTCCATTTGGAGAAGGAAAAATGTTCTACCCCCACACTGCGTAAAACTGACAAAATAAGCCAAAAACGTTCAACTTTAATAGCATATCAAACTCTTAAACATTCCTGCTGCTAGAGACAAGAAAATAAATAAATAAATAAAAGATCATTCACTTTGTAAGAACAATAACATGTTAACCCAAAAAGTTGTGAAATGGCTGCAATATTCCTCCTTTGCTACACATCTTTTCATCACCAGTTTGCGGGTTTGTTACTGTAACTCTTAAGTCATGCTCAATATTGAGCCTAGCTCTGTTCTTTGTTTTCAATGTTAAATGGATCTTTCAGTCAGTGCATTGAGCACTGCTGTCTGGGAAATATTTGAGAAAGAATGCTTGCAGGGAAGACATGTACAACGTGAATGATTCTTTATAAAAGTGTAAATAAATAAAAAGATAAAATAAATTAAATAAAGGATCATTCACTTTCTATGTTCTTAAACTGTGAGGCGCTCCTCCTTGGGGGGATGGAGGATACGTTCTCCAGGGCCGAAGGCTGATCTTCATTCAGGGTTCACTTCCCTGCTAGAACCCTCAAAGCCTCCGGAGCAGGTTAAACCAAAAAAATAAAAAAAAACAGTCTCAGTTCTTTAACATGAACTTTCTTTATTACTTTTTTCTTTACTCCAAAAATAAGTGACTGACTGCGCATGTAAGTGCTCCACACACTCAAAGCGCTCTTACCCCCTCCCTTACTGCAGCATGCGAGATCAGATACCCTGGCTTCAGCACACGCACTCACACACACACACACACACGCCACAACACATGCTTTTCTCCATTCTGATCACAGTTGCAGAGAAAGGCAGGCAATTTTTTTAAGCAAATTAACTTTTTTTAATGTTTAACAAAGGGGTAAAAATTAAAACCATTTTGTTTTTTCCCCAAAAAAATGTCATGCATCGAAAAAAACATGCATATTTTGAAATGTGTGCAACATTTTGCATTATTGTGTGTTTTCTTAAGGACCAGTGTGTTGTAGTTGTGAGGCATAGTCATGTCAAAGAGTTGCAATGACATGGAGCAACATGTGAGTGTTTGTTTGTATTGGTTGAGGTCAGTGTGTAGTTGGTAATACTAGAAATTACCAGCAGACCTGAATAGTGAGCTCTGAATGAAAACACATAAGTGCAGAAATTCTATGCAGCACCTAAATGCACCTTGTGCTGAGGTTTATGTGACTATAAGAGCTGTGCAAGAATGTCAGAATTAAGTGTTGGATCTTTGTGGTAGCAAAGTGGGAGGGGGCAACGTGTTGTGAGTTTGAGCCCCCTGGCAAATATGATGAACAGTGCCTCAGGCAAAGTGGCTTTGGAAAATGTTTTTCTACTTGCCAAAAATAAAGTTTCACCCACATATTCAAGTGCTGGTCATTTCATCTCATGAAAACAAATTAGTTTTTAACCTTATGCCACTTCCATGGAGAGCAGAGGTCTACCAATCAATCTTTTTTTTGTCACCACTGAAGCCTTTAATTTTCTTTACCTAAGACGAAAAGGGAGACCAGCGCATTAAGGGTCAGTGTTGTCGGACACATAAAATAAGTCGACATAAAGAGCTGTGAAATATCCCTCAGCAATTCATTGATGAAAAGCTTAATATGAACGCCATGAAAATATTCAAAACTTTTACTAGTCTCCTTGTCAAGAAGCAAAGTGATTATTAGGTGAGAGCTAGGCAGTCATGCATGAACACCTTCATGTGGGAAAAACGAACGTCACAACAACAAACTAGAAGGAGGGTAAAGACTCCACAATGCTATGTGTCTTAGCACGAAGTACTAAAATGAGCCAATTTTAGACAAATTTAAAAAAGCATAAAATCTGTGCTCCCTTAAGAAGGAACTCTTCATGGCATATTGATGTACAACCAAGGCACAAGTCCAGGTCTTTGCATACTCTCTTTATGGCAGAAGCACAGCGACCAGCTATTCATCACAGCTTTGCTGACAAAGCCTCAGAAGAAGTAATTTCAAAGTTAACAAGCAGCAGAAGGCATCTTTACACTTCTCTGCTGACTGCAGGAGGTAAATCGAGCCTCTGGGAGAATGCAGATGAGGCATGTGCAACTGCAAGCATTATAAAGCTAACTCAGGGGTTTATTGATAAATTTGCAATGAACTGACTAGACAATGAACCAGAGCAATCTGTGTTTAAGCACCCTCCTGCATCTACTTTTACCCATTTTGTCCCTTTTTTTTTTACCGCCGTCACACTATTACAAGTTCTCCGACTGTTCTTTGGACTTTAAGTGAACTCCGCCCTGCAGTTCACATGTTTTAGAGGGTTGCCTCCGGGCATAGCTTTGGTGTTATTAGGTTGTCTAGTTCAGAGTGGTGGGCCGTCAGGGCCTTCAAGGCCATCTCTGAAGGTCTAAAAAATATCTGAATCATGTCTTAATTATATTTTGTTCATGAGTACTCATTAAATCATTCCAAATGGTCTGTCTCTTCCATTTTATTGTGTTTATGATGGTTATGCTGCCTCCAGACAGATGTATTTTCACATTGGAGCATTTAACCAATCATATTTCAGCTGTCCTTTGTTGCTAGGCAGGATAAGGGCATTCACCATGAGTTTTGAAGGTCCTGTGATGTGAAACCAATGTCGGTCATTCATTTCTTTCAACCAATCCAATTTTGAGTTGGTGTCAGCAGGGCCTTCTAGCATGCTAAGGGAACGTCACCATATTCAGATCTTCTGATTGGACAGAAGTTTCAGGAAGTCACATGTAGCCTTGCCCAGTTTGACACAGAGGCACAAAGCACTTTTGGATCCATCTCAGTTAAAAACAGAGCTGACTGTAATGTATGCCATGCCACTGCGTCTATCAAGCGGACATTTTCAGCACTAAAGCAAATTAGAACCTACGCAGAAACAAAACAGGACAGACTCGGCTCTCAGCACTGACCTTGATGGAATAGAAAAGGACTTTCTGACGGAACTGAAGTTTGATAATCTACGTGACAGGGTGATTGAACTGTTAAGAGGAAAGAGAGGAGGATTTTCTCTTCAAATAATCCAATGTTTTGACGAGTGAAATGATAAATATAATAAATAATATTACAAATGTATGTGGTTATTTCAATGTTTTGTGCTGGCTGTAGTTGCATTGCGAGATTAATTTACAGTTTTGTTTATTCAGTTTATTTAGAGTCATAAAAATGGTTAATGAGGGATTGACCGATTCAGATGAAAGCACTACTGAAGGCCCAGGTGTGTAATGCACGGTCCCCCACTGAGTTCAGTAGTTAGAAATATATAGTTTCTGAAGGGTAAATGCCTTAATCTGCTCTGCCACAGAATTCTGACAGATATAAAAGCACAGGAAATAAATGAATCAAGAAGGCAAGCAGATAGTTGTAGTCTCTCCAGTGTGTCCTGGGTCTTTCCCAGGGTTTTGCGTAATGGGACATGCCCAAAAAGCCTCCCCAGGGAGGAGTCCAGGAGGCATCCAGACCAGATGGCAGAGCCACCTCATCATGTTCCTCTGGATGTGGAGGAGCAGCAGCTCTACTCCGAGCTCTCTCCGGGTGACCAAGCTTCTCATCCGATCTCTAAGGGAGCGCCTAGCCACCCAGAGGAAGCTCATTTGAACCGCTTGTTTTCAGTACTTCGTTCTTTCAGTCATAACCCAGATCTCATGAACATAGGTGAGTATTGGAACGAAGATTGACCGCTAAATTAAGAGCTTTGCTTTCTGGCTCAGCTCTCTCTGTACCACAATGGAATGGTACAGCAAATGCACAACAGCATACGCGGTATCAATCCGCCTGTCAGTCTCACGCTCCAATCTTCCCTCACTCGTAAACAGGATCCCAAGATACTTAAACCCCTCCACTTGGGGCAGGTACACTCCACTTACCCAGAGAGGGCACACTACCTTTATGGCCTCAGACTTAGCGGTGCTGACCCTCATCCCAGCTGCTTCACACTTGGCCGCAAAATGCCCCAATGCACACTGGAGGTCCTGGCTTGATGAAGCCAGGACCTCCAAAGAGCAGAGAGGTGGTCCTTAAACCAGACTCTCTCTGGCCCCTGGCTGTGCCTAGAAATTCTGTCCATAAAGATTATGAACAGAACCGCTGATAAAGGGCAGCCCTGCTGTAGTCCAACATGCGTAGGGAACAGGTTCAACTTACTGCAGGCTATGTAAACCAAGTGGCTGCTCCGGTAATAAAGAAACAGGTTTGATTCCCGCCTTGCCCGCCCATGTGTCGAAGTGTCCTTAGGCGGAACACTGAACTCCACATTGCATCTGGTGGTTATACTGTAGGTTGGTGCCAGTGTTCGGCATAGACTTTCCACAGGAAGGTTGAGGAGATTGAGTCCCCGGTAGTTGGAAAACACTCTCCGATCCCTCTTCATAAAAAGGGGAACCACAGGGGGGCAGATGAGTAAGCCAACACTAGTCCACTGCCTCTTACCATTAGCAACTATAGAGTAGTAGAGTCCAGGCTATGCGTGGAAGTGAACCTAACCACATTTAGCCGGTACCTTTCAACCTCCTGCCAAGCTTAGGATCCTTCCATCCCAGAGAGGTGATGTTCCATGGCTCTAAAGCCAAAGTCCATGACCGGAATTTGGGCTACCCATTGCACCTGCCTTCTACTGCCACCCAAACCACATTACACCGGCCCCTTTTAAGCTCTCCCTCAGATGGTGGGCCAATGGATGAATGATCCCAAATCATCCCTTCTGACCATAAAATACACAAAACACATTTTACATGTTTTTGCACTTTTCTGACTTTGGTATCCTACACATTGACATATCAGGTGTCAGTACCTATCATCATAAATTGCACGGTCATTTTATGTGTGTTGTGTTTAGTTGTTTTTTAGTACATTTTTTTTTTTTCTGTTAGATAAATATTTCGTTCTTCAGAACAAAGATGCCTCATAAAGAGAGATGCATTGACCCTTTAATAGCGGAGCAGAGAAAAGCAGCCTTGTGCTGTTCTGTCACAGAGAAAATTCTTTACTTCAGTAATGTGTTGCAAATCGATACAAAGTGGATATGAAAATCTGCTTTTCTTGCGTCAGAATCTGCTGATTCACTGCCGAAGAGTTACAGTCAGTTAAAGAGCATGTTCATAAGTTGTCACAGGGAAACTGTTTTGTATATAGAAAAAGCTATCTTAATTGATTCTAATGCTTTTGTCAATCGGCTTTTACACATAGTCTGTTATCTGATTATTAATCTGTTTAACCATGTGTTGAACATGGAAGCAGTAATAGGTAAATAGCATTAGCTAAGCTAGGAAAGATTTTTTTCCTGTTTATAAAAGGTTTGAATTGTTTTATTCTCTTGAAGGCTGTGAGGATCTGAGTAGCATGTGGAGCATCCCTGTTCTGGAGGAATGGTCAGATTGAGTCTTGGTATATAATTTCTCTGCCCATACCAAATTGTCGACAGAGTTGGATGAACAAAAAGACAAACTAACTGAATAGAGAAAACAAAACAAAAAAAAGAGGGACAAGTTTTAAAGACAAGAAAATGGCAAGAAGTTGTCGTTATTTATTTCATTCTTATTTTTTTTATTAGTATTTTTTTAATTAAATATTTCTGTTCCACATATTTTAATGAACCAACAACACAATGAAAATACAGCAAGCTTCTACTTATTCTTGATTCATGAAGAGCTTCATAATCAAGTCAGAAGTCTAATAGAATGACACATAATATTTTTATTTCTCACCAACATCCACAGATCTTTTTGTTATTACCATCTTTTCTGAGAATAAGTCTCTTTTTTATGCTTAGATTGGCCTTAGTTTGGCTTGATGTGATTTAAAAATAAATAGGCTCATTTGTTTGTCATTTTCTCACCAACAACCACTAAAGGGATCTGTAGGTGTGTCAGTATTTGCTGCTGACAGCAATGCAGAAGAAGAAGCACCTGCCTTGGCTAAGTTGTTTATAGTCAGAAAATACGGTATCTTTAGAGATGTACTTTTTTTTTATGTGTATGAGAGAAGTGTAACATTAGGTCTGAGTTCCTCTTCAAAGACACATCAGGCACTGTACAATCGTACCAGTCAATGTGCGCGTTTTTAATTTCATCTTTCCATCCATTCATTCTCCAAACCCGCTTCATCCCTTTTAGGGTCACATAGATGCTGGATCCTATCCCAGCCAGAGTTGGGCAAAGGTGGGTTGGATCCTGGACAATTCGCCAGTGCATTGCAGGGTTACACATAGACAAACAACACACACTTACATTTACACCTAGGGACAATGTAGACACAGCAAATGATCTATGAAGCTTGTTTTTGACCTGTAAGAGAGAGGCTAAGTGCCCGGATTAAACCACTACACCACTGTGAAGCCCTACCCTTGATTCCAATTGGATGATTTGTTGTTTTTTAATTGTGCTTCTTTGTTTAAGAAAAAAACAAATAAATCCCCAATCACATGTGTTGATTTTGTTTTGTTGCCAGCACTAAGATCTAGATAAGGACAGTGCATAGGCCATCTGATACTCTGATCAAACTGTGAATTAAAAAAAAATAACTACAACTCAGTGTTGAGCAGACTGTCAATAGGAGCTCTGCAGTCTGAAGCTGCACTGCTTGCAGTCCTCTATGTCACCTTTTCACTTAGTAACAGGTCCAACACGTGTCAGATGTGATGAATTCCCAGGCCCTACAAAGCTTAGAAAAGGAATCTTTGAATTAGTCACTATGTGAAAAGAAAGGACACTTTTTTTCTCTATCTCCTTCATACACGAGGCAATTAAAATTAATTGGATAAGAATTAAGAGTAGAAAAGTCATGTTTAGAGTTATATGGTGAAGAGTTTACAACAGACACTAAAAACATACAGTCTATTTGTTTTCAGTGAGCAAGTACACACTTTAGTGTATTGTTATTATTGATGTGTTGAAATGTAAAAAACAATCAAATAGAGCTGAAATTGAGTGTGGTTCATTTTTAATAGTTTCTCACTCAGAGGTAAATTGCATTTTTTATGTTTTACTTGTGCCATTTTTCTGAAGATGGAAGACAACAATAAAGAAAATTGAGCTTATAATTGCATTATTTCTTTATTCAAACCATCCTGAATCAGGAGTAGATAAAACAATGCTGTTTGAAAAAGCCTGTAGCTGTGATGTAGGAGCTCCGCTCCCTTCTGATGCATTCACTTGTAAACAACTAGATCCATGTACATCTTTGTTTTCCTTGTCTGAGCTGGAATCTGGATCTAGACTGTACAACTGGACAACTCTGATTTTGCTCGCCATTTTTGTTGGACCAGTAATGTTAGCTTGGGGGTGTGAGTTGCTGTAAGCTAGCAGAAAAGACTGTATGGATGATGGGATCTGGGAGCGGGCTTACGCCCGTCAACAATCCTACCAATAATTTGAAGAATACCACAACAATATGTTAAAACCCCCAAAAACTGAATTTTTATTGGAGTGGGTCTTTAAAATGATAAACGGCATACATGCAAGGTTTCAGCAGTCCTCCAAATGTGTTATTTTTCTATATTTGCACTCCTACAGAATAAACTGCACTGATGTTTGTGTGGTCTCCTTCCCAACATTCAGCTTCCATAGGATTTATTTCCCAGAAACTCTCAGTAAATAAAAGCACTTTAAGGCCTGATTTGGCTGAGAGCATCTTAACAGTGTGGTTATTATTACTGGCAAGAGCCCTCCCCATCCATTTCCTTACATTGTTGACTGCTGTAGAAACTGCTGCCATGAGGCATCCAGTCACCATGATGTATTTATCTCCACTCTCTGCTCATGACTGATGCTTTTCCATTAGCATGTAGCAAGACGGGGGAGGATTTTAAATCTTTGCTGCCAGCTTTCATGGCCCACACCTGAATAAATTCTGCCTCCCCTCCCCATCTCTCTAGCTCTCCTCTCCTCTCATATCTTATTGACTACTCCCTGATCGTGTCTCATTCATCCGTTTTCTCTCACATCCTTCCACTCGGCTACCTCTCCATCAATTTTGTTGCCACCATCCCTTTCCCAGCACAGTCTCCTCTCTGTTTTTCCCCTCGTCCACACTAGACCACTGGCGGTCAAAGCTTCCGTAATCCTTAAATCCTTTTTGAAACAACCGGCTTGGTTGGCTGTGTCCTAAAAAGACGAAGGGTTATTGAATAGAACCATGGCAAATGCAGATGCCTGGGAAAATGAATGCCAGGTTGCATCACAACCCCCCTTCATCTGCCACTGTACATTTGACTCGACAACTATTTTCGCTAAAGAATTGCAGATGATGGCTGATTTTCCCAGTGTCTTTTCAATGCATTCAAACTTAGTAGAGAGCTCTCACTTTTGATCAGCAAAACAAAAGCAGTGCTGAGTTTTTCTCTTGATATACTTTCTTCTTCACACTTCAGCTTTGGGAAAACCTTTTTTTTTTTTTTTTTACCATGGTTGATTCAGTCTTTGTTTTGGATGAAGTGAGACTTCATTTAAAGCACAGAGAACATCAGTGTGCACAAATATCAATATCAAGTCATGCCATTAGGGGTGTAAGAAAAAATCGTTTCGGCAATATATCGCAATATATATATCATTATTGTGGGCGGCTGTGGTGCAGTGGTAGGGCGGTCGACTCATGATCGTAAGATTGCAGGTTCGATTCCCGCCTTGCACGCCCATGTGTCGAAGTGTCCTTGGGCAAGACACTGAACCCCACCTTGCCTCTGGTGGGAGGTTGGCGCCAGTGTTCGGCAGCGGAGCCACCACCAGTGTGTGAATGTGTGTGTGCATGGGTGAATGGGACTGTGACTGTAAAGCGCTTTGGGCCTTCGTAAGAGTGTAGAAAGCGCTATATAAGTATACGCCATTTACCATTTACCATTTTACCATTCATTATGGCTAGTTCTATTTGCTGATGATACAAATGTGTTTTGTGATGGGGATGATCTGCAGCAACTCACTGAAATTTTTAAGAAGGAGATGGAAAAACTGAAGCTGTGGTTTGATGTAAATAAGCTTTCACTAAATTTAAGTAAAACAAAAATGATGTTATTTGGTCACCATAAGGGTAAAAATATTAACATTGACATACACATAAATGGGGTGAAACTTGAAAGAATTTATGAAAATAAATTTATTGGGGTCATAATTGATGACAAACTTACCTGGAAAGCGCATATTAGCTACATACAAGCTAAACTATCCAGAAGTATTTCTGTCTTAAATAAAGCTAAATTGGTTCTGGACCACAAATCACTCCACATGTTAAACTGTACATTAGTTTTACCATGGGGGAACAACTATAAAACGTTACATTCACTTTCAATACTTCAGAAGAGAGCAATACGAATCATACACAAAGTCAGTTACCTTGAGCACACAAATAAATTATTCATAGAATCAAAATTACTCAAATTTTACGATTTAGTAGAATATTGTACCGCTCAAATAATATTCAAGGCCAAAAACAATCTATTACCGACGAGTATCCAAAGGTTATTTATTACAAGAGAGGAAAAATACAATTTTAGGGAAAAAGATAAATTTGTCATACATAAAGCACGTACAAATAAAAAGAGATTCTGTGTTTCAATTTGTGGAGTGAAGTTGTGGAACAGAACCAGTAAATGCTTGAAACAATGTCCAAACATAAAAGAATTTAAATATAGATACAGAAAGATGATCATGGATAAATATGTGCAAATACAAAAAAATACAGAATGTCAGCATTTATAAAACTGCATACTTTGACAATACGTTTTGTTATTCATTTGCATGTTTTTTGAAATGGAAATTACATGTATATATGTACATATACACTTGGGTAGGGCACTGGACTCTGATTGTGGGAAAGTAAGGACTTAAGGTAAAGGGGGGTGAGAGTTTATAAGATTTTCTTCTTCTCACTCCCTTTTGGACTGGTGTTTATATAATTTTGTTTTGTTTTATATAATTTACTTGTCTTTTTTTTTGTTTTTTGCGAGTTTTGTCTCGTTTTTGTCTTATTTTGTTATTTTACACTTGTTTCACTAGTCCAAAATAAAAACTACTACTACTACTACTACTACTACTGCTTTGGAGGAGCTCTACTGTCAGACCAGGAGGCAGATGAACTCCATCTCAGAAGCAGCTGTGATTGTGGCAGGAGACTTCAATCATGTGGAACTCAAGGAAGTGCTTCCTAAATTTCAGAATTGTATACACTTTCCCACCAGAGACAACAACACAAAGGATCAAGTCTACTGCAAAATCTCAGGTGCATACAAGGCTGCAGCAACTCCTCACCTGGGCACGTCGGATCACATCTCTGTGGAGCTAATTCCAACATACAAATCTCTGATCTTAATTCATCTTCTAATCCGTTTTTTTCCCTTTCGGGGTCACGGGGCTGCCGGAGGCTATCCTGGCTGTTTGGTTCAGTTGTTCCACTCCGGGAACGAATTGTATTCAGACTGAGGTCTCTCAAGGCAAAACGAAGCTCAGTTGAGATGAAGAGACCCATCTTTCGACTACCTCGAAAGATGGGTCAGAGAGCGGTTCCTGGTCCCGGACCAGGGTCCGCTTGGGTGTTTTCAGACTAAAAATTTGTTTCAGAAACGAACTCTGGTTCATTTCTTTTATTTGTCTCTATAATGACAAAGACACACTTCCAGCAATAAATAAAGCCATGAATACACGGCAGATGGAGCTGATATAAACTATCTATAATTTCCAAGTGAGAGTGCCAAGCAGTACAAACAATTGAATACATTCTTAACTCTTCTTTACATACCCTAGTAAAACTCAATTATGCTTCAAAGCGGTTCTTTTAATAACTGGAAATGATTTTAAAAATCCTGCTAGAGGTGGAGTCTTGTTCTGCTGTTTCAGAACCATTAATATAATTTCCATCCATTCATCTTGTGCACCCACCAAATCCCTTTTGCTGCTGGGTCCTACACCAGCTACCGTTGGGTAAAGGTGAGGTACGCCCTGGAAAAGTTGCCAGTCTGTACCAGGGTCACACACTCACATTCAATCCTAGGGACAATTTAGAAATTTGAATTACCTAGGTGGACTGGGAGGAAACTGGACTGCCCATGCAAAGAAGCTGACTTTTACAGTGGTGGACAAAATTGTTGGTACCCCTCAGTTAAAGAAAGTCCACAATGCTCACTGAAATAACTTGAAAAGTTAAAAAGTAACAATAAATTAAAATTTATTGAAAATTAAATAACCAAAATCAGCCATTACTTTTGAGTTGTTGATTAACAGAATTATTTAAAAAAAAAAAACAACTAATGAAATAGTGCTGGACAAAAATGATGGTACCTCCATAAAAGACTGAGAACTAATTGCCCAGGGGGTCATGATGAACTCAGGTTTGTCCTTTAATCGACATCACAGCTGTTTTCAAACCCATAATCAGTCAGTCTGCCTATTTAAAGGGAGACAAATAGTCACGTTGCTGTTTGGTGAAAAGGTGTGGACCACACTGAACATGGACAACAGAAAGCCAAGGAGAGAATTGTCCCAGGACATTAGAAACAAAATTATAGACAAACATGGTAAAGGTAAAGGCTATAAAACCATCTCTAAGCAGTTTTAAGTTCCTGTGACGACAGTGGCACATATTATTCAGACGTTTAAGACCCACGGGACAGTAGCCAACCTCCCTGGACGTGGCTGGAAGAGGAACATTGATGACAAATGGAGGAGACGGATAGATGGAACTGTATCCAAAGAGCCCAGAACAACCTCCAAAGACATTAAAGGTGAACTCCCAGATCAAGGTACATCAGTGTCAGATCGGACCATTCGTCATTGTTTGAACCAGAGTGGACTTCATGGGAGACCACCAAGTAGGACACCACTGTTGAAAGGAAATCCGAAAAAAGCCAGACTGGAATTTGCAAAAATGCATGTTTGACAAGCCACAAAGCTTCTGGGAAAATGATGAGACAAAACTGGAGCATTTTGGTAAGACACATCAGCTCTATGTTGGTAGACTCAAAAATGAAGCATACAACAAAAAGAACACTGTCCCTACTGTCATGGTTTGAGTTTCTTTGTATTGGTTTTTGTTTTTCGTCTTGTTTCTGTCATGTTTGAGTTCTGTTTCCTGTTTTATTTTGAAAGAGTTTCTGTTATGTCATGGTTTTGAGTTTTACTTCCCTTGTTCCAATCTCTCCTGATCATGTTCACCTGTGTCTTGTCAGTGCTGTTTGTTTACAAGTCTTGTCTCTGCCTTCTTCTTGTGCTGGTCCATTAATGTCTCTATCGTCTCTTCCCTTCTGCCATGTGTTCATGTTTTGCCCACAGCAAGTTTAGTTTTGTTTCCCTGCTCTGCAGCACCTTTTGTTAGTTTAATAAACCCCTTGCCCTGGAACTGTGTCTCTGCATTCTGGGTCCTTCAAGCTCACCAGCCCTCCCTACCTGACACTTACTTTGAAACATGGAGGAGGCTCAGTTCTGTTTAGGGGCTGCTTTGCTGCATCTGCCACAGGGTGTCTTAAAGTTGTGTAAGGTAAATGAAATCTCCAGATTATCAAGGCATTCTGGGTAGAAATGTGCTGCCTAGTGTCAGAAAGCTTGGTCTCAGATCACTTTTCTCATGGATCCTTTAATGCAGACACTGACTGATGAGATCCCCGCTGGTCACTGATGAGGCAGCGAGAGAACCGGAGATAAATGAGCAGAAATCTATTTGAAAGATGACTGCCAGACCCAGCGAAAAACCGCCCAATCCGCCCACCCGCACACATATGTATAGTGTGGGGATCTGGGGGTTAGCCCCGTCTTCAGCCCCTAAGAGTCATGGGAAGTGGGGAATTTTCAGTGTAAAACCGTGAGCCAGGTAGCTGTTAGCTGAATTGACCTGCATGCCGTTTGGCTGAAGGAGTGTGAAATTAAGTTACCGGGTTCCCAAATATGTGCAGGAAGGAGAAGCGTGAATAACGCAGCCAGTTAAATTTAAACTCAGCACTTGTTGGATTACTCCTCCTAAGTATGAACTGACTCATTGCAATGTATTAATATTAAATAGATTATTTGCCTTTGATGCAGATGTCAGTCATTCAATTTTAAATAAAAAAACATATAAAAGCAAGATATTCTAATGAAGGTCAAAATTAATTTAAGTTGCACACAACTGAAATGTAATGTTTTTATTGTGTTTATTGTGAATATGAATGACTCAGACACCAGAAGGATGCTCTGTCCAGATGTTTGTGTATTTGTTGGTGTAAGGGTCATTGAAAGAGGAATGTTGAGTTACAAAGAATTACCAGTTAAATACTGATGGATAAATGGTGAAATATTCAGTTTCATCATCGTAAATCTGACTTCAAAGAAGTCAGTGCTTTTCCAGCATCAACCTCACTGCCTGTCACTGTGTGGTTGTGTGTGTCAGAGAGAGGCAGACAAAAGAGTGAGATAAAGAGAGAGAGTGTGTGTGTGTGTGTGTGTGGAGGGGGTATCTGACCTACAGGGTAGGTTCTGTGTTAACTCTGGTTTAGCTGCATTGATGTGTGTATTGAGGATGGACACTTTCCTTGAAATAAACACTAGTACAATACTTGCTGTTCTGTTGTAGGGAGAGGAGTGTGTTATGGAAAGTAATACGGCTTTAATTGCGTGTTTGTGTGTACGTTTTCGCAGGTCAGTGTGTGGTGTGGCTCTTTGACTCTCACAGTGAAAAAATTCGGCTCTTGATGTCAAACTTGTTCGCCACCCCTGGATTAGATAAAAGGTGAACAACTATGCTCCAAAGATATGTGGGTTGACCAAATATAATAACATTATTATAACATAATAACAGACATTTTTAAAATATCACTGCGTGGTTTGGGTGGAAAGTAACAAGAGAAAATCTTTATGGATAATTATTTCTCCAATTTTCTGGATTTATGTTAGAAAAAAAATGATAAATTAATAGAAAAGTTGCATAAGTGTCTCATTGTGACTTCATAGGTTACATCCAGTCTGTATCTATAATGATTTGCACTGGTTTGATTGCTAGGGTTTTTAAGATATAGTGATTTACTGACAAAAAGCGACCCTGTCTGCTTGATCAGTAGAGATCAAGTGTTCAAACAGCTGAAGATTTTGCGCTCTTGTTTCCACTTTAGAGAGTAGGTGTTAGTGAATATCTGTAAGTATTAGTATGCCCAGTGTGCATTTTTTATTGACGGCATCCAATCTTTGTGCAAGTATTGTATTGTAGAGGCATGGTTATCTCATGGTCAGATAGGGAATCGGTTTTAAATGCTGTTGGGGGGATGAATTGCAGGTGTGTCATGATGTCATGCCTGATTCTGTGAAGGAGAGATAGGGCGAGCAAAGAACCAAAATGAAAAATACACCAAGCAGGAACAGTAGAGGGCAGGGAAGGGACAGGAACTGTCAAGGCCTGACAGGTTGACCCTTGTGCTATCCTAGGCACTTTAACATTGGGAGTTGGGTCATCTAGACCCACTGGACAGTGCTCTGAACCTTTTTTCTTCAATGATTTGTGATCTTTACTGGTGTCCATGGATTACACGAAATCCTCTTCGCCTTTATCCACCTTTGTCATGGTAGGGAGAACACGTCAATGGAAGGATGGGGTCATAGGATAGAACAATGGTTAGCTCATTAGGCTCCATATACCACAAATACAAAAACTAAAAATTACAAAATCTCATTGACTTTTTGGAGCGTATAGACTTTGGAAATATCCCCTTTGTCCAGGCAATCCAGAGAAATAACACACTTATAGCTTTAACACAAAAGCAGCAATAATTGACCAATAATAAGATATGTTCTGTTCTTCCTACTTGTGATCAAAATAATCTAAAGGAAGGGACCATGAGCAGAGTGCAATATTAACATGTCTAATAAAAGAAAAACAAACATCATTTCATGGTGCTCATGTTTATAGCAATCACTACCAAAAAAGGAGCCATGAAAACCCTATCTTCCACTTGAGAGTTTAGTCAGACCAAGCTTCTTTGAAAAGGCAAGATAAGAGCTGAGTGAAGATTAAAGGGTGGTCAGGAATAATGTGAAAAGCCATGCTAGAATCATGCTAGGCAAACGATCTCATGGGCTTGTGATAAAGAAGCATTTATCTCACACAATTCTTCTTTAATGTTATTTATAGGGAAAAAAGGTGGACCTTGAAGAAACAAAAGCCAAGAAAAGTTGAGCTTCTTACAGAAAACTATATGAAAGATAGTCTGTGTCATTGTTATCACTGACCAAGCCCTCATGGCATTCATGCTTTCAAGGTCAAGACCATAGAAGTAAGTCTTTCCATGCATCATTACTGTATGCTCAGACTCTCAAAAAGAGCTGTAGAAATATATCAACTCAAAGACCAACATTCAAATTTACAATCAAAATTTATCAAAAAAACGCAGATATAGGGAGGAAGTTGGGGAAAATTATTTTATTTTAATGATTCCTAAGGCCTTCAATGGACTTCAGTCTCTACCGCAGTGGTCACCAACCTTTTTCAGGCCATGGACAACTTTAATGTCAGACAATATTTTCACGGACTGGTCGGAACAGGGCTGAGGTTTGTGTTTCACATTTTTAAGCTTCTGGTTTCGGAAAACCCAATTTTTCAAATTAAAATGCTACAACAGGAATCTTTTTTTTTTTTCCAAAATATCTTTATTGTGATTTTCAAAGCTTAAAACAACATCACATAAATAATTTCAAGTCTGGCATTAAAAGTAATATAAAAAATATGCATACATACACACACACACAAGAACAACGGAGTTTTAAAAAAAATGTAAAATTACGAGATTTTAAGTCGTAGATTTACGAAAAAAAACAAACTTGTATATTTATTAGATTAAAGTCGAAGAGAGCATACAGAGCAGCAAGTGAACGCGGTTCACAGGATCTCTGCAGCCAGATGAAGCCATCGGTGTCCCTGCAGCTGTTCACCTTTCTTCCTCCATTAAAGACCAGATCTCTACGTTTGTGTGACGCTTCCGTCCGAGGAGGAGCACTGTTTGGCATTTTCAAAATTCTAATGCCAATATAACAGACTATTTTGATTCCTCTTTATTGTTTTATGTTGAAACGGGACGCTTCACTTGCAGGAGGGGGCATATGTAACAGTGTTTACTTCCGCATTGGTGTTAGGATGACAGGTTCATGACGTAAGGTGACAGATGAACTTCACGGTGTGTGAATGAAAAGGAGAATAAAGGCTGCAGCGGTCCTCTACACCCAAACGTGTCTCTGAGCTCCTTATTTTACATATGAAACTCCGCTTTACCGACACTGAATCCCGGAAAGACGGCTCCACTGACAATAATCTGATTTTAAGTCTCCAAAATGTTCTGAAACTCTTTGTTTTTTAAACCTATAATCCGGAAATACAGCTTCACAAAAGGCTCCACATATGTCATCTTGAAGCTAGGGTCAGATAAACGGAAAACTTCTGTTTTTTTCTCGTTAATCTATGACTTTTTTTCACCATAACCTTACAAAATTTTTTTGTAAACTGGCCCTAGAACTTCGTCGTACACGAGGATTATAAAAAAAATAATAAAAAGGCACATAGCAGTGAAATGTACTTACACAAACATTTTAGTCATTATTTAGCATTGAATGGGCTTGGAAAAAACTTATATAAGGATTCCAAAAGAGTTTTTTCTTTTTTCTAACAATATATGTCAAACTCTCCAAAGCTAGACAAGTCATCAATTCTTTTGTCCACATTGTCGTCGAGGGTGTGTCCATACTCGTCCACAACATTCCAATAATTCCTTTTGCTTTTAAAAGCCTAAAGTCGATGAGCAATGATTGTTTCTGTGTTACAAACCATGTGCTGAGGATATATACCTAACACACAAAATCCAGAACACAACAGAACATTAATTCCAATTATATGACCAATATATCCAGTTATACTCTTCCAAAGCCATTGGATCACTGGGCATTCCCATAAGTAGTGGATTCAAGTTCCTTTATCCTCTTTGCACTTAACACAGATGTCTGGAATATATGGGAATATGTGGTTTAGTCTACTAAGTGTAATGTTTGTACGCATCAACCATTTATATTGCAACAGCTTAAATTTGGTGTTGATTGATTGTTTCTGAGCCTTCAAACAAACCATTTCCAATTCATCTTCAGAAATGTCTTCTGATATGTCGATTTTCCACGATTCTAGCTTTTGTGAAGAAGACTCTTTTGAATGTGCTGAAAGCAGATTGTAAAACAAGGAAATATGTCCTTTTCCATCTATGCAAGATTTTATTGATTCTTGAATTTTAGACAGCGGAGGTAAGGACAAGTGTTTGTGTGTGGAAAAAATGAAGTGTTTTAACTGTAAAAACTTAAAGAAATGGTTTCTGGAAATATTAGATTTCTCACACAGTTCCAATATGTTGGGCTGACCAATAATATAGTTTTAAATCCGGGAGTTCTAGTCTTCCTTTTTTGTATTGAAGCACAGTAGCTTTGTTTTTAGTCTGGCTTTTTTATAATTCCAAATGAATTGATTATACAAATTCTTAATGACGACATTAAGCTGTGCAATACACATATTGCGTATAAGGAAGAATGCATAAATGGTAACCTTAAATGTGCTGTAACAATCTTATGGCAGCTTGAAGTATTTAATGAATCAAATAAATCCCTTCATGCATTTGACCAATTGCATGGACCACATTACATTGTTGACCAATCGGATGGAGCCCTTTTATGATAGATACTTTTATATATATAAAAAAAAAACGCCCCTCTCACCCTCCGCGGGTGGTTTCTCCTCAAAGCTCGGGTCCTCTACCAGAGGCCTGGGAGCTTGAGGGTCCTGCGCAGTATCTTAGCTGTTCCTAGCACTGCGCTTTTCTGGACTGAGAGGTCTGAGGTCTTTCCAGGTATCTGTTGTAGCCACTCCTCAAGCTTGGGGGTTACTGCCCAGAGTGCTCCAATTACCACAGGCACCAGTGGCACACAGTTCTTCTCTGAGTCCCTGGTATTTCTCCAGTTTCTCATGTTCCTTCTTCCTGATGTTCCCATCGCTTGGCACTGCCACATCCACCACAACGGCTTTCCTCTGTTCTTTATCCACCACTACGATGTCTGGTTGGTTCGCCATTACCATCCTATCAGTCTGGATCTGGAAGTCCCACAGGATCTTTGCCCTCTCATTCTCTACCACCTTCGGAGGTGTTTCCCATTTTGACCTTGGGGTTTCCAGTCCATATTATGCACACATGTTCCTGTATATGATTCCAGCCACTTGATTGTGGCGCTCCATGTATGCTTTACCTGCCAGCATCTTACATCCTGCAGTTATGTGCTGGATTGTTTCAGGCGCCTCTTTGCACAGCCTACACCATGGGTCTTGTCTGGTGTGGTAGATCTGAGCCTCTATCGCTCTGGTGCTCAGGGCTTGTTCCTGAGCTGCCAGGATGAGCGCTTCAGTGCTGTCTTGTAGGCCAGCCCTTTCTAGCCATTGGTAGGACTTCTTGATATCAGCCACTTCAGTTATGGTCCAGTGGTACATCCCATGGAGGGGTTTGTCCTCCCATGAGGATCTGTCCTCCAGCACTGTATCCTCTGCTCTCCATTGCCTGAGACATTCACTGAGCACACTGTCAGTTGGGGCCTTCAGTTTGATGTACTCATGCATCTTGGATGTTTCATCCTGGATAGTGGCTTTTACGCTCACTAGTCCTCGGCCTCCTTCCTTGCGGCTAGCATACAGTCTCAGAGTGCTGGATTTGGGATGGAACCCTCCATGCATGGTGAGGAGCTTTCGTGTTTTAACATCCATAGTCTGTATCTCTTCCTTTGGCCATCTTATTATTCCTGCAGGGTATCTGATAACTGGCAGTGCATAGCTATTTATTGCCCGGGTCTTATTTTTGCCATTGAGCTGGCTTCTCAGGACTTGCCTTACCCGTTGGAGGTATTTAGCTGTTACAGCTTTCCTTGTTGCCTGCTCCAGGTTGCCATTTGCCTGGGGAATTCCAAGGTACTTGTAACTGTCCTCAATGTCTGCTATTGTTCCTTCTGGGAGTGAGACCCCCCCTGTGTGGACTACCTTGCCTCTCTTTGTCACCATCCGGCTGCATTTCTTGAGCCCGAATGACATCCCAATGTCATTACTGTAGATCCTGGTGGTGTGGATCAGGGAGTCAATGTCACGCTCGCTCTTAGCATATAGCTTGATGTCATCCATGTAGAGGAGGTGACTGATGTTGGCCCCATTTATGAGTCGGTATCCATAGCCAGTCATGTTGATTATTTGGCTGAGGGGGTTCAGACCTATGCAGAACAGCAGTGGGGACAGAGCATCACCTTGGTATACCCCACATTTGATGGACACTTGTGCAAGTGGCTTCCCATTGGCTTCAAAGGTGGTTTTCCACAGCTTCATTGAGTTTCTTATGAAGGCTCTTAGAGTCCTGTTGATGTTGTACAGCTCCAAGCATTCAGTAATCCATGTGTGTGGCATTGAGTCATAGGCCTTCTTATTATCAATCCAGGCTGTGCACAGGTTGGTGTGTCGTGACTTGCAGTCTTAGGCGACTGTTCTGTCGACCATGAGTTGGTGTTTGGCTCCTCTGGAGTCTCTACCAATGCCCTGTGTTACTCATGAATTGATCCATGTGCCTATTTATCTTGGTTGCAATGATGCCTCACATGTGCTTCCATGTTGTGGAGAGACAGGTTATTGGCCGGTAGTTGGATGGGACTGCACCCTTTGAGGGATCCTTCTGGATCAGGATCGTTCGCCCTTCCGTTAGCCATTCGGGGTGAGTCCCATCTCTTAGCAGCTGGTTCATTTGTGCTGCCAGGCGCTCGTGGAGTGTGGTAAGCTTCTTTAGCCAGTAGCCATGTATCATGTCAGGGCCCGGTGCTGTCCAGTTCTTCATACCTGAGACTCTTTCTTGGATGTCTGCCACTGTGATGGTTACTGGATTCTGTTCAGGGAGGTTGCTGTGTTCTTTTCTCAGAGAGACCAGCCACTGGGCATTGCTGTTGTGTGCTGTCTCTTTCTCCCATATACTTTTCCAGTTCTGTTCAGTTTCTAGCCTTGGTGGGTCTGCTCGGCTGTTTTGACCCTGTCACTGAGCGTACACTTTCGCTGGTTGAGTTGTGAACAGCCTGTTTATTCGTCTGGCTTCATTGTCTCTTGTGTATCTCTTTAGGCGGCTGCTCAAGGCTAGGAGCCTTTGTTTGGCAGTTTCCAGGGCTTCAGGTATGGGCATCTGGCTGTATCTCTTAGGTACTTGCTTTCTCATTGTACCTCTTTGAGCCTCTGTCAGCTTACTCACATCCTTCCGAGTTGCCTTGATTTTGGCCTCTAACCGTTGCTTCCATGGTGGGTATTGTTTTCTTCCATGGTTGCTCTTATAGCCAAGCATCTCACTGATCACTGCTGCTGAAGTGTAAACCAGTTCATTGGTTTCTGTGATGGTTGTGGTAGGAATTGCCCTCAGTGCTTCATTCACAGTTTCCAGTAGACTTTCAGGCGGTACATCACTTAACCGTTGTAGCTGGTGTCGGGGTTGCCAAGTGTTCATTCTAGACATGATTTTGTCTTTCGGGTCAGTTGCTGCCTCGCTCAGCGTAACTGTGGTTGTTGGGGCTGTGTACCCAATCTCAGGGTGGGAGTGTAGTATACCCTCCTCTCTGACCTGTTGTTCTGGCTCTCCCGGGGTATTGCCATTGTATTGTATCGCTTCAATCTCAAGTTGTGATGGGAGTTGCCGCTTGTGGATGTTCGAGCATTGGGCTACCAGTTGTTTGACAGTTAGCCTTGATTGTGGGTTTCGAAGCATCCATTCATTCCACATTCTCTGCATGTAACCACGCTGGTTGGGATTACTTGAGTAGTAGCATTCTAACAGAACCTTGTTCTCACATCTAGTCCATCTCCATCTTGTTCCAGTAGCCCACTTTCCATCAGAGTGCTCTGGTCCCCCAGCACCTGACGCAGACCTAGTTTGGCCGGACAACGTCTGAGCCGGCATGACATGTGGTTCATTGTCTCTCATGTTGTGAGGTAGGCCGTAGCGTAAACGGTCTTGCCCAAGGACCCTCACTGGGTGATGTTAATTGCTCACTTTTGTTATGATAATTGCCCCGTTTCCATTGTTATGGTTGCCATTGTTATGGTAGTTGACCCCATTCCGCAGGTGGTTTCTCACCCAAGCTCTATTTTTTTTTTAACTGCTATACAAATGTCTAATTAGCCAATCATATTGGCAGCAACTCCTTGGGCAACTCAATGCATTTAGCAATAATAATAATAATGGATTGGATTATTCTGCGTTTTTCCAGATGCTTAAAGCGCTTACAATGTGCATTCAGTATTCATTCATACTTGGTGATGGTAAGCTACACTCTAAAAAGAAAAAAATTGATCCAAGTTAAATGAATCCCTTCACTTGGTAACACCTAATTGAATTAAGTTTATTCAATTTAATTTTTTATGGCTATCCATCTCAATTTGATAAGTTGATCTAACTTTAAGATACATTTTTACATTATGTTAATACAATTTATAATGACAAATTTTCTAAAAGTTACAACCACTGGGCCTTGTAATTTTCATATCAAAGACATGAATGACCCATCAATGTCTCGTATTGACAGGAACTCACATGTCATGAACTCTGTCTTAAATATCGGGAGATATGGTATTTTTCCGCACAAGGGGGTTGGTCATCATCCTCTACCAAACTCTAACTCATGGTGCAGGAAGAAATAAACATAACTGTTTAAATTACTAGTTCAAACAGAGTAAAACAGCTAGACAACAAAACGCAGGGACAAAACTCACACTTAAACCCCAATCTGCCCAGATAGGCAAAGAAAATGATATCCCACAATTCATTGCGCTGCCTTACGTCATGACGCATTGACAGCTCCACACCAAAGTTACACCAACTTAATTGAATTAAGTTCATTGAAAGTAAAATAACTATGTCAGACAACTACGTGTTATTTTTAAGTTAAATGAACTAAAAAGAAAAAGATTTATTTTTACCAAACTAAATAATTAAGTTAGATCAATTTAAAAAAGTTTATCCTTTCAACTACAGCCCAAATACTCTTTTTAGAGTATACTGAGTGATTTTAAGATATTTTTAACAATGTTTAAATGTCTTTAAGGTCTTGCACCTTCTTGCCTATCAGATCTTTTAGTCAAAAATGAACCCCAAGATTGTCTGGCTCTGGTCTTCTAACCGTTCCAGCTGTAAAAATTAAAATGGAGAGGCATCTTTTCAGCACATGGCCTTTGTTTATGGAAAAGTCTGCCAGAGGACCTGAGAGCCACTGAGAGCATAAATGCTTTTAAGAAAAGGCTGAAGATCCATCTTTTTAATCTGGATTTGAGCTAATTTGACTACTTTTATTAATTTATTTATGTATTCATTTTTTATTTGTTTATCTATATTATCATGTTTTTTGCTACATTTTTGAATTGACACTACATTATTAGTAATTTATTTTAATATTCTTTATTTTAACATTTTATTCTTTATTTGTTGCTTTTATTACTACGTTTACTTTTTAACGTTTTAATGTAACCCAAATATTAGCGTTTCCAAAAACCATGTTTTTTTATTTTTTTTCTTAGCCTGTTTCCTATCAGTTAGGGGGTGGGAGGTTGTGTGTAGGTCTGGGGAGGGGGCTCTATTTTAATTTTGTTGTTTTAATATTATTATTAAGCACCTTGTGTTATGTTTTTATAGGAAAAGCGCTATATTAATAAAGGAGGCAGGCAGGGTGAGGTGTTTCAACAACAGCTGGGGAGAGCGGGGATTTAAACCCTTTGTCTATTGGTCTGCTCAACCACCTGAGCCACTGTCACATGTAAACATGTTTGGTCAAAACGACCTGCTGCAGTTCAAACCGACCATCAGAATGGGAAAGAAAGGTGATTGAAGTGATTTTGTACGTGGCGTGGTTGTTGATGTCAGACAGGTTGGTCTAAATTTTTCAGAAACTGCTGATCTACTGGGATTTTCACCCACAACCATCTCTAAGGTTTACAGAGAATTGTCCAAAAAACAGAAAATATGCAGTAAGCAGCAGTTCTGTGGGTGGAAATGACTTGTTGCTGCCAGAGGTCAGAGGAGAATGGCCAGACTGGTTCCAGCTGATGGAAAGGCAACGGGAACTCAAATAATCACTGGTTCCAGCTGAGGTCAGCAGAAGAGCATCTCTGAATGCACAACACGTCCTACCTGGAGGTAGATGGACTACAGCAGCAGAAGACCACACCGGGTACCACTGCTGTCAGGAAACTGAGGCTACAATTGCTGACCATGTCCATCTCTTTATGACCACAGTGTTCCATTTTCTGATGGTACTTCTAGCATTATAAGGCGCCATGTCATAAAGCTGAAATCATCTCAGACTGGTTTCTTGAACATGACATTGAGTTCACTGAACTCAAATGGCCTCCACAGTCACTAGATCTAAATCCATTAGAGAAACCCTCAGGATGTGGTGGAAAAGGAAATTGGCAGCATGAATGTGCAGCCGACAAATCTGCAGCAACTGCTTGATGCTACCATGTCAATATGGACCACACTCTCTGAGGAATGCTTCCAGTACCATCTCCATATCTCATGGTTTTATAGAGGCAAAAAATTCATGACCTTGTATCCTCAAGCCGGGAATTAAAAAAAGTTCAATAATTATATATATTTTTTTAAAACAAGAGGGTTTACATAACAAGTTCAAAACTTGCGAGGGTCAATTTCCAGTATTGTTACAAACGAGATATCAAATTTACAAAACAAGAAAAATATAAACATAAAATTAAAGTTAGTATTTGTTTTAAACCAAGTGTAATCTATCTATCTGTTTTCTTAGACTACAATTCTATGTTATTAGCTAAATATTCTAACAATATAAGAAATAAAAAATGTGATTGTTTCATAGTAAACACAGAGATCTTAAAACCTTTAGTTTTTAGTTACAATATTAACATAAAATCTGTGTTACACCGAATAATGCACAAAGCACGCATTTACACTTTGAATTTAGCCAAGGCTTTAATAGAACACTGGGTTAATTAAATGTGAATTACAGTCATTAGAGTCTGTTTAAGTGCAAGCCTTTGTGTCACCTGGGAAATGCAAATTACTGCTGGCTGTTAAATGTCAGGCAATGAAGCTCATATGGAATTCAATACCATGGCTTTTTTTTTTTTTTTCAAGATTACCTTCTACATATCCTTCTCACTATCTCTTAATTCTGCCAGCATTTAAAACAAGCCAGTCCTATGTGGCTCTGACCTTTTTCATATTTCTTATTTCATACTTCAAAAAGATAAAAAGAAAGGTGTCATCTATGAGATGCTGTAACTCCCACTGTAGAAAATCTACATTTTTTTCTTCCCCATCTCTTCAGCTTGAATGGACAGCTTTTTGACATCTGTCTCTACTAATTTTTAACAGAAAACAATACGTTTCAAATTAAATAAATGTAGCTGTTGCTTAAAGTGTGCTTTAAGCACACTTTGAAGCAGAATGTCAGGCTCCCCATCCTGACATTCTGTGGCCTGTTGGTCAGGAAGTCCATAATCCATGTACAGAGCGTGGATAAGAGGCGGAGGTGAAGAGTTTGTGAACCAGTTCGTGGGGGATCACTGTGTTAAATGCGCTGCTGAAGTCCAGAAAGAACATCCTGACTGAATTGTTTGGCTGCTCTAGGTGGGTCAGGGCTGTGTGAAGTGTGGTGGGGATGGCGTCCTCTGTAGATCTATTTGCCCAGTAAGCACACTGATGTTTGTCAAAGTCTGTGGGGATGTTTGCGGGGGTGAAGGCAACTAAACACCAGTCATTGAGTGTTGTAACAGCAGGTTTTTTGGGCACAGGAACAATGGTTGTGGATTTGAGGCAGGTGGGTAATGTGGACAGCTGTAAGGAGAGGTTGAAAATATTTCAGCAGGACTTCAATAGGCAACCTGTCACCCAATCCGGTCCTGCTGCTTTTGCAGTGTTGATCCTTTCCAGGGTGAATCTCACCTGGTGTTGCTCAAGCATTAGTGTTGGCTCTCCATCAGGCTGCATCCTGCTAGTAGGGAGGGGTCTTCCCTGCTGCTTGTCAAAACGAGCAAAGAAGAGGTTCAGTGTGTCTGGGAGGTCCCTATCCTGACTGACCTGTGTGGTGGTTCTGTTGTAGTCAGAGACCTGATTCCTCTCCACATGCTGCGGGGGACGTTGTCCCTAAAGTGTCCCTCTATCTGTTGTCTGTAGTTTTTTGGCTTCCTTAATTCTTTTTATCAGATTTCCTCCAGGCAGTTCGTGACCTTAAAACAGTGTTACAGAGATGCGGTGGCCTCCTCATTCCAAACCTGTACAGTCGTTTTAGTGGGTCTGCTTTTGCACCCCACAGGTCTGTAGGATGAGGTCATTAGCAGAGGGATGTGGTCTGATAGACCCAGGTATGGGGCTTCTGCAGCTTTATAGGCTCCCTTGATGTTTGTGTACACCTGGTCTAGAATATTGCCATCTCTTGTGGGGAAGTTTATATATTTGTGGAGCTTTGGCAGTGCTGTTTTAAGCTCTACATGATTAAAGTCTCCTGCCACAATCACTACTCCCTCTGGATGGGCATCTAGCTGGCTGCTCACAAGGCTGTTCAGCTCTTCCAGTGCTAGCTTAGCGTTAGTCTGTGGTGGGATGTAAACAGCAATAATGTGGACGGCTGAAAACTCCCTCGGCAGGTGGAGTGGTCTGCATTTCACTGCCAGATATTCCAGGTCTGGTGAGCAGTAAGTCCCATTTATATCCGCAGCTGTGCACCAGTTATTGTTTATGTTCATACACAGGCCTCCGCCTCTCTTCTTACCAGATCATGCGGTCCTGTCGGCCCGGTAAACAGTACTGCCGGCAATCCCCATTGCCTCATCAGGGACGTTGTTGTCCAGCCATGTCTCCGTGAACACCAACACACACCTGGAGGTCTTGTCAGAGAATATCCTCAGTCTTATTTCATCTATCTTATTGACAAGTAGCCGGCAGTTGGACAGGAACAGACCCGCTAGCGCTGGTTATATTCGTTTAACGGTTGTAATTGTGTCGTACCGCTTCAATCTCAAGTTGTATAGAAATTGCCGTTTGTGGATGTTGGAAAATTAAGCTACCAGTTGCTTAGCTGTTAGGCTTGATTGTGATTATTCACTCCACATTCTAGGCATGTAACCTTTCTAAGTAGGATTAATTGAGTAGTACCATTCCAACATAGCACATCAGGGTGTTCTGGTTCCCCAGCACCTGACGCAGACCTAGTTTGGCTGGGCTACGTCTAATTCATCTCTCGTGGGTTATGAGGTAGGCAGTAGGGTTAAGGGTCTTGCCCATTGATTATGTTAATAGCTCACCATTGTTAATTATGCCACATAATTGCACCATTAATAGCTCATTCCTCACCTAAGAATCAAACCCTGGTTTTCTGCATGCCAGTCCTGGATGAAACATCCAAGATGCATGAATACGTCAAGCTCAAGGCCCCAACAGACAGTGTGCTCAGTAAATATCTCAGGCAATGAAGAATAGAGGATTGGATGCTGGAAAACAGATCTTCATGGGAGGGCAACCCCTGTAATAGGATGCAACACCGGACCATAACTGAACTGGCTGATATCAAGAAGTCCTACAAATGGCTAGGAAGGGCTGGCCAACAGGACAGCAGTGAAGCACTCATCCTGGCAGCTCAGGAACAAGCCCTGAGCACCAGAGCAATAGAGGCTCAGATCTACCACACCAGACAAGACCCAAGGCGTAGGCTGTGTTGAGGTCGGCTGTGTGAATTGATTTGACCAGAGAGGAGGTTGAAATAAGATGTAGACTGGTTTCATCTTTATTGGACAAAAGTTGTATGAAAATAAATTCAGTTAACTTGGTGATTGTTGATTCTTTTCTAATCTCTTCTTCAAATTGCTGTGTTGTGTGATTCAGAATAATAATCATTTAAACAGCAAATCTGTTTACCTGCTTCAGAAACAAAAGTGTAAATAACAGTGTCGGGTACAGAAAAATGCTTTTGCCTTTTCGGTATTAACCCATTAACCTGTGGTGATGGGTTTGTGGAGAAAAGCAAAATACACAACTACTGTTCAGCAGTGTTTAGTACTGATGTCAACAGTGGTAGACAGTGACATTACACACCTGGGCCTTCAGTAGTGCTACATCTGAATCACTCAACCTCTCATTAACCATTTTACGATGCAGAAACAAGCTTTGCATTGCATATTGAAAATTCCTGTAGCCACAATAGATACCTCTAAATAAACAAAACAGTAAACAACACTCGTTTTGCAACTACAGTCAGCAAAAAAACATTGAAAATAACCTCATAAATTTGGAATATTATTTATTATGATATGTATAATTTCATTCATCAAAAAATGGGAGTATTAGAAGAGAAAATCTAGTACTGCACTGCTTTCTTTCCTTGAAAAAAGTTCGATCACCCTGTTATGTAGATTACTGTGCTTCAGTTATTTCAAGAAGTCTTCTTCTATTGCAATCAAGAGATGGCAATAGAAAGCCGAGTATGTCCAACCAAGTATGTCCAGTTGTCTTTCTGCGTAGGTTTTAATTGGCCTTTGAGCCGAAAATGTCAGCTTGATAGATGCAGTGGACACGGCGATGGACAGCGGCAAACACACAAATTTGCACAGCTGTTTTACAATCTCACTCAGATTTTTTAAATGCAGGAAGTCAAGGAGATCAGTGGGAGACTTTCCTGCAAGATCATCCATGGCATACATTACAGTTAGCTCTGTTAACTGAGATAGATCAAAAAGTGTTCTGCGGCTCTGTCTCAAAATTTGCAAAGGTGCATGTGGGAAACTGTTCCTGTATTCCCAAAACTTCTGTTAAATCAGAAGGTCTGAGTACTGTGACACTGCCTAAGCCTGCTAGAAAGCCCTGCTGACACCAACTCAAAATCTGACTGGTTGAGGGAAATAAATGTCCGACATTGATTTTGCATTACAAGACCTTCAGAACTCATATTGAAGGCCTCTTTAGCTCCGACTCTGCCTGGCAACAAAGGACAGCTGAAATATGATTGGTGCTCCAATGCTCCAATATGAAAATACGTCTGTCTGGAAGCAACATAACAATCATAAACACAATAAAAGGGAATGGACAGACAATTTGGAAGGATTTAATGAGTTTGCATGGACAAAATATAATTAATACATGATTCAGATATTTTTTGGTTAAATGATGAGTTATTCAGTCAGGTCGAGGTTCTTTCATTTATCCACTTTCAGAACTTGCTCAATCCACATCTTGGTCACTGGGCAATCAAATTTCACACCAAAAAAGGGGAAATGCAAGTGTTTTTTTTTTAGTATTCTGTTACAGCTGCACAAGTGCTTATAATTGTGTACCTTTATTTTAACTTCATCCTATGGGATCACATGTTGACATATAAACCCCCAAAATTTGTGTTGGTGGGTTGAACATTCTTGTTTTCCAATCTTTTAAGAGTTAAAGGTTGTTGAATTTGTATTTCATGTGCTTTGCATGATTTTTTATACAAGATAAACAAAGTCATATTTTCCCAAAAAGAAAAAAAAGTAATTCCTTCTAAAAAAAACAGTTACTTTGGAATATTATAATAAAACTTGTGTACACATTGAAAGACTTTTAAAGCTTTAGACTGCTGTGTTTTAAAGTCTGGCTTTTGCTCCAAATGAAAAACATCGACAGCTTCATTAATTCTTGAGGCTGCAGTCAGTTTTCTGTTAATGTTCCTCTTGCTGTTCTGAAATGTCTGTGAAAGTGATGGAGAGTGACTGCACCTGTTGGGTTCTAGCCATTCTCTACAGATCTGACAGAAAATCAACATGTATAATAGCAAAGCAAGACTTTAATTTGGCACTGCATATCACCAGATGGCCAACTGCAGTAGTTTGTATATAGCAGGTGAGGCAAGGCAAGTTTATTTGTATAGCACAATTCGTACACAAAGTAATTCAAGGTGCTTCACAAAACAGAAAAATGCATTAAAATCACAATACATCATAGAAATAATCAACGTAAAATTTACTTTAAAAGAAAAGAAAAAAAATAATAGATTTAAAAAGAAAGGAAGGAAAGAAAAGTGCAGATAGGACCTTTCAGTCATATATATATATATATATATATATATAAAATAAATAAATAAATAAAAATAAAAAGTTCCGGTTACGGGTTACGGGCAGGACGCGTGGTCGCGGCTCTCTGCGGATACAACTATCTTTAAATTACTTGAAAAGTTAATTTTCTCCAAAAAGAGAGCTGACCATGCCCCCTAAGAAAACCCAAGAATATGAAGACCTCAAAAAAGCTCTTGATAGCATTCAAGAAACGCTTAAATCTTTTATGGATCAGGTGTCGGCTAAGCTAACGCCACTCATGGAGATGATGGAAGAGTTCCGAAGATTTCGGGCTCAAAACGAGCAACGAGACAACCGGGTCGACATTCTGGAGAAAAGACTGGACGATGTGGAACAGCAAGTAAGGATGAATAATGTCATTCTCACTGGATTACCAATCAAGCCTGGAGCGAAGCTAACTCCAGGAGCAAGCACTGCTCAGGCTAATGCTAGCACTAGCGTAGCTAGCAGTGCTAATACGGAGCGCGGTGTAGAGTCTCTGGATCAGCAAATACGTTCATTTCTCACATCTAAAGGGATTTCCCTGGATCTTAATACCATCGAGACCTGCCACCTGCTCCCCAGGAGAAAGGAGACGGATAAACCAGCGATCCTCATCAGGTTTGTGAATCACAAACACAAGCTAGCTCTGATGAATCAACGTAAAAACCTCAAAGGATCTAATGTTTATCTGAACGACCATCTGACCAGGAGGAATGCTGAAATCTCCAAACATGCACGGCTTCTCAGGAAGCAGAAGAAGATAGAGAACACTTGGGTTAAAGGCTGCAGGATTTACGTCAAACCACTCGGTCCACCGGACCGGTCCAAGGTTCTGGTTGTGAACACCATGAAAGACTTTGAGAAGTGCTTGATCACGGTCGAACGGTGAATCAACATGGAGTAATAAACCAAAGAGTCAATTAATTTCAAGAAATATGACACCTGGATTCATCACTTTCTCCATCTGTCTGACGTCACCTGAATCAACAGCAGCGAGTTCTGACCTGCAGACAACTTGACCTCAACTTTCACCGAGCTGATATCAGCTGAAGAAGGATATGGACCTGATTCTAATGTCTGCAGACATAACATGGAAGAGAACTACAAACTGTTTTGAACCCAGAAGATCAGCTGTTTTTTCAGCAGAAGATATGCCAACCTTGGATAATCGACGGATTGTGGACCCTCTTATTTTATTTTTTATTTTTTTTTATTTTTTCCCTTACAGCATTACCTTATTAAATATAAAAAGAAAAAAAAAGAATAAAAAGAAGAAAGAAAAAAAAAGTTAAATAAATGATTAATCACTTATTGAAAATGGTTAAATTGATCGATGTTTAATGATATTATTTCACTTGCTCCAAAAATTGATAAATTGATTCAAAAATCTTTCCTAATGTAGCATAATTTTGCACGTTTTTTAACTTCTGATACTTGATGAAAGTTCACTATGAAAATCTCTGAAACAGTGTTGTGTCTATTTTACTGATATAGTATTATTTTTAATCATATGAATGACGTTTATGAGTAGCATATTTTAGATAACTGATCTGCATTTGCCATGTTGATTTCTAAAAGTTATTTTTTATTTTTAACATAATAATTAAGTAATTTATCTTTTTCATGTGCCTTATCGATACCTTATGATTTTTAATTCTGTCTGATAAAAAACTGGGAACCGGATATTGATAAATCATGTATTAAAATGGTTATAGTATAACGGGGTGGAATTATATAAGTTCGCTTCCTTCCACTCCCTTTCAAGCAATATTTATTAATATGTCTAATTATCCTAAGTTTGATTACCGGTAGTTACTGTATGAATGTATAACTGAAGATTATATTCCTTTTGTGTATTGTTTCTACTTGATTGCTTGAAATAAACCATTTCAAATCAAAAAATATATATATATACACGGCTAAACAGAAATGTTTTAAGTCTAGATTTGAACATGAACACAGAAGAGGCCTGTCTTACGACTTCAGGGAGGCTGTTCCAGATTTTACCTGCAGAATATTGAAACGCTGATTCCGCTTGTTTAGTTCTGACTCTGGGAATCAACAGGAGGCCGGCCCCTGAGGTCCTCAGAGTGCGAGATGGTTCATGTGGCACTAACATGTCAGATATGTACTTTGGTGCGTGGCCATGGAGAGACTTGTACACAAGCAGAGCTGCTTTGAAGTCTATTCTTTGAGGTACAGGGAGCCAGTGCAGAGACCTGAGCACAGGACTAATGTGATCATGCTTCCTGGTTTTGGTCAGGATTCGAGCAGCAGCATTCTGGATGCACTGAAGCTGTTTTACAGCTTGTTTGGAGAGGCCGGTGAGCAGGCCGTTACAGTAGTCTAACCTACTAGAGACAAATGCATAAATAAGTATCTCCAGGTCTCGCTTTGACATTATGTTTTTGATTTTGGCAATGTTTTTCAGATGGTAAAATGCAGCTGATGTTACTGACTTGATATGGCTGTTAAAGTTTAGGTCAGAGTCCATGATTACCCCTAGATTTCTGACTTGATTTTAGGGTTTAAGAGACAGAGAATGAAGGTAGCTGCAGACACTTTCTCTTTATTTCTGTGGGCCAAAAAAAAATAACTTCGGTCTTGTCTGAGTTTAGCTGGAGAAAGTTGTTCTGCATCCATGCACTGATCTGTTGGAGGCAGTGGCTGAGTGAATCCACCGGCCCATATTCACCTGATGTCAGTGACACATAGATCTGAGTATCATCTGCATAGTTGTGATAAGACATGTTATTATTGCGTATTAACTGCCCTAGTGGTAGCATGTAGAGGTTAAACAGAAGGGGTCCCAGGATCGATCCCTGGAGTACACCGCAATTCAAGCCCATGTAGTCTGAGACACAACTCCCTATTTCAACAAAGTATTTCCTGCCTTCTAGATAAGACTTGAACCAACTTAGGGCAGATCCAGAGATGCCAACACAGTCTTGGAGTCTGTGCAAAAGGATCCCATGATCAACAGTATCAAAGGCAGTGCTCAGGTCTAGCAGGATTAAGACGGAGACTTTTCCATCATCAGTGTTCAGGCGGACGTCATTGGTTACCTTGATAAGAGCAGTTTCTGTGCTATGATGGGGTCTAAAACCTGACTGGAAAACATCAAATGAATTGTTTAATAAGCGAAAGTCAGTGAGCTGTTGGTAGACAACTTTTTCGAGGACTTTTCCTAAAAATGGCAGATTAGAGATAGGTCTGTGATTATTCAGTTCAGTGGGATCAAGACCGCTCTTCTTCAGGAGGGGTTTAATGACTGCAGTTTTTAAGGCCTCTGGAAATATTCCAGATGGAAGAGACATGTTAACTATTTGAGTGATTGGTGGCAACACACTATTCAGGACAGACTTTAGAAATCTAGTGGGTAACACATCAAGGCAGCATGTAGACGAGCTCAGACGGGTGATGGTCTCTTGGACAGTTTGGTCAGTGACAAGTACAAAGTGAGTCAGCTTAGAGTGAGTAGGTGGCCGTTGGATAGTTATATGTGTTGTGGAGTTGATGGCTTTTTTAATGCCCTGAACCTTGTCATTAAAAAATAATGCAAACTCATTACATTTAGGTGTACAAACCAGTTCTATTGGTAGCTGGGTTGGATGGTTAGTTAATCTTTTAACTGTTGTGAACAGGATACGAGAGTTGCTGCTGCAACTTCCAATTATTTCAGAGAAGTACCTTTCCCTTGTTCTGCATAAGATCTGGTTGTAAGCGTACAACTCCGCCTTATACATTCCATAATGAACCTGGAGTTTTGACTTGCGCCACTTTCGCTCAGCTCTGCGGCACTGTTGTTTCTGTGCCCTGACTAGATCATCGTTCCTTCAGGGAGCTTTCTGTCTATGTTTTCTCAATTTAACCTTCATAGGGGCAATGGCATCCAGAACATTCAAGACGCTAGAAGTAACAGAATTCAGCATTTCATCAACATTGGCAGCAGAGGCGTTTTCAGGGTTTATCATTTCTACAAACTGTGCCCTAGTGCTCTCATTTATTTGTCTCCTTTGGACAACTGCAGGGCCAGGCGGTGGTTTGGGAGCAACAGACAGGTCAAAGAATACACAGAAATGATCAGAGAGGGCGACATCAACCACACTGACATTGTAAATAATAACCCCCTTTGTGATGAGCAGGTCCAGATTGTGCCCTCTGCTGTGGGTGGGGCAACTCACATGCTGAATTAGACCAAAGGTTTCAAGGACAGCATTGAGCTCTTTTGCATTTCTGTCATTGACATTATCAACATGAACATTAAAATCACCTGTAATGACTAGACCATCGAAAGTCTGTGTACACGACTGAGAGCATTTCAGTGAAATCATCAATAAAACTTTGGCTGTGCTGAGGAGGTTTGTACATAACTATGCGGAGTAAGGGAGGAGTTTGTTTTAACTCAATCTTAAAGGACACATACTCAAATGATGAAAACACACCAAATGATAGTCTGTGGGTTGCAATATTATCTCTAAACAGTGCAGAAACACCTCCACCCTTTTTATTTTCTCGTATTTCCGATTCATGTTTGTAGTTGGGGGGGGGGGGGGGGGGTTGATTCGACTAGAACTATGTTTCCTGTGTTTTTGTCAAGCCATGTTTCAGTTAATAACATAAAATCAAGATTAAAAGAAGAGATAAGATTATTGATTAAGAATGATTTGTTGCATAAAGATCTGACATTTGAGTGCAGCAAGTTTGAGCAGCAGCTGTGTGTAGGTGTGAAACCGACTAGTTGATAAGCTATGTTTACACTGCATTCGGAAACACGTTATAGCGGCCACTGCCAACGAAAAGTCTATGTAAATTCTCGTGAGATGCATATTTTGAGCTTCCGTGACTGTTTTAGGCTCTACAAAAAGCGTAGCCATTAAACGCATGTGTAGCCTCACAGATTTCTTAGATTTGGACTTGTGTGGAGACAGGACACCCAGGACCACAGTTCACAGGGAGCAGAAAAAGAGTTTATTTGAGGGGGGCAATATTGGTGGAGTCTTTTGTTTTGTCCATCCGTTAGAGCCAGGAGCCTCCGTCTAAAAAGTAAAAACCCAAGAAGTCCATAAAAAAACTAAAACACCAGGCTCAATAAAACCCACTAAAAAACACACACAATTAGTAAAAAATAAATAACATGCAATAGTTAAAATGCGGCTCTGGTGACTATACAAAAAGGTCTCTTGGGTAAAAGAACAGATAAAAAACAGCAGAGGGGTACTTAGCTCGAAGAGGGGCGGGTCACAACCACACCCCTCTGCGTTCCAACGTCGCTTCCCCCTCTGAATGCTGTTTGGCTCCTGACTCAGCTGCTCCTCCGGTGCCGGTCAGCGCTCATCCGTCCACAGGGGCGTCTCCTTCGAGACGTCTTCCACCACCACTTCACCCGGAGATGCCTCACTCCAAGCGCGGTATTTTGCTGTACGGCCAGCGCTGCTCCGATGGCTCCGCTCGTCCACGTAAACAGGTGGAAGCCGCACCCCCCGCCGTCTCCTCGCTGTCGAGAGAGCTCCTTGTGTTTTTGCTGTCCAGAGCCTGCTCCTTTGGAGCGGCTCCTTCCGAGCCTCTCTCCAGAGTTGCTCCTTGCTTAGCGCACCCCCTTCCTCAAGTGTCACTGTCCTTAAAAGCAGTCTCATGGGCACGCCCCCAGTGCACACCTGTGTCCAATTCTAGCAGCGTGAGCTGCTGCCTTCAGGGACCCTCCGGTTTTCACAAAGAATAAAAACACAATAAAAACAGTTCACCCTGTTACACACGTCTAAAGTCAAATCAGGTTGAACTTTAAACAATCAAGGATTCGGATTTGGTTGTGACGTATGGACAGCGTCTCTTTTAATTCACACAAGGGCAAACTGTTTAAAAATTGATCGTAGAGGAAAGATGAATACCATATTTTTACAACCATAGGGCGCACCGGGTTATAGGGCGCGGTCTCAGTTAGGGGGGATTTTTCAGTCTTTGACACATACAAAAGGCCACCCGTTGTTAAGGCGCGGGCACGTAAATGCCCCGTTCAGAGCCTCCAGAGTGGGTTAATGAAATAACCAGTCTCTGTTCTTTAGAGGAAACCTTTTCTTTTTACTGTTCTCCCTAACTGAGTAGCACAAATTGAATGCTCACACACTCACTTGCCCGCGCGTCTTCCTTCCTCCTTATCCTTACACACGCACTTAGCGAAAACACTGCTGCCTTCAGCACAAACATATACAAACACACACACAGGCTTGCGCCTTTTCTCCTTTCTAAAAGCGACAGCAAAAAAAATCCAGCTTAAGCTCACACACAAACGCCCAGTGTGTGTTTAAAAAAAAATGAGCGGGAGCAAATTGGAGTTAGTTTTGATTTATTTTTTATTTTGTCCTCCATGTAGCTGATAGCTGCAGTTCAAACAGGGCTTCAGCAATTTTGTAAACAATGTTGGGGGGACATGAGCCTTAGCTCCGCCCATGGCCACTAAGACTCATGGGAAGTGTTGATTCCCACACCATGAGTTAGGGATCTGTGAAGAGAAGTGAGACTCATGTTGTTATGCTGAGTTCATTTTTAACAAACAGGTTGTAATGCTTTAAATAAGTGAGTTTATTACCCCTCCATGTACTCCTCCCTTCCTGAGTGTGTTATGGGTGGTGATGAATGCGGGCTACAAACACCTTTCTATTGCAGACAGTTAAATGGACATCATACTTCATCTGGTCCAAATTTCTTTCCCCGATTCAGTCACCTCAGGCTTCTGTGTCCCACAACTACACATTGGGTGCACCGCTTCATAAGGCGCACTCTACAGTCTGGAGAAAATTTAGGACTCTTACACTCTAAAAAGAAAAAAGTTGATCCAACCTAATTGAATCACTTCAATTGGTAACACCTAATCGTCTTAAGTTTATTCAACTAAAATTGATAAGTTGATTTAACTTAAATGAATTACTTCAGTTGGTAACACCTGATTGAATTAAGCTTATTCAACTTAATTTTTTATGGCTATCCAACTTAAATTTGAAATGTTGATCTAATTTAAAGAAAATCTTTTTCAATTTTTGTTTACACAATTTTAATTGACTCATTTTTCTGAAGTTTCTACCACTGGGGTGATAATTTTCATATCGAAGACTAGCAATGACCCAGCAGTGTCTTGCATTACAAGGCAGGAGCTGACATTTCGCGAATTCTGTCCTTAATATTAGGGACTTAAGGTATTTTACCGCACAAGGGGGTTGGTCATCATCCTCTACCAAACTCTAACTCATGGTGCAGAAAGAAATAAACACAATAGTTTAAATTACTAGTTTAAACAGAGTAAAACAGCTGGACAACAAAATCCATATACAAAAACTCACACTTAAACCACAATGTCCCCAGATAGGCAAAGAAAATGGTATCCCATAATTCCTTGCGCTGCCTCACGTTATGACATCATTATGCATTGACAGGTTCACACCAAAGTTGCACCAACTAATTGAATTAAGTTGATCGAAAGTAAAATGACTGTCAGACAACTACGTGTTTTTATTTAAGTTGAATGAACTCAAAAAAATGATTTATTTTCACCAAACTAAATAATTAAGTTAGAACAACGTAAAAAAGTACATCTTTCCAACTACAGCCCAAATACTCTTTTTAGAGTCATAGTGCGTCATTGCCAGTATGGAGCTTTACTTAATTTAGTGGCACTGTAGCTATTGTTAATGCTGAAAGTGACATCTTACTAAATTTGACTGCTGCAAAAAAGTTACAGATGAAATTAGTGTGATTCTTTGAACATATGCATGTTTATACCATGGTCCAGGTGATCACTCGATTCTGATTAACTGCTGGATGTGGATTAAAAAGTAATAATGAAAAGTGATCATTTACAGCAATCCCCCGCTCATTCGCGGTTTAATATTTGTGCCCCACCCATTCGTGGGTGGCCGCAGATGACGTGACGTCACAAGCGTGAGACGCAGAACAGCGCTCATTCCGTGAATTTTGAAAAACGATTTACTCTGTACTTTACTGTAAAGTATTGTTTACGCGTTTAAGATGCCATCCAAACGCCAGCATCATCTCCAGCTTCTGGAAATGAACCCAAACGGCAGAAAAAGGTTCTGACTCTGCATGAAAAGATAGAACTGTTAGATAAATTAAAGGATGGGAAAAGTTACGCTGCAGTGGGGTGCCATTACGGACTAAATGAGAGCACCGTGCGTTACATAAAAAAAATGAGAAGGAGATCAGATCCAGTGTAGCTTCGGCTTTTTGTGGAAGTGCTAAGATGGTGAATGTTGTGAGAGACAAGACAATTGCCAGGATGGAGTCTGCCTTAGAGTTCTGGATCCAGGACCTACGGAAAAAAATATCACATTGGACACGAAGTTGATTTGTACAAAGGCACGGAATTTATATTCTCAATTAAGTGGAGACAACAAAAAAGAACCACAACCAGGACCATCAACAGCAACAGATGCACACTGAATTTCGAGCCAGCAAGGGTTGGTTTGATCGTTTCGTGAGACGTTACCAAATACAAAGTGCCAATTTCCACGGAGAAGCTGCATCTGCGGACACAGACGCTGCAGCAATTATCCAGAGACGTTTAAGCAACTCATCACGGAGAACGGATACAAGCCAGAGCAGGTGTTTAACATGGATGAAAAGACGTTGTTCTGGAAAAAAATGCCATCCAGAACCTTCCTCATGAAGGATGAAATGAAAGCTCCAGGATTCAAAGCACAAAAGGACAGATACACACTTATAATGTGCGGCAACGCTGCTGGTTGGATGATGAAACCTGGTCTCATTTATAAATCCGCGAATCCAAGGGCGCTCAGAAATAAAAACACTTTACCTGTGATCTGGATGCACAATTCAAAGGCCTGGATTACAAAGGTCCTGACATCCAACTGGTTTCATCAGAGCTTTATCTCCCAAGCGCGAGAATACCTCCACTCGCAGCCTCTGACTGATCAAGATTTGGCTGAGCTGACGCAGTCCGCCAGTGAAAACGGAACAGAGGACCAGGAAGACCCATCACAAGAGGATGAAGGTCTAACTCTTGAACGGTTGGCTGATCTCATGCAAGCAGCAAAACAACTGCAGAAGAACGTTAAATCGTGGGACCCTTACATGGCCCCTTACAGTTCTCAAATGCAATTGATTCTGCTATGTCAATGTACAAAACCCTCTTCACCAGTATGCTGTCGATAACTATGTTCATAACGAACATAAAAAAAACGTCTAACACGCCCGGAGAAGATACAACACCATCTCCCGACTCCTGAAGTGCGAAGAGTGGAGGACTAGTCATAGACGCCAGTTAATAATACTGTAATACATGTACAGTAATCATTTGCATATTACTATATTTCACAGAATTTTTGTTTATTACTGTTAATAAACATTACTATGTAAAAAATTAAAATGTACTTTATCATTACTATACATTACAAGTTTCTTACTGTATTAATGAGTAAGGCTCACATGAGGCTCTGGGAGTTTTAAAGCAGCATCAATTATTCGTGGATTTTTGTTATTGAACTTATGCTTTATTTAACCTATATGGGGATGTTCAGCGTATATATTGACTCGACTGTATATATATGGATGAGGTCTGTTACCATGACAACACCCTGCATTACATATCGAACAGTCCACTTTTTGCGAAAAAATGATTTAAACCAAAAAAATAACAAGAAGTATTAAAAATTGATTGCCTATTTATTTTATTTTATTTGGGACCATGGGATAAGCGAGACAATGCCATACAAAGAAATCAATGCACAACATGGAATTAAAGCACTTGCCTTGCAAAGTTTGTCGGGCATTATCCCTTACTAAATTGCCTTCTAATAATTTTTTCAACGTTGTACATCTGAAAGGGAAAGCTTCTGCAGCCTGTAAGCATCCACAGCTCGTGACACCATTATTGACAGCTCTGGATGTATCCACTCATTTTTAGCTGGCCTCACACTGTGTGCTTTCATTGAGACTCAAGAATGTTAAAGAAGGCAGTAATAGCAGCATCTAAATATTTCAATTTGTTGCTGGAATCACTGCACCGCACTACAGTAACGAATGTCACTTCATATTTACAGTGACACAAAGCCTTTTTTCTTGCAGATCTTGTTTGACTTGAAACTGAGACCAAACTTTCCATTAATCTAGTAGATATCTTGTAGATATCTACTTTACTTCTGTGATTACATTGTAGGCTCTCATCCCTCTCCATGGATCCATCCCCACTGTGAAATACTGTTTCAAAGAATCCATTAGCACCTCTGAGTGCCCTGTGGCTGACTGAACTATGCTCTGAAGAATATGACTTGTTAGATAGCCAAAATCTCACATGCATATGCTCTTGGGGGCAAAAAGGACTGAAATTGGATTACAAGTAAAGAAACTCATTGATTTAGAAGCACTGAGTATAAACAATATGCCGTAAAAACTAAAAAACATGGCATTTAAAATTTGTATGTAAACTTCCTGGACTTACTTTCAAACAATTTTTATTTTTCCTGTTTTTAAAGGTCATGAAGGCAATTTTATTGCTGCATACAACATCAAGCATTTTAGTTATTAAAAAAAAGCTTTTGCTAAAACCGTCCAAGTTTTTTCCCCTATGAGAGATCTCAGAACTGTGGGACAAACTGGGAGTGGTGACGGACCTCTGCCTGCGCCTACACAAAAAGTCCACTTTTAGATCTGGGTGCTCTGAACAAATACTTAAGGCAGTACACGTTCAGAACACTGCCTCATGCAACTCTAATACAGTTCGGGAGTCAAGGGGACTGTTTCGTCTCCATAGATCTTAAAGTCCCATACTTTCACATACCTGTTTATCCCCAACACATACACTACCTGCGATTTAGCCTTTCAAGGAAAGTCATATGAATATTTGGCCCTTCTGTTTGGCCTGTCATTAAGGCCCAACAGGTGTTCATTAAATGTACGGAGTTAGCTATCACACCTCTGATAGAGAGAGGAATGCAGCTGGCAACATATATGGATGACCGGCTCCTAGAAGCACAGTCTCCCAGAGACTGTCACACCTGATTGCTTTGGGTTTCACTACGAAGTGGACCGTTTCAGCCATGTGATGCGTTGCTCAACTTGAGCCCCTCTCGCCATGGTCACCACAGAGTTCATATAACAATGACGTGTGCTCTCGCCCTCCACCCATGGAGAAAAGCACGCTTCGTGACCAAGGGTGTCACCATGGGAACCATCTAATCAAGGAAGATTGTTACCAAGGATGCCTCGTTGATAGGCTGGGGAGCTCACACATAGGCATGATGGTTAATCGCTGATGGAGCTCACACATGCAGTCGGTCTACATAAACTGCCTGGAGCTCTTGGCCATCTCTGGCATTGAACCATTATCTGACCCTTTTTAGAGGGGAGCATATTCTGGTTAGAACCGACAATACCACTGTAGTGGCATATATCAACATCCAAGGCGGGGAGCTGCGCCCAAGTTGTGTCACGGTTTTAGTTTCTTTACTTTTGTATTCTAGTTGTCTTTTGTTTCTCTCATGTTTTGAGTTCAGTTTCCTGTTTTATTTTGTATATTTTCCCGTTGTGGTGTTGTTGTTGTTTCTAGCTTTACTTTGGTCCTCATCCGCCCTCGTTGTTTCCACCTGTGTCTCATCAGTCCTGTATGTATAGAACTCCTGTCTTTCCCTTCCTCCTGTGCTGACCCATAGTCTAATGTTAGGTTGATGGTTCCGAGTTCCTGTGTTAAATGTGTGTTAAATGTTTTTTCAAGTCTTGAGTTTGCCTGCATGTCGTTGTAGAGTTTTTCTTGGTTTTGGACTTTTTAGTTAATAAACACTTGTGATCCTGGAACCGCCTGCCTCCTCCTCCTCTCCTCCACATGTTGACATGCAGACTGACAGTTAGGAGCATCTCTTGCCTCCTGTCGCCAAAAGCCATGGACATTCTGTGCATAATGAACCACGGGGTGGATCTGCTGTCCAGGGGCAACCCTCGCTACAGGGAGCAGAAACTTACCAGCGATATTGTGGCTCAGATATCGATCACATCATAGCTAATAATGACAGGGGATTGAAACCCTCAGCTAGTTTGTGGATTTATTCCACACATGGAATGGCCTCTTCTTGGGCACAGTTTCAAGGAATTTTAGTGGGTGACAAATGTGAGGCTGCCAGTTGGACATCACCCCATACTTTCACCAGACTCTATAAACTGGATATGACTGCACCGACTTTGTTTCATGTGGTATTAGGTGTGGCTTCTGGGCCAGTGTGAAATACAGTTTTTCTCAGTCGCTTTAGTACAATTCTCAGATCAGAATTGAAGTTTGCAAATATGTGTGTGCATTTCTCAAAACAATTCGTGCAAACAGCAAAACACCATGGATTTCTTGCAAAAGCCTGTAACTTGCTCAAAATCTTTAGTTCATCTCTCAAAACTAAATCTTTATGTCATTGAATGTGTCAGTGCCATCAGAATGTCAAGTCCTTGTGTCATTGTCTACGAACAAGACAGTCAAATTACTTAGTCATGTTGTCAATATAACTGTGTACTTTAGAGGGAGGTTCTGATGTAAACTATGGCTAAAGTTTTGATGACAATTATTGTAAAAAGTAAGTTACACCTTTGTTTGATTGCAAGAGACTAAGATTCACATTTACACTTTTATTGTTCATATTGTAATTTGTTGACAGACCATGTCATACCAACATAGAAGAAACCCCACTACAAACACAAAGGGAAAAAAAAGGTAGGACAATATTCTGTACAACAGTCCAGGCAGTGCAGTAAGAATTGGTGTGGTCTTCCTACACCTGTTGTCATTCCTGTACGTTAGGCAAAAAAATTCTCATCCACATCACAGTGAATATCCTCTCTTGCGATGCAGCGTGGAAAGAATCTTTTAGAGTGTCTTATCCAGCCTCTGCAGGCGTCTGCTGTGACGTCATCACACGCTGCATCCATGGCAGCCAGGAGGGTCATTTGTGTATGTGGCTGGTGATTGTAAACTTTCCATCTCCATGCTGAGAAAAATTCCTCAATAGGGTTAAGGAATGGAGAGTAGGGTGAAATGAACTCCATCCGCATCCTGTTGTGGGCTGCAAACCATTGCCTGTTGATGTTGGAGTGATGAAAACTCACATTGTCCCAAACTGTCACATACGTTGGCAGGTGATCTCCACTCTGACCCCTCTCTTCTTTAGGCATGAGATCTCTATAGAGAGCTTCTAGAAAGGCTATAAGATGTTCTGTGTTGTATGGACCTATTATGGGAATATGAGTAAGCACACCATTGTCACAGATGGCAGCACCCATGGTTATGTTCCCGCCCCGTTGGCCTGGCACATCAACTGTAGCCCTGTGGGCGATGATATTTTGGCCACGCCTTCTGCCTTTTGTTAGGTTGAAGCCAGCCTCATCCATGTAGATGAAGCTGTGCGGCTGTTCACTTGCTTCAAGTTCCATCATATGCTAAATACAGAAAACACAAAATGAGTTTTATGAATTACAAGAATTTACATTTTGGCCAAGATAGAGTTACATCAAATGTATAAATCACATGTTGCATTACTTTTCTACAGCCATAGCAAATGTGTAAAGATTTGTGTAATGTGTAAAAAATCGCTTACTGTAATGTATATTGTTGTATGATACACATAGTGTTTACTGTGCAGTACTGTGCTGCATGTCCATGCATTTACCTGTACATATGGTAGCGTAGTTCCTTCACTCTTTCACAATTTCTTTCAAATGGAACAGTGTAAAGCTGCTTCCTTTTCATCTGGTTTCCTTTCAGCACTCTGTCAATGGTTGAGATGCTGACTGTTTGGATATTTGCAAATATGTTGTTGTCCTCTATAATGGCACTCTTTATCTCCCTTAGTCTTATCGCATTGTTTTCTACAACCATGGTGCAAATAGCCTCCTCCTGTTGAGCAGTGAAAAGGGGCCCTCTGCCGCCCCTGTGAAGTTGTCTTGCAGTCCTATGTGGAAAAGATACAACAATGCAAAATTCAGGAAGATAAAATGTCACTGTATAAAATGTAGGCCTACTTACAGTACTTACTGAATATTGGAAAAAGCTTTACATATAGTAAAAATACTGTAATATTGTATGAAGCATCACAGAACACTTCATATTTTAGATTACATACCTGTTTGTATGGCATACCTGTTGAGGACACAGTTGTTCTCCCAACATTTGGCTGCAGCCTTCTACCAGCCTCAGCCATTGTGAGCCCATGGTTGACAACATGGTCTACAAGTGTGGCTCTTATCTCATCAGGAACACGTACATGTCTTCGGCCTCTTCCTCGGTTTTGCCCCCTAACCCCTCCACCACGCAGCCTCACTCCTCTTCCTCTTCCTCTTCTTCTTCTCACTGGCTGTTGACCCCGTCCAATTCCTTGTCCTTCCATTGTCAGACATAGAACATTCTGTTGTGCTTCAGCCATATACAGTATATACTTGCCCATTGATTGTCAATGAGATGCACCTTTGTTAGAGGAAGGCAAGTCACCTGAGAGCAATTTACCAATTCAGGCAGATTTAGACAAAAACATATAATGGAGATGTATAGATATATGTTTGTCTCATTATGACAACTTGATCAACCATTTTGCAGTTAATGACTTATACGATGAAATAATGACTAGGTGTTTTGAGGAGTAAGACTATTGCACAGTAAACTATATAATACATTTTGATCAACATGACATAAACAATTGATAATGTAGCAAAGAGCAGAGAATTGTGCATAATCATTTCAATGGATGTACCAAAGCAATTGCAACTTGTTCAAAGAAGTGAGAAACTGCTTATATGATGTGCACAAGTGACATCATGATGTCAAGACTGAACAAATAGTTTTGGGAATTTCATTCTGATCTGAGAATTGCACTAAAGCGACTGAGAAAAACTATAACTGGGTGCTTCTTAGTCTTTGAGTAAGCCTGTCTGGCAATACGCAAGTCTTATATCCCATAGTGAGATACAGAATGAACGTTTCAAAGAAGCAAGGGTTAATTCCTTAACCTAACGTTAGGGTGATTTGAGATAAAAGACATACAAGACCAAAGATTGGAAGAAGTTTCCCCTTTTTTGTAGTTTTCTCCCATTTGTCTTTCTCTGATCGAACCCCTTTAAACAAACTCGAAGTGAGACCGTGCATTGGTGCAAAATGGAAACCTTCATACCTGTGATGGAGAGGAGGACTTTGAATAAGTTCGTATCCATCCATAAGTTTGTCAAGGGGGCGCCTTTTCCAAGAGGCTAAGGCAGCTTCGCTGTCACACCAACCACTGCGGGAGATCCTTCCTACCTCACTCAATTGGACTTTATAACTCATTATCCATTTGCAATAGATTAACTCATTTGATATGTTTTTCTAGAGCTGCTATGTAAACTGATGGTTTTTTCTGATTGTCACCCATTGTTTGTTTGTTTGTATTGAGCCTATATGCGGACGCTGCAACACAACAATTTTCCAAGCTGGGATCCATAAAGTATCTTTTTCTTCATCTTATTTATGACTCATAGTAAAACACTAACTACAAGCAGTTTAAGTTTTCTAAATGTCAAATAAAGAGGATTAAATAAAAACTTGAATTAAATTTAACACAGTCAATTCTTCATCGATATATGATTAAATGTCTAAACTCATATTCAAATATGCAATTAAAGGGAGGGTAACAGGGAATGTTCTTTGAAGACCATTTAGCTAAAGTCTTGTTCATAAATGTTGTCTAGTTTTTTCCTGATCAAGACATAAGGTATGGGAAATAACGGACCTTTTGGGGCTTTGGGTCATGTTGGGACCTTTTACCATCCAAAGTGAAGCCAGATCCTCACATGTCTTGATAAGATCTCCAAAGAGGTTCTTTATGGCCTTGAAGGTCTAAACATTAGAATGCTTTTCTTTAGTGAACTCACAGTTTTTCCTTATTTTCTCATAATTTGAAAAGATTATATAGGTCAGAAGGTCTAAAGAGAGCAGAAGAGATCTAAAATTTAAGTCTTTTGACCACAGAGCAATAATGTGTCAATAACTGAAGGTGCAGAATCCAATATGAAGGAGACCAGGCTTGTTGTGGAAATGTGAAAGTTAAAAGCAACTAGAAGGAGCTGCATTTCCAGAAGAAAATGCAGGGTTGAATGCTGTATTGCTGAATACCAATACATTCAGCTGTATTGCTGAATGCATTTGGTTGAATGCTTTACAGATGCTTTACAGCTTTCAACCAATAAACTATAATAAATTGCATAATTAATAATTGCATAAATTACAAATTAATAAATTGCAAATTAATAAATTGCATATCAAGAAAATGGTAACAATAAAGATGACCTGAAAACCAGACACCTGAATGCGCTGATGATGAAGAACCTAAATGAGAACAGGTGTGGATAATTAGACACTACAACTTGGTATACCTGTGTCAGGGGGAAACAGAACATTACAAGAATCAAGAAAACAACAGAAAAAACAAACAAACTGCAATCTTCAAGCTATGTATACACCGGGCATTGGCTCATGTTGTTCACTGTAGACAAACAGGAGGGGCTTCTTTTTCGTCTGTTTACTAGTTTGTCTGCTACCTACAGTTGGAAGACGCTTGGTGGGAAACATCAAAGAAGTGCAAATCGTGTGATTTGGGAACAACTATTTTATATCTGTGATGTATTTGCAATGGTCACTAACTTCTTTACTAAGTAACCTGATTTAGCCCAAGTCATGAATATTGTCATTTTGTGTAATAATTTTACAAGTAAACATTTAAGTAAACAATAAGTCTATTTTAGGCTGTCAGTTATTTCAGTCAGTTATTTAAAAAAATGTCATTTTGAATGTTTAGGCCTAAAAGCTTCCAAAGGAAATATTTGTTGAGTTTTATATTCACATTTATCCAGATACAGACTGTGAGTTGTCATGTGGTTTCTTAGAAATACTAGTTTCTCTTAAGGTCAGGCATTTTTTATTATTTTACTGCAGCTCTGTAACAAACCAAAGAAGGACAAGCATTTTCTAATTAGTCCTTATTTACCTCAAATTTTTCAGAGATCCCTTGTGTTGACTCCACTGCAACAGTTGGAAATGAAGCCCCTCATTAGCGTTTTGCATTGTCTGCTTTATCAGGCTTCTGCCACTTGTGATGAAGCATGTGCCATGATTTGTTTGGTAATTATTGCAATGGAACAACAGTTTTCAAGCTTATACATCTATTTTTCTGTTTGTTTCTATATGTAAGAACTCGTACCAGAGACAATACTCAAACTCAAACTTTATTTATTTATATAGCGCCTTGGTTAAAAACACAAAGCGCTTAACATAAAACAAGATAAAACAGTCTAAAAATGAAAGTTCTTTTGGATCATCAATTTACCAACTCTGATCTAAGTTTGTCCAAGTTGTATGGTCGCCAAACACCCCCTCTGCCTTCGGGCATCCCAGCTTACCTGCTCAGGGCGTCGGCCCTCTTCCTGCGGCAGAAGCGTCATCGGAAACGCGGCAAGCGCGGGGCCGCCTTGTGAAGCTGAAGGGCATCTGGGCCCGCTCCCCGTCCTCTTCCCAAACAGGATTTGGATTATTTCCCCGATCCATGCTGTCCTGGCGCTCCCTGGATCCACCTGATGTCTGCATTATTCATGTTGCTGGCTTCGACGGAGGTGACCAGCCCCGCCGCTCCTGCTCTCCTCGCCCCCGCCGGCGCGGGGTAAATCCCGGGAACCTGTCGTCGCTCTCCCGGTCGCTTCCGTCCCGCGACCTACAGGCTGCCGCTGCTTCCAGATTCGGCCTGGTAAACGCCAGATCGCTGGCGAACAAAACTTTTATTTTGAGGGATTTCCTCACTTCCCGCTGCCTGGATTTCTTCTTTATTACCGAGACCTGGATATCTCCCGGTGAGGACAGTGCTCTTGTGGATCTTTTACCTGCTGGATTTTCATACTTTAGCTCCCCGCGGATGTCTGGTCGGGGAGGAGGGACTGCGTCTGTCTTTACAAACGATTTTAAGTGTAAACGACTGTGTGCCATCATCGTACCCCAGCTTTGAGCTGACTTCATTTGAGGTAGGGAGATCCGACCCGGTGCTGTGCGCTGTCGTTTACAGACCTCCCAAGTACAACAAAGATTTTCTGAAGGAATTTTCTGACTTTTTGGCTGAAATTATGCCACTCTACGATCGTGTTCTTATTGTTGGGGATTTTAATATTCATGTCTGTTGCCCTGAAAAGCCTTTGGTGAAGGACTTTTTAGAGATCATTGACTCTTTTAATCTTGTTCAGTGGGTGTCTGGAACCACTCATGAACAAGGACACGTACTGGATCTCGTCCTTTCCCATGGACTACCTGTTTTTAATATTGAGATCTGTGACATAGCTGTTTTAGACCACATGCCTGTAGTGTTTGAAGCTGAACTTTCACGCACTGCTGTTAAATCTACCGCCCCTCCTCAGCGCCGCAGGATTTTTAACTCTTCCACTGCTGGTCAGTTTTCCTCTGCTTTTAACCAGCTCGCTGTCCCTCCCTCTGCTGCTGATGTTCTTGAGCTGAGTTCCTGGTTCAATTCCTCCTGCACCAGCATCTTGGATTCTGTGGCTCCTCTAAAGACACTAAAGCCCCGTCCTAAACCTGAGCCCTGGTTCAATGAGAGAACCCGGGAAGCCCGGAGGGCCTGTAGAAAAGCTGAACGCAGGTGGAGGAAGGACAAACTGCAGATCTCACTACAAATCTTGAAGAATTGTTGGCACTTTTACCAGGGCACTGTAAAACTTGCTAAACAAGAGTACTTGGCTAATATTATTGTTCTTAATCAGCATAACCCACGGGTGCTTTTTAAAATGATAGACTCTGTTCTTAATCCTCCACAGGCGGGGTCCTTAGAAGCTTCCACTGACCTGTGCAATATGTTTTTACAGTTTTTTAACAATAAGGTATCAAATATAAGGGCTGGCATCACTCTACCTTCCTCCGACCCTTCGACCTGTGTTCTCTGCCCAGCAGAATTTAGAGAATTTGAGCCAGCGTCTCTTCAATTTTTAAATGAATTAGTCAGTCAAAGCAAACCATCAGGTTCTCCCCTAGACTCCATCCCTCCTAAGTTTTTCAAGGAGGTCTTCCCCAGTGTTGCACAGACGGTCCTTTCTATTATCAACAGCAGTCTGGCTGCTGGTGTCGTCCCCTCCACCTTTAAACATGCAACGGTTCAGCCGATACTTAAAAAACCCAGCCTGGACAGTGCTGTACTGGCCAATTTTAGACCCATCTCCAAGATGCCCTTTATCTCTAAACTCCTGGAGAAAGTGGTCTACTCACAGCTGGAGGATTTTTTAAACCAACATAAAATTCCTGAAGTCTTCCAGTCTGGGTTTAGACCCCTGCACAGTACGGAGTCAGCACTGCTAAGAGTCAGCAACGACATTCTCTTGGCCAATGATGCTGGAGATTATGTTGTTCTAGTTTTGCTGGACCTAACTGCAGCATTCGACACCGTAGACCATGGCACTTTAATTTCTAGGCTCCAGAACCTGGTGGGGATTCAAGGTACTGCACTGGACTGGTTCAAATCTTACCTGGCGGAAAGAACCATGTGCGTCAGTTTAGGGGGTTATGAATCCACCACAGCTTGGGTTTCCTATGGGGTCCCACAAGGATCGGTTTTGGGACCTCTTCTGTTTTCTTTATATCTGTTACCTTTAGGTTCCATTCTAAGAAAGCATGGCATTTCCTTTCATCTGTACGCTGACGACAGTCAGATTTATCTGCCGCTTAAAAAAGATAATCTCTCTGTGACGCAGCTCCTGTCATGTCTCCATGACATTAAGGACTGGTTGGCCCTAAGTTTCTTGAGTTTTAATGAAAAGAAAACAGAAGTTGTAATTTTTGGACCATTTTTTGCTGTAGCCGCTCCAAAGCTGTGGAATACTTTGCCGCTGGCCATTAGAGAAGCCCCTTCACTGTCCACTTTTAAAACCCGTTTAAAAACCCATTTTTATGCTCTGGCTTTTAACCCAATATGAGACCACTGTTTTTTCCAACTGTTTACTGTTTTCTATAGTTTTATCTCCCTCTGTGTTTTTAACATGTTTTATTGTTTGTCTTAACATGTTTTAATGTTTGTCTTAACATGTTTTAATGGTTGTCTTTTACTATTGTGTTCAGCACTTTGTCTCAACTATTGTTGTATGAAAGTGCTATATAAATAAAGTTGAGTTGAGTTGAGTTGAGTAAGAACTCGTACCAGAGACAATAGTAGTTACGTAGTTATCATCAGCTCCTTATTGTTACTTAAAGACATGTTGATGCATAAGAAGTGGGATTAAACTTTCAAAAGGACACAATGGGCTTTTGTTGTTTGCGTCTTCTCAACAATTTTTTAACCACCTGTTATACCCCACTGCCATTACTCTGAATTTTCTCCTCCATCAAAATAAGGGAAGGATTAAAGAGAAAGTGTTTGTTGAGTTGCTTTTAAGTCTTCCTTTAATTTCATTCTTTGTCGTAGGTGTGAAAGTACAAGGCTGACGGAATGCTCAAAGTGCTCAGGATCAAAGCAAAGCACTCGGCTTCTCTGAGTGATTGGGGTGGGATTGCATCCAGAGGGTTAGATGGTGTCAGATTGCATCACGTTTCTTGCTACTTGTTATCTCTCGACTTTCCCTTTCCCAATGCTGTTTCCTCCAAATGCTGTCTTCTTTGGCATACTTACTGGATCCCACTTTATACCCCCCATGTCTCTTTTTTTGTAGGCTTGATGTGTCTGTCACTCACCTTACACAGCCCGGCTTCCTGCGACTTCTTCTCCTTAACCTGTTCTCCATCTCTTCTCATCCATTTGTGTCCTCCTCACCTGACACTGTCATCATTCATTAAGTTGTGTGATGTGTTCCTTTTTTGTCTTTTCCCTCTTCCCTGTCTACCTTGTTCTTTTCTTAGCTCTCATCAATTCAACCATGTGTCACCTGTTGACAATTAAAATGACTAGTTTCAGACATTTTTCTTGACATAATTATAGAATTTTTTTTTAAAAAAGGTAGAAAAAGGCACATATCGGAAATCAAATTGTTTAAGAAAAAAATGTCATTATAATAAAGCTATGGGTTTGGTTTATTTTTTATACACATGGATGCCCCAAGTCTTCAGTTATGTTTCATTTTGCCCCACCACCCATTTAACTGTACCCCCTTAGCAAATGAACACGCACATACGCACTAGGAGGATGGTGGTCACATCTGACCCATTCTCCCACCACAACCTGGGTTAGATGAACCGGGTTGAGGCGGCTGGGTTGTCCGGGGGAATCCTGTACTCCAGAACTGGTGGCTCACTTTCTGTAAGGTGGGGAAGTCCATAATATCTGAGGTACCCCAAAATTTTACAGCCCTGTCCCCTCAGTCACTGTCCCTGGGACCTGCCAGTCATTGGTGTGTGTGTGTGTCCCTCAGTGGCTGGTCCCGGCCTATTGCCCCTGTTGGTCTTGGTGGGGCTGACAGGCGGACTGTGGGGGGTGCAGTGTGAGCTGTTTGGGGGTGGCTCCAGCTCGCATCCTGGGATGGGGGCTCAGGACCGCATGTCTCTCGTCTGGACGCCGGTGTATGGCTCAGGTGGTCAGGGCTTTGATCTGGGACACCTGGGGGGAAGGGCAGGTCCCTGCATGGTTGGGTGCTGTGGGGGTGTGATCTCCCGCTCTGTTACCATGGTGGGGGTCTAGTACGCTTGTGGGTGGTTGCTCCTGGGCATCTGTCTGTCTGTAGGGGGCCCTGGGTGCCTGCCGGGCCGGATGGCTGGTAGGTCGGCTGTGGCTCTGGGGGGGTTGATGGGCTGCCAGCTCTCACTAAAGCACTCAATGTGATCAAGTCCATATCAGTAAACACACAATCATTCAATTTACATGCTCATTCCTTCTGGTTATACATGGGCATAGTGGATGGTTTATTTGTTCATTTGTTGCACGTGTAATCTCATGTATTCATGTCTGTGTGCACAAGGAGGTCCCGGTTGGAGTGGTGTGTGTGTGGCAGGAAGTCTTCTTCAGATACTGTTTTTCAGATTTGTTTAGATATGCATAAGACATGTTACCAGTTGTGTGGATGCCGCGTGATGGTGTGTGTACGTGTGTATGAGCATCAACGCATGTAATGGAAGTTACATATGACACCCTTCCCATGACCCTCTCCCCCTGTCCTGTCAGAGTTGCTAAAACTCTATTTAATAGAGGCCTTATCCGGCCCGCCAGGTGGTTTACTCTAGCCCACACACGAAGAGTAAAAATCATAAGGATGATTTAAAAAGAAAGCAAGTCTCTGGTCCATTCCTGTGGCGAGTTATGATTTTTTAAAGAAATAACCGGAATGTGCAATTCCGCCACTAGGGGGAGCAAAGGAAAGGAAAAACAGTTGAAACAGCAAATCTCTGCATGTGCCAAAAGTATAGCATAACAGCTCTGCGTCTGGGTAGGATGCACTTTGATTCCCTATGAGCTGTTATCTTGCTGTAAGGATGATCATTAGCAACACCCTAATGACCAAAATGTTGTCAAATGTGAAGTAGAGTGAAGAGCCTTCCAGGAAAAATGGTCAGAGTTTTTTCTTTCATTCACGAAGCTGAATGCAAAACCCAAATGCTTTGTATGTCATCAACATCGCAGTGCTGAAAGAATATGACATTCAGCACCACTAAGAGACTAACCATAAAGAAAATTTTCTGGATTGATTCAGTGTCAGATGTAATATATTCAGTCTGTATAAAATAGAATAGACCAACTTTTCTTTAATTGAAATTAATTTTATTTGATATCCATTTGCCCCAAGTGATTAGGCTACTATGTTGATTGAGGCATTTTTTCCAACTGAGTAAAAAAATAAAACAAAGCTGTTATTTTGCTTTTATGTTACTGGTCCGGCCCACTTGAGATCAGACGGGCTGAATGTGGCCCCCAAACCAAAATGAGTTTGACACCCCTGCTCTATTAAGTTCACATCTGTTACAAAAGGGAATAAGATACAACTATGATTGTAGAAGCAAAGCATGTCCAGCACAGGAGGGGCTCAACTGACATATGTGTGTTCATTTGCCGGACAGGACTAAAAAAAAAAAGCTATGTTCACATGTGATGAGCGTTCTAAAAAATGCTAATGTGCATGTAGCCCAAAGTATTCACATTGAACTGGCAGGGAGGGGTTTATTCCGTTTCTACTATTTACTAGCATATGTCCACCACCTACAGTTGGAATAGTCTTGGTGCACTAACAAAACTTTAACTTTTGTTGCATGTTTGATGGGAGTGCATTTCGTCCGATCGATCCCAAAAACTGAACTTGCATAGGGAAGCATGAAGATAAGGGTTTTGAATGCAGATACCCACATTGCACGTTTCTATGCAAAATGTGAACATAACATGAGAGTTTTTTGTCTTTCTCTAAGCATCACATGGGATCACCACAAAGATGTTGTTTGCAGAATGGTGTCAGTTCACTGCGGTGTTCCTGACCCATCAATGTGTCAAAACAGTACACATCAGGTGAATTCACCAGAGAAGTGTGCATCATGATTGTGGTTTTCGTTTTTCACATGCACTTTAATAGAACATGTTACTTCCATTTATGAAGATTTCTTTATTTTTTGTGTGAAAATGTCCCTAAGGCTTTTCACTTTGTATCAGCCAGCCACTTTAAAATAAAGAGGAGGTGAGTGAGGACTCTGGGTAACCCCAAGCCTAATGCTGTCTTTCAAATAGGGTGAATCTTTACATAGCGTGGGACACAAATGAGGGTTGACAGAGAGTGTAGGACGGGAGATGATGCAGCTTGGGGTCAGACCAGACGTGAGCCAGGTCTCAGGAGCAAATGCTCACCTGTGACCTTACAGCTCTTATGTTCATCAGAAGTTGAATACAAGGGCAATGTAACATTTGTGGAGACAGAGACAATACAAACCCTTAGAACATTTTGAAAACCACTTGCTGATTGCGTTCCTCACTTTTGGAGAACATGACTTTTGTTTGTAAAACAACTCAGCCTTCCTGCCTTCTGTCGCTACATCCTTTCCCTCAAATGATTTGTGATGTCTTGGGGACTACATAACATGCTAAACACCAGTTGTTTTCCAATATGGCACACATTCAACACCACCCTTCAATTTTTCTAAGACCCCCCCACTCTGCTGTGTCAGTCACTATAATACTTTCTGTCTCCTTCTGCCAGGGGAAACACAATCAGAGCATTGACAAAGTCCTAATATGTGCAATTTCATGGGCAATAAACCTATTTGAGAAGTGAATAAATTCTTGAATGTAGATGTGCTGCTTCCCCTGCGAGATCATTTGCATTTTTTTATTTCATTTTTTTCCTATGAAACCCAAGAGGCACAATTTTGAAATAGAAAAGGGAACTGAGGTGAGAATAAGGCAATAATAGACCGACCTGTAAAATAAACAGCTTATTTTCCACTAAAGCATGATAAACTTAGTAGAACAAAACACTAAGGATGTCCCGATCCAATCACGTGATAGCAAATCAGGCCTGAATCGGGCGTGAACTCATCACGGGGTTGATGACTCGATCAAAATCAGATGTTGTAGCCCGATTGGTATTATTAGGATTATCATTTATTGATTCATTCATTCATCTTCTAAACCCGTTTTGTCCCTTTCATGGCTGCTGGAGTCTATCCCGGGCACTCGTGGTCGAAGGCAGGGGACATCCAGGACAGGTCGCCAGTCTGTCGCAGGGCCACAAATCGCGCAGCCATGCACACTCACAGTCACACCCAGGGTTATTATCAGAATCAGAAGTATTTTAATGATCCCACACGTGGTAAATTTGTGCGTTATCGTAGCAGTAAACATATGAGGAAATAGTACAATATAAAAACAATAATATAAAAAAACAATATGTAGTAGAAATGTAAACAAATAAGGCAGTATAATTTAAAGACTATTTACAAATAGGTAACTACAGCGGGGAAAATAAGTATTGAACACGTCAACATTTCTCTCAAAAAACATATCTCTAATCGAGCTATTGACACGAAATTTTCACCAGATGTCAGGCATCCACCCAAGTAATGCACACATAGAAAGAAATCCAAACATTTATGTTTTATCCCCAAAAGGGATAAAACGGATTAGAAGATGAATGAATTAACTTAGTTTTTTTTCATTTCATTTTTTTTTTGTTTCATTTATTGCTAAAACTTAAGGGAGCTACAGTATTTCTTTTTTTTTTAACCTTTAAGCCAACAAACTTCCCTCACTATTTTTTCCTACTTTTTACAAAGAGAAAATAGTTTTTTTTAGGTTTAAGATTTCAAGAATCTGTTAAACTTTAAAAAAATAATAATAATAAACACATGCTCTGTGCACCTATAGGTGCTATGTCTTTGCTTTTTAATGTTTTTAAAAATAATCGTTGTTAGAGACTTCACTTTAACAGCAAATGAATATCGGCCTAAATATCACCTATCGGCCACCCAGATTTAAAAAAGTATCGGTATCGTATCGGTCAGTCCCTATACTACGGACACCCCGGGCGAGTGACACAAGTTCAGGAATTGCACATACCAGGGAACTGGTACTTTCTCCAGTCTGAGGCTCATATTAAATATGGCCAGGGCCCATATTTCTGTCAACGCCCAGTGTCCTACATGTTTTCCATAACCAACCTGCCATTGAAGCTCCTAATGGCTAAACACCTGATCCAGGTAATCAACAGCAGATGAGGCAGGGTATCTAGAAGAAAACCAGCAGGAGGTCGGCCCTCGAGGCCTGGAGCTTAACACCCCTGCTGTAGAGGCACTGACCAGCTCCTTCAGCACGAGAGTGTTACACCCACAGTGCAAGAAGGAGCTACCGCAGGTCATTCCTCCCCACAGCCATCAGACTGAACAACACAGTACTACACTGACACACTATGTACCTACACGGTGTATTTCATCTGTTGTTGTCCTGTCGATATTGGTTCTTAAAAACTGGTATAGTTGTTCGGTGTGTATTTTTGTTTTAACTTAATTCAATTGTTGTGTACGTTAAAGATGTTCCTCTGTTCTTTTATACTGTTGCACTGTTGAATGTCACTTTGCTGCTGCAGATGAAAAAAATGTCCCCATTGTGGGATAAATAAAGTCTATCTTATCTTATCTTATCTTATCTTATCTTATCTTATCTTCGTTCTCAGGATGGAAGTGTACGCCCTTTTCTGACTGCAATAGCCAGGTTTCTGATATTACTATTATTTTTGAAAGGTTTGTTGAATTGCTGCAAGTATTGTTCAATGAATAGGATTCACAAATAAGCTTCTGCTGTTAAAATGTATGAATGATTGAGAGATCAAGATTAGGATCTGTATTTCTGTTGTATTCTTTCTCTGTATAATAACTACAGTAGTTCTTCACAAAGTTAAAGAAATTGATATCTGGATTCATCTCTGCATCCATAGTTGTGTATGTTTTTTTCTCTTGATAAAGAAGTGTGTGAATGTACGTGAGCAGACTACACCATTGTAGTTTTCTATTGAAATGTGTCCAGGTCTTCAATTTCTTTGTCTGCCATGACTTTTGCTTTAGATTGCATGTATTTAGTTTAAATGTAACTTATTATAAGTAAAGGGCAGTGCTTAAGGACAGCTGGCCTTAACAAAAAAAAAAAATGTTTGTCTGTATGAATCATTTTAATCTGTCTTGCACATGACCACATTTGGTCAGATTTGCTTTTGCAAAATTAGTAAAACCTTTCAGGATCATATTTCCTTTTGTGATACAAATGTATCCGAGTTCCAGCTTCTGAACTCAAAGTTAGTGAGCCCAGAAATAGTAAATCGGTTTAACCTTGTTTTCTCCAGCACTGAGGTCCTCCGTTGTTAAGAATAGTTAGAAGCTCCCTTTTACTTTTTATTACACTAATGGTTCAAACTTAATTCATTAAGCATGTATTATCATCTCAAAATTATATTACATTTGAAGACAGCACAACCAAACTATTTTCTCACAGTATTCTTCCATCCTCCCTTTTTCCTTTCTTGTGTGCAGGTGTGTGTGTATGAGCAGGTTTCTACACCTATCAGGAGAAATGTTGGTTCACTCTCCTTTGTAAATCATTCAGATTTGCTGGATGTCGCTTGACAACGCTCTCCCTACGTTTTCGATTGGATTGAGGTTCAGAGACTGGCTGGACCACTCCATGAACTTGATATTCTTCTGCCTTCACCATTCCTGGGTTGCCTGGGCTGTATGTTTTTGTTCATGGTCCTGTTGGAAGATCCATCCACGACCAATTTAAAGCCTCTTAATGAAAGGAAGGAGGTTCTCACTCACAAATTTACGGTACATGGCGCCATCCATCCTCCCATCCACATGGTGAATTAGCCCTGTGAAAAAACATCCCAAAGCATAATGTTTCTACCTCCATGCTTGACAGTAGGGATGGTGTTATTGGGGTCATTGGCGGCATTTCTCTTCCTCCAAACACAACGGGTTGAGTTAATGCCGAAGAGCTTGATTTTTTTGCTCATCTGACCACTGCACCTTCTCCCAATCACTCTCTAAATGTAACGGTTTCAGTTTCTTTGCGTTTGGTTCTTTCATTTTCTGTGATGTTTTGAGTTTAACTTCCTGTTTTATTTTGTAGTGTTTCCTGGTTTGTTGAAGTTTTGAGTTTTACTTTAGTCCCCATCCTTCCTGAGTGTTTCCACCTGTGTCTCGTTTGTCTGCATGTATTTAAGTCTTGTCATTCCCTTCCTCCTGTGCTGGTTTATATTGTGTTGTTCTCTGGTTTAGAGTGTTTCGAGTTTCTAGCCGGCCGTATGCAGTGGTTTTGATTTTGTGTCTTTAGTTTTGTTTATTAAAGCCCCCGTTCCCCTGCAACCTCCTGCCTCCTCTCCTTCTCTGCGCCTGGGTACTTTCCTTATCCCCCCCTGCCGTAACACTAAATCATGAAAGTGTGGATTTATGCTTTTGTTCTTGTATTTTCTCCCAATTGTACCAACATTTTTCCCCTTAACTCCCAGATTCTTGCTAATGGTTTTCTAGTCCATTATGATTTTGTGCAGTTGTACAATCTCCTCCCTTAAATCCACTGAAAACTCTGACTGATGGAGCAATTCTGTGGACAGGTGTCTTTTCCATAGGTGATTAGTTCAAGCAGGTGTCTTCAGTTCAGGTTGGAGTCTAACTGGTCTGCTTGAACCAGAACTCTTAATTGTTACTGGGGGATTAAAAACTTGTTTCCCTCAATGAAATGCAAATAAATTCATATAAATTCTTCAAAGTGAATGTATTGATTTTCTGTCTCTCGCTGTTCAAATAAATCTACCATTAGGATGTGACTGGGATTTTTCTTTTCAGGTGGGAAAACAAAACAAAAAATCACTAAGGGATATACATTTTTTTCCTTCACTGCATATATATGTTCAACATATAATTTTGTTTGTTACTTTATTATCACCAATACTCAGACTGTCACTGGATGTTCGTTGGCTGTTTCTTCAGCATTTAGAACATATTTTGATGTACATGTATCCAAGTCTGCGCAGACGACTTGAAATGTATTTCAAAGCTATTCTTAATTTCATTTCATGACGGAATGCACAGTGGTGTGGTTGTTAGCGCTGATGTCTTAAAGGCTGAATGGATCTTATGCATATAAGCTTAAATGTCTTTCTGTGATTGTGTTTGGTGAAGCTTGTACCAGTCTGCTGTGGGTTGTGTAACATAGCCAAGCATTTTAATGAAATAATGGTTCACAACCTTTGAATGGCACATCATAGAATATGAGAAGTGGTTTGGTACAATAGGGGTAGATGTGTGGCATGGGTTCAGTACTGAGAGAGTTATTTGGGTATAACTTGTTGTTAATCAGTCCTGGGAGTTTAATCTGCAGCAGTGAGTTGCACCCCCAGACTGCCGCATAAATCAATTTGCAGGACTTCACAGAAGTCTGGCTCCAACAGTTTGTCTGTACATCTTATCACCTTGTTTGAGTCAGGAAAGAAAACCAGAGTTGGTGAAGTGCTAAGACCCTTTTTAATGGCAAAACAATGCACACCAATAGATACATTTACTACAAATATTCTCTCTGATGTCAGATCAATTATTCAACTTTGGTCGTACATTTCCTGTTGTGTAAACATTTTTGAAAAAGTGTTTTAAAGAGCAAAAAAATAAAAAAGCAACATAAAAATTAAGCAAAAGTCCAAGAAACAAAGTGAGCCCACATGGCACTGAAAAATATTTTACAAAAAATATAAAAAATATCAAGCATGATAATATAACAATGAAGTTGCTGTCTTCCACTGTTAAAGTCTGATCAGTGAGCTCGCCATTAAACCAAAAATAGACTAATCAAATTAGTTTTTTTACCTTAATTTTCTTTATATATGTCCTCGATAACCAAAAAAATGCTACATGAACACACCAAAAACACAATTTCCATTACAGTGGGTCTTTAACAGTTCTTCCTGCATATAAATCTTCCAGCAATTAATAGTTATATATACATGTGAGGAGAGGTACCATGTTACAAAGAAAATACACGGTCACTTGAACGACCAGAACAGCTACTGTATCTTGCCTGTAGGTCAACCTCTTTCTGATGACATTTGTGGACATGTGCAGCAGAGGTACTAACTTCAGAATGATGAATGTCAGTTTTTGAACCAGTTGTAAAAGTGTTAGTTTTTTTAAATATTAAAAAGGATTTTAAATAAAAAATATGAATGCTAAGTGATAGCAAAAAAGTTTCCTTTTGTCCTACAGATTGCATCTGTACCGATGTAGACTCAGTGTCTTAGAGGATACAGAGATTATGCTGATGGCTCTCCATATGGTCTCTTTATAGGTTGAGGTCACATGAAAAAAAATTCTTAGACCTAAAAACATATGCAATAGCTCTCCAGCACACACAAAAAGTAGTTCAGGTTCTATTAGTTGTCACGCACTTGGGGATGAGAAATTTGTTCTTCTTCTTTGACCCATCTCCTAGGAGAGCAGTGAGCTGCAGACACAGCCGCGCTGAAGAACCATTTGGTGGTTTAACCCCCAAATCCAACCCCTTAGAGCTGAGTGTCAAGCAGGAAGACTTGAACCATGAATATGTACCCACAATCTACCAGTCTTAAGATGGACATTCTTCCACTAGGCCACTGAGTTGGGGTCAGTTCTCGTAACTCATATTGCTTTTACACAGTCCAAGTACTAAAAGGAGCATCAAAAAGCAAGTTTAGAGCAAATGTAAGTGACAGTTCCCTTCTGAAGCCATAAAGGCAGATTAAGCAAATGTCAGTGTTGATTGGTAATTAATTATGTTTATGGACAAACTTAGGAGTGGTCTATTGCTGGCCACAAACAGACCTTTAGTTTTTTCAAGAAATTCAAGTTATTTTACTTTGTAAAAGTATCCAGGTGCCACCAACTCTGTTCCTCGCGGGCTGCCACCCTGCTTTGTTGCCACTAACCCTGCTTCAGTAGATGCTGATTATCTGGATTGAATCAGCCCAGTTTCTGACAGACTCAACACACCTGATCCAGGTGAGCAGCAATTACTGAAGCAGGGCTCACTGCAAAACAAGCAGAGCGGTAGCTCACCAGGAACAGGGTTGGTGACACCTGAACAGACCCTTGTCACTTCTGAACTCCCACCTCGCTGCAGAAAAATCCTCTTACTGATCAGTGGAATTGTTTGTCCATGTACTGCTCTAGATGGTGAGGCAAAACAGGGACACTTAGACGCTGGAACATCAAGCTGATTTATGTGACAATATTACTGAACTGTTGTCTGGGGCCTACTGTTAGCGCCCAGAGGAGCACTTTTTGAGCTCTTGGTTTATAAAGCTGTGCTATCGTTGATGTGCTGTAAAAGACTGATGAAGGTCCCCCAGGTGATGTCTGGCGCTGTACCCAGAGGCCTCAAGCTTGTCATTCTTTTCCTGCACACGTACACGTACTTTCTAATCCCCAAGAGAGGAACAAGGCAAACGGAAGATCTGGTTTAGGAGGAGACTGGTTTAGCAAACTCAAGTGCATATTTTATTGCTCCTGTTTTTGCCTTTAAATAACGTAGCTTAAAACAGGTTTTTTTAGGGACAGAGGCTCCATAATGTAGAGATAAAAGTAGTGAGACTAGAGGGAGTGAGGCATGCATGGCAAGATAAGGATTTTTCTCAAGGGAGATATAAAATCAGGAACAAGCGACTGCAATTAACTGCAGATTCTTGTCTGCATCCCCCTAATTAAGAGAACAGAGGGAGAATACAGATTAGAGGAGAGGGCCTGGGGATTGGCCTGTGGCCCTCCTGTCTTTGGAGAGAAGCTTGCCAAGAAAGTTGCATATGGAAACATTGTGGAGGTCTGCATTTTTTTTGCCCCATAATTTAGGCACAAAAGAAGGCTCTTTGAAACCACAATTATGTAAAAGTAAAAGAAGCTAAAAGTCTTGAACATTTGTGTTTTTGATTTATTATTATTTCTTTTTGGCTTCAATATCAACAATTTTTTATTTGATTTTGAGGTCAAATTATTGTCTGGCTCAGCTCCCACACCTTTTATAATCCTATGAGCTTCAGACACATTATGTTATGTGTTTTAAGACAAATCGCTTCTTGTCTTTTGTTTGCATTTTGAAGCTTTAAAATAATTTATTTTCGTGCTCACTTCATTGAACCATTACGTGAGTGGGCACAGATACCCAACAGATGCTGTCTTTGTGTGCCAAATGTTATACATTAATTTAGTTATGTTAAAGGAGCTTAAAAGCTTTAGCTGCAATGTTGACATGTTTTCGATTACCATAACTCTTAAATAGTTGACAAAATTAACCTAATTCCAGCAAATTTTGAAGTGGAGAAAAGCAGCCTTGTTCTGATATGCAACACTATTCAGTAGTGCTTACACAGTCAACATAAATCAACCGTGACATGAAGAAAGGCAGATTTTTGACTGTTTACTCGGTCAATGTCATCTAGCTCAAACTGTTGGGGAAAAAAGAGGGCTTTGCACCGTTTTGTAATACTAGTAAAGTGTTGGATATCGCTGCAAAGCCGATTTGAAAAGCCACCTCTGTCCATGTCAGAATCAAACCAGGGATGCCCACACTGTTTTAGCATGCAAGCTACCTTTGAGATGACAAGCTCAGAAAGATCTCTCTCTCTCATGCAATGGTAAACTATTAACAAAATGCAGTTAGGGTCCTGGGGCAAGATCCTTAACGCCACTGCCTACCTTATAACCCATTAGTGACAAAGAACTACATGTCATGGCGGCTCAGACGTTGGCTGGCTAAAGGTTCTCAGGTCTATTGTCTGGCTCAGCTCCCACATCTTTTATAATCATTTGAGCTTCAAACACAGGATATTATGTGTTTTAAGATAAATTGCTGGGGAACCAGAGCACCCTGATGGAAAGTGGGCTACTGGAACAACTGGACAAGTAAATAACCTGTACATCTGAGTAGAAGTTGTACAAAACAAAATAAAAATAAAAAATGCATGTTTAACTCATACAACTGGTCTTACATAAATTTGTCCTTTTTATTTAAAAAATAATCACTCTGAAATAGGGGTGTCATCAAACATACGGCCTGCAGACCGTATCCGGCCCGGCAGATGGTTTAATCCGGCCCACTCACGAAGAGTAATGATTTTTTAAAAGAAACAACTGGGACTTTGAAATGGGCAATTCCACCATTAGGGGAAGCAAAGGAAAAGCAAAACTACGGTGGCCGACAGGGCTCACACTACATACAAAAGAAACAACGGCATTACCCGCAACACAACGACATAAACCGCAGTACAACGGAAATGACTGAAAGAGAGAAAAATTAGGACTTTTTTTTCCTACCGGCGCAAAAATAAAAATTCATTTTCAAACTTTTTGGCGCTCCTGAGAGCAACATGATATTTGCACTAGATTGGGGTGGTTTCTTATTAGGTAAAGTAATTTCTTACAAATATACGTTGGTCTAAAAATATAAATTTACACAGCTCTCCACATAGTGACATCTGCATCTAACGCTTTTCGTCTTTTTTTTTAAATTACGACTTTTAAGTTGTAATTTACGAAAATAAAAGTCATAACTGTTAAATTACAACATTTTAAGTCATATATGTATGAGAAAAAAATCTTGTAAATTTACAAGTTTTTATCTCATAAATTTACAACTTAAAATCTCGTAAATTTATGAGGAAAAAAAATTAGATTAACGAGGAAAAAACACCAATTTTCCGTTTATTGGAGCCTAGCTTGAAGATGAAATATGTGGAGCCTTTTGTGAAGCTTTATTTCCGGATAAGTTTAACCCTTGCTATCCTATGACCCCACCCTTCCATTGACGTGTTCTCCCTACCATGACAAAGGTGGATAAAGGTGGAGAGGATTTCATGTAATCCATGGACACCAGAGAAGATCACAACCAGTGCGCTGAACCTTTTTTGGTTCAGCGCACTGTCTTGTGGGGTCTAGATGACCCAACTCCCAACGTTAAAGATATTCTGAACATTTTGGCAACTCAAAATCAGATTATTTTCAGTGGAGCCAGCTTTTCGAGGTTTGGTGTCGGTAAAGCAGAGTTTCATCTGTAAAATAAGGAGCTCAGAGACACGTTTGGGTGTAGAGGACCGCTGCAGCCTTTTCAATCACAAACCCTGAAGTTCATTTGTCACCTTACATCATGAACCTGTCATCCCAACACCAATGCGGAAATAAAGTGTTCCATACGCCCCCTCCTGCAGATGAAATGTCCCTTTTCAACATAAAACAATAAAGAGAAATGAAAATGGTCTGTTAAATTAGCATTAGAACGTTGAAAATGCCAGAAAGTGCTCCTCTTCCTCCTCAGACGGAAGCATCACACAGATGTAGAGATCTGGGGCCTCATTTATAAACATTGCGTACACACAAAAGAAGGCGTACGCCACTCTCTACGCAATAATTGAGATTTATAAAAAAGCAAACTTGACGGGAAAATGTGCGGTCCTTCATCAAGCTCTGACCCAGGCGTACGCACAAAAACGGGTGAAATGAGAAACGGCGACACCGTCGGCAGATGGAAGAAACATGTGAAAGTGAAAATGACAATACTGCCTCATAAATAACATGAAGACTTCACAAAGCAAATCTTACAATTAACAGCCTACACGAACACCTGTTTGATCGATCAGCAGTGAAACAAACAAACAAAATCAAATGAAAATTTCAACAGAAATTCAAATGAACACATACTTGCAAAAAGAAAAGTGAAATATGTTCTGTAATATTGGCATGTTGTGCAATTCATCCTCATAATAATATAGTTAACAGAACGAAATAATGTACAAAACTGATATTCTCGTCAATGTGTCCGTCTGGTGGAGCAGATATAGGTGCAATTAGACAGACAGACAGACAGACAGACAGACAGACAGACAGACAGACAGACAGACAGACAGACAGACAGACAGACAGACAGACAGACAGACAGACAGACAGACGTATTAATTGTCCACTGGGGAAAGTTGTATTCATAGTAAAAATTTTCTTCATAAGCTATGGAATTATGGTATTCATGCATATGCCTTTAGTTTGTTTTCTTTTTGATAAAACAATGTATGGCGTATGTCTCAACCATTCAGAAAGCAACAAGAAATTACATTTGCGCTGAACAATTTCCCATTTCCACGTGGATTATTACCGACATCTGTAGCTTGTCAGATGCAATTAAATGGATGGAAATAAAATGCCCCATCACAATGCGTAATGACGCACAATGGCTGATCTTGCGCTCTTGGAAGATGTGGCAAATGGAAGAATTGGGAGTGAACGCATCCTTAGACAGCAAGAAGACTTGCTGGTAAACGAGGACCAGTGGGTTATGAGCCGGTTCCCACTTCCTCCAGCCGTCCTGTTGGAGCTTTTGGGGGTGTGTCACCCGGTGCATCTGGCACGTCGGTATCCCCCACCGCCTCAGTCACCACTCCACGTAAAAGGGATTCCCCAATAATTGCCGCCACTCTCTCATCAAGAGGGGTCGGCTCCGGTGTCCCCTGTCCCCCACCCGTGGCAGACACACTCTGGCGATGCAGCACCGGACGTTTTTTTGCCTCGACTTTGATGTCCGACCATTTCTTTTTTACTTCGGCCACGGTCCGAGGTTGTGAGGCTACAGCATTTACGGCGTCTGCCACCGTTTGGCACTCAAGTGCCTTTTTGGCATTAGTAATGCCCACACTGTGCCCTCCAAACAACATTTTTCTCCTCTTTTCCACCTTGCCAACGATAACTTCTACTTCACATTGAGTGAAGTTCCGTTTTTTTAATTTCCTCTCTGTGTTTGCCATGATTTCGCAATCAATGAATATTCATTTGTGGGCGTTTCACGGACTATTTATGGGCAACTATGGGCGTGTCATTAAGCCGCAAAAGCTGCGCAGCATTTAGAATTAATTGTGATTTATTAATGGAAAGATGCATAGGATGTGCGTGCGCACGGTTTTATAAATCCGAATATTTCTGTGCGTACGCACTTCCTATGCATCATCCATACGCCACTTCTGACGCAAATCCTACGCAAAGTTTTATAAATGAGGCCCCTAGTCTTTAATGGAGGAAGAAAGGATTCAGGTGGACAGCTGCCTGCAGGGATACCGATGGCTTCATCGGGCTGCAGAGATCCTGCAAACCACCCATCAATAAATAAAACATTAATAAATCGTAAATCCAACAAATGAGCTTCCAAACATCTCCCATAATGCATTGCTTTAAAGTGACAGCAAAATGAGTCTCTCCTCTTAACGTCTTAAAACAACAACGAACACACATCAAACAGTTTTTGAATATTTATGGCCCGCAGCAGTCACAACTGCAAGGACCATATTGTAACTGCTACGAGGGTCGAACACTCAAAAAGCCCCAAAACGTCAAAAAAACGCGTCAAAACGCCAAAAAATGGGGTCAAAAGTCGCCCAAAGCACAAAACAAGTCGACAATTGTGTAACGCAACAAAAAAAAACACACACACGCACAACACCAATGCACAAACGACAAAATTGTAGTCGCAAAAATGACGACAAAAACACGAAAAAGCCCCAAAAAGCCCTCAAAGGACGGGTTTAAAGCCAAAAAGACATGCCCAGCCTATAGTAAAAGACTGGCTGCATTGAAATACATAGGAAGCACCCTGGGGAAAAAACTTCTTATTGTTTTTCGAATGTTTTTTTATTATTATTGTTTCTAACGGCGTCTTTGAGCTCAAATTTGACCCCCGCCACATACCCGAAAACTCACCAAAATTGGCACACAACTGGGATAAATTGAAAATTAATTTTCGGCAAAGAGAACTTCACCCCCCCCACAACGATGACATCACAGCGAGCGTTCCCGTAAAAAAAATGAATGGGCCGAAAATCGCTTATGGGGCCAAAAAAAAATATTTCGAAATATAGTTATGAAACCAAAACACGTGTGTTGGAAATATCCCAAAGAAGTTTTGAAATCATTATGGGATGGCCACACGACCTACGGCTTGGCGGCCATTTTGTGGCGAACTTTGAGAAATGGCGATTTTCGTGTTTTTTGACAGTATGGGAAAACGACACTTTTGTTTGTGCGAAGTTCACGAAATCGGACACACATGCCACCAGCTTGATTCTACAACTACCAGAGAAGTTTCGTTGACCTTTGACCTTGGGAAGGGGCGGCCATCTTGAATTTTACAAAAAAAGCACCTTTAGTAATGTATACAAACGAAAACTCGTCCTAGGGATTTTTATCGATCTTCTTGAAACTTCTCGGGCATCAATGGCAACCTACTGTGGACAAAATGTTGGAATTAGAAGTTGTAGATTTTGAATGGCGTGCGCGTGGCGAATTCGCAACCGCTGCCATTTTAGCTAGCGCGCACATATTTTATCGGAATGTCTTGAAAATGAAATATGCGATTCCCTGGCCCACACTGAACAAAACGATGTCACATACGACAAAATCGATAAAGGAATGTGGCCGTGGTAAGCAAAAAACGATCGCAAAAAAAAGTGCTGACTCGGCAAAAAAAAAAAATTTCGGATTTTATTTTTAAGAATCGGCTAACGAAACCCAGATAACTTTGTTGGATATATCCAATCAAACTTTTGAAATCATTACGTGATGGCGACACGACCTATGGTTTGGCGGCCATTTTGTGCCAAAATCGGCCATTTTGAGATTTTCGCGTTTTTACACAATATGGAAAAATGAACTTTTTTTCTAACGATTTTCACGAAATTTGACTGGCTTGTCCCTAGCGTAAGTCTACAATCACCTCTGGAGTTTCGTTGACCTTTGACCTCGGGAAAAGGCCGCCATCTTGAATTTTCTATAAAAAATACCTTTACCATCAGATTCAAACGTAAACTCGTCGTTGGAATTTTCAACGATCATCTCGAAACTTTTTGGGCATCAATGGCAAGCTACTGTGGAAAAAATGTTGGAATTAGAAGTTGTAGATTTTGAACGGCGTGCGCGTGGCGAGCTAGCAAAGTGGCGCACTGTTATAACTCCCATGCCTTTCAATACAATACAGTGAAAATTGAATGCATGCATTTATGCCTGGATCTGAATACATTGAAAAAGACTGGACAAGGACATATAAGGAATGTGGGCGTGGTTAGCATAAAACCACTGTTGCTAAGGACAACAAAAAGTTTACTTTTCCCGATTTGTCCGAAACTGACGTTAATCCGTTCGTCCTCCCGAGGCAAACAAAACATAAAATGGTTGCTATGGAGATAAAATCAACAGAAAAGCCGCCATTTTGAAAAAAAGTGGGTTTTTTGTCAACTCATGACATGTAGCTTTCACCAATGGAGCAATGTGTTTTTCTGAGTAAGTTAATGATGCTGATCGCTATGCTAGCAGTTTTAGCCATGTTAGCATAACTAGCATAGTTAGCATAATTAGCATCTTAAACAATGTGTTTTTCTGAGTCAGTTGATGATGCTGATTGCTATGCTAGCAATTTTAGCCACATTAGCATAGCTAGCATAGTTAGCATAATAAGCATTTTAGGTAATGTGTTTTTCCGAGCCAGTTGATGATGCTGATCGCAATGCTAGCACTTTAAGCCACATTAGCATAGCTAGCATAGTTAGCATAATTAGCATTTTAGGTAATGTGTTTTTCCGAACGAGTTGATGATGCTGATCGCTATGCTAGCACTTTTAGCCAAATTAGCATAGCTAGCATGATTAGCATAGTTAGCATTATTAGCTTATGCAGCTTTTTCTATCCCTCATCAAAGGTGGGCGGTGAGGGCGGTGAGGGCGGCGGTGGTGCGTAGAGTTGGGCGTGGAAGGCGGGTTGCGTCTGCGGGCCATACAACGCCGCTTGCGGCTTTAATTTAACTTAACTTTTATTACATCTTTTAGAAAAACAGCTGCAACTTCCAGCTTTTGGACAATTATTCCCACAATTATCACAAAAATGCAAGTGAGATTGTGGCGGGACTGTAGATCAAAACAGACTGAGCTTTTCCTTTTTTTTTTTTTTGGATGCTGGTGTGCCGCGGGATTTTTTTCAAGGTTAAAGCGTGCCGTGGCTCTAAAAAGGTTGAAAAACACTGATTTATTGCATTTTCAGTCACCATTGATGAAAGCACCGACATCAAAGATGACGCACAACTGGACATATTTACACGTGCAGTTATATAAGAGGTGTTGAAAGACTGTCACAGTGAAGTTTCTTGAGTCGGTTCCTATGATGGACACAACAACAGTTGATGACGTAGTCAGCTCTCTAGTTACTGCAGTGGACTATGTTGGTGTGAACTGGTCTCGTGATGTCAGTCTGATGGCACCCCATTAAAGGTGAGGAAGAAGGCAGGTGTTGCCACAAAATTCAGCCAGCCACACAGGAAAAGATTCTTGGACATCTCGTTTTGTTTTGCACATTTGAATGACAGTAAACGTGTTTCTGCACAAGATTTGAATCCTGATATTGATGGCCTTGTGAAGTTTCAGGAGAGAAAAGGAGATTAAGTCCAAATTCTTGTGTTCACAAATGTTTGCACGTTTAATTCATTTTAATTTTTCATTGATTTGCACATTAACATTTTAAGGCAGGATTGTTTCAGTGTCAGATGCATAATATTAATCTGTGTAAAATTGAATAAACCAAATTATTTTTTAGAGTGAAAGGAATTTTATTTGAGATCCATTGGCCTCTGTGAATAAATGTGTAATAATAATAGGGTACTGTGTTGGTTGAGATATTTTTTCCAAATGAAAAAACAAAAACAAAGCTACTGACCATAGGTTATATTGCTTTTATGTTACTGGTCCGGCCCACTTGAGATCAGACAGGTTAAATGTGGCCCCCAAACCAAAATGAGTTTGACACCCCTGGTTTACATGCTCCCCTGCTAGCTTACTGCCCATCACAACCCTAACCTAACATTACCAGTGAAAGTGAGACGCCAGCTCAGTCAAAGAAAACAAAGACATACATCATCTGTATCCAAAAGCCTCAGAATGGAGCGGAGCAGGGAGCTTGTGGCTTGCCATTGTAGCTTCTACATCACACCTACAAGCTTTTTCCAGCAACATTTTTTTAACCTTTCTCCTGATTCAAAACCATTTCAATAAAGAAATACTCAGAAATTAACATTTAAGCTTAATTTTCTTTAGATACAGTATTTCCTCCATCATGAGAAAAATTCCATGAGAACATGTTACAAACACGATTTTCATCGGAGTGGATCTTTAAGCTGTAATTGCTTTGGGTCAGTGACAGTTGGACTATGGATTTAACTATCATGAATACAATATCTCAACTGAATGGGAAATGGTTTTTGATTGGCAATCTGTCATGATTGTTTCATATCAAAAATTGGCACAAAAACACCACCAGGGCTGCTGTTTGCTTGACTTAGGCAGGTAAGCACTTTTAGGGTGGGTATTTTGTGCACATTTTGTGCATTTTAAATGATTGAATATGTTGGCTTGAGCAGGCTTTCTTAGATATGCTGCTGAGCATCTTGCTGTAAGTCTCACTGAAAGTTAGAAAAAAGACCTAGAGCTGAAAATATGGAGCTTTCATATTTTAGCAACAAAATATGTAACTATAAAAAGGCTCGTGATAGGAAATGATAATTTTTTGGATAAGCTGTACTCATGAAACACACCTGGGTAGACAGGCAAACCATCTCCTGTTAGTAAAAGGATTTGAGAGAAAGTCAGTGACATAACTAAACATAGAATTGATCACAAGTCAAGATTGAAAGCTATATTTTTTTTCCTTTTATGTGGCAAAACATTTTTTAAATATTTATTAAATGTAGTGGAGCTTTAAGGCTTTATGGATCATGTCAGTAAAACACTCTCTTGCTTAAAGCACACCTGTCTCAAAATCCATATATCATCAAGACTTGAGGACGTCACACGAAAACATGAAGGACTTCAGTCAACTTCTTTAAATATCAGAATACAAAATTGCATTTTGAAAAGAGCAACTTATATCTGCTGTTGGGGGGGTCCTGGCTGCCGCTGCTGCTGCGGTGGGGGCCTTGGTGTGGGGATGATTGTGGGTACTCTCTGTCTTTCTTTTTACCATTCCATTCCATCATTCCATCATCCACCTCAAGCACAGGCATGAGGGAGGTTTAACCCCTCCCTTTCTATAATCACCCCCCACCCCAACCCACCCTCCATCCCTCTCTCTTCTTTTCTAAAAAAGTCGCTTTATTGTCAAATATGCTGCATACACATGACATAAAGCAGAGATGAAAGTACTTTCCTCTCGCCCCACAGTGCAACAACTTATAAAATAACAATTATAATTAAAGCCACAAGCGGCGTTGTATGGCCCGCAGACGCAACCCGCCTTCCACGCCCACCTCTATACACCACAGCTGCGCCATTATGTCCACATCTACGCAGCACCACCGCCCTAACTGCCCACCTTTTATCAAGGCTTGTCAAAGCTGCATCTGCTAATTATGCTAACAATGCAGGATAAGCTAATGTTGCTAAAAATGCTAGCATTGCAATCATCAACTCATCATTAACTCTCTCAGAAAAACACATTACTTAAAATGCTAATTATGCTAACTATGCTAATGTGGCTAAAGGTGCTAGCATTGCAATCAGCATCATCAACTCTCTCAGAAAAACACATGACTTAAAATGCTAATTATGCTAACTATGCTAGCTATGCTAAAGTGGCTAAAAGTGTTAGCATTGCAATCAGCATCAGCGGCTCAGAAAAACACATCACTTAAAATGCTACTTATGCTGGTTTGCTAATAAAGCTTAAAGTGCTAGCTTAGCGATCAGCAATCATAAACTGACTCAGAAAAACACATTGCTCCATTGGTGAAAGCTATATGTCATGAGTTGATAATAAACCCACTTTTTTCAAAAAGCAGCTTTTCTGTTGATTTTATCTCCATACCAACAATTTTATGTTTTGGTCGCCTCGGGATGAGGAATACATCGACATCAGTTTCTGACGAATGGAAAGGTAAACTTTTTGTTGTCCTTAGCAACAGTGTTTTCTTGCTAAACACGCCCACATTCCTTATATGTCTTTATCCAGTGTTTTTCATGTTCAGTTCCAGCCTTGGATGCATACTTTCAAATTTTACAGTATTCCATTGAAAAACATAAGAGTTATAACAGTGCGCCACTTTTGCTACCTCGCCACACACATGTCGTTCAAAATCTATAACTTCTAATTCCAACATTTTGTCCACATCACCTTGCTATGGATGCCTGAGAAGTTATGAGACAACTTAGACTTGAAACTTAGAAAGCTTTGTGTGCAACGTTGTGGCAGAAATATCACTCCATAAAAGTCTGCTCCCGTTAAGGATGCAGAGTAAGCTGCACATCTGTTTTCCTAAAGCTGCATTAACACCAAACGCCATTTTGCGCGGCAGAGGCAGCCAGTTTCAATGTTCAGTCAACTGTATAGAACCAATTTGAGCTCCTGCAGCACAATTGGAATGACAGGCAAAGTGCGAAGTTCTGGCAGCGGCGCAATTTTAGCAGCGCAGCATAACTTTGGCAGTGTAGAAAAATCTGAACTCTGGGGAGGTCACCGCGTATCGTCAACGAATCAAGGACCCAACTTTGGGCATGTGATGCTTTCAGTAACTGTGGGTAGAAAACATATCCAATATGGTGGATCGGTTTGATAGGTCTCCCGAACTTCCATCCATTTTCTCACCGTCGGTACCCCTTCCGGGGCAACAGGGTTTCCAGAGCCCGTCCTGGCTACTGTTGGGTGTAGGCGGGTACACCCTGAACAGTCCATATCCTAGGACCCATGGGGTTGGAGTGATCGTGGTCACTTTGCCAGTTCCCTGGAGGCAAGCTGGGGGCCAGAGAGAAACCCTCTGCAGGTTGGGGAGGCAGCCTTCTGATGAGCCCAAGGATATTTTTCTTGATTTCACAGAGGCAATTAAAAAAAAGAATTACTCAAACACCTGTTGATCCTTAACTTCTGTTATCTTCATATCATGAAATCAGACTTTGATTTTCAATCTGGTGATAATAACGTTGCTAATCCTGAAGTTCTGCTCCTGGTCATCCATTCATTTTTCGATGATCTCATTCCTGTTGATATTCTGATCATTCAGAGTCCGAACCTGTTTCACCTCCTTAAACACATTTTGGATCTGTCTGTGCAGGATCTTCATGGCCCAAACTTCTTCCAGCACGAAATCAAGCAACTTCCTAATATCAAATTCTTCTGTCACTGGGTTTTTTTTTGGGGGGGGGCATGATTAGGAACTGCTTTTTGCAATATTCACGCTTTTCTGCAGTAAAAGTTGTGAAGAGCAGCTGCTCAATGACTCCATGGCATCTTCCCTGAGAACCAGAAGTTGTTCTGACACTATTCTGACATTTAGCAAATTGAAATAATTATGTTAATTGTAATTGACCAAAAACAGGAAAAGTTTACTTTTATTTCATGTCTGACGGGCACCACTGTCACCTTCACCTCCATTATTCCCTCTAGGTCTTGTCTGCCTCTAGAAGCTCATCAAGAGTGAGCAAAGCAGTAATCTATGCAAAAGGTGGCTACTATGAAGAACCTAGAATATGATATATTTTCAGTTTTTTCACACTGTTTTGTTATGTATATAATTCCACATGTGTTCATAGTTTTGATGCCTTCAGTGTGACTCTACAATTTTCATAGTCATGAAAATAAACTCTTTGAATGAGAAGGTGTGTCCAAACTTTTGGTCTGTACTGTAGATAGAGAGAGACGTTTTTTTATTATAATTTCTTTATTACCATTTGCCTAGAACTAGAACATTTGTCAAAAAAGATTTCTGTTTTTCTGGCCTCCAATTGAAACTTCCTTCTCTGCTCCGATGTTCCTCAGGATGGATATGTTTTAAACTACACATTAAACTGATCTCTCTAAATAGGAAAGTCATCAAACGCCTGGATTCACCTCCCTCTTTAGGTTGAAGGCCTCCTGAACTTTGTGATACTTTTCTTATTTTCATGGAGGTAAGAATAAAAAAGATCCCCTGATTTTATCCTTTTTATTGTATTTTTACCCTCTCTGGTTAATGCGGGACAGCAAGCCTTCAAACTCGGCCAGAGAGCGAACACAAATGCGAAGAACGCATTTGGGACTTTAAGTTTAAATTTGTGCGGTCATTAACAAAATCCATCTCGTCTTCTCCTGCACCTGAGCATGTGCACTCTGGATGGACAGATAAAGGAGCTTGTGTTCCTGGGTTGTTGTGACATCACAACAGCTCATTAATTGAAAGCGTCCTTGCGATAGTTTGATTGACAGGAATTTAAAAGGAGAAATACTCAGAAATGCAAAAATTAAATGATTTTTTTTACTCACATTTTTTTCTCTTTCATATGAAAAATGCCACATGTACATGTCAAGAACTCAAAAAACATGATTTTCATTGGAGGGGGACTTTAACTGCATTTAGCACCAGTGTACAGTTTGGTTTTCTTCTGTAAAGAAGGTAAAGATGAGCTTGGAACAGCAGGAAGAGGTGTGGAATGTCAACTTTTTGTAAACTCTGAGCAGACTATATGTGACATCACCCACAAGACTCTGAATGGCAAACATAAATGTGGCCTCTTTAGGATGAAGTTTGATTGTAATTTACTAAGCCCAGCCCAACGTTGTGCAGGACAAAGAAAAGGGAGAGTTTTGTTGATTGTCTTTCAAAAAATACGACGACACCTCAAATCACTGAAATACAGTTCTTCATGCATGTAATTGTTTTGTGCTGTTTTCTTAGCTTTGGTGGTACTTTCTGCAGAGGTAAATGGTAATGCTTGGCTAGTTATTATTATTATTATGATTCATGTTTAGCCTCTTGACTGTGTCTGCCTTAAAGTGACCTCAGGTGGTGCTGTTGTCTTGACAACCACAAGGGGAGCTTCACAGTCAGATGTCTGAATAATCCGAGAGAGGCAGAGCGCTCAGAAACAAGGAGGGCGAGGAGGTGTTGTGGGGATTTGTTTTCCCACAGCCCGAACAGAAGCCCGTCTCCCTCCCTGACTGTCACTCCAACCGGCTGCGCCTCCTCTTTACGCGAAGCGCATGATTACGCAACGCAGGACCATAGAGAAGGACAGTGTTGTGCTGTCCCAAAATACTTTCGGCATTTATCAGTCCCTGACTGCTTTGGACCTAAATTCAGAAGAACTCTGGACTACTCTCCTTCCTTTCTGCCTTTTCTTTTGCACCCTTGGATCTATTGCTTTCGTAGCGCGCGCGCCACTTGTGCTTTACGATGCAAGTCGGACACAAATCGTCCTGGAGGCAGTTGCAGGCGTCTTTTTTCAGACTGCTGTGTCTCATCCCAACAGGATTCCCCGTCCGGAGTGTGGATATGCAGCGGGCCACCGACAACATCACCATTCGCCAGGGCGACACAGCCGTCATAAGGTAAGACTCATCCTCTAACTTTGCTCCGTCGGTGACGCGCCACGCTCAGTCTGTCCAGTTGGTTTGTTTTCAACGTCACTGCTTTACATCTGTCTCTCTAAACAAGTCATATAGCCACATGGGAACGCAAATGTCCAACTTATTTAGGTCTGACTGTCACTTTAAATTCAGTAAATAGTAAAATAAATAAATCAAATCTTATGACGATGCACCAAAAACCGTCTATCCTGAGACTCTCACGATTCTCATTAGCAAACAACTTTATTAATATAATTAATATTTTTGAAATCAACAAACGAACTTAATAATTTTATTATTACTCAGCTAAAGTAAAGTAATATGTGGATGGATGACATGAAAAAAAGGTTGAAAATCTTCATCAGTTATGTAAAGTCTAAATGCCCGTTGGTGTTTATCCATGGGCTCAAGTTGATTACTGAAATAGGCAGCAGCATCCCCCAGTCAGATAAGAATTTGATGAGATATGGAGCAGCCGGACGAAAACATGACACTCTTGTTGAATCAGGGAAGGGTCACTTAGACATGAACTTGGTCTGATTCGTTACTTTAGAAAACTCAAAGAGAAAAATATGGAACTACAAGACAGAAAAAAATGTAGTAGAAAAAAAGACAAACCCATCTTCCTACCACACCCACTATTTTGAACGTAGCATGCACTTTGGCGTGGGAAAAACCATCTGCATTGCAGGCTGCACACAAACCACTCACTGTAGATTCAGCTAGTAGGGTTAGACCCTTTATACAAGCTGCTAGAATAAAGGAACAGCCAATAAATAAAGTCAACTGACAGACACAAAAGTTTACACCATCGTGCAAGAGTATAAATCAGTTTAATGGGTTCTTCCCTGCAAACAGGTGCCATCCATCTACATTTCTGCTGATCAGATTTCTCTATTGATTTGGGTTTTTGGCTATTTATTTAACCCTCCAATTCCAAGATCCTTCTGTCTTTGTACGTAAGCGGGACCAAATTAAAACATGGTAAACATTTGAGACTGATGATAAACCTTATTTATTGCTGAACTGCAGCTCAGTTCCCTGTGGCTCCATACCTTTTACACCCAGTTTCCGACTGATTCATTGGTTAAAGACTAAGGAGAGAGAAAAAAAAAAAAAAAACTTCTAAGACCAAATAAGTTTTTGCTGGAGCGTGAGGCTTTTGGCTTGAAATTTGTCGAACTATCCACTATATCTGATTCTTTAAGCCCTGGTTTGTGAGGGCTGCAGGGATGTTGTTGACTGGGATGTTATGTAGTGTGCTATCGCTCAGTAGAGCCTGTGGTTGCATTCCTGACACTGAAGGCAGAAGAAGAAAGATGCAGGAATGGGAGCAGTATGTGGTCGAAAGGTTGTTTGGACAACTGCAACTTCCCCTCTTAAATGAAATGAGAAAGGAAAGGTGTTTTCCTGTGTGATGTGGTGTAAATAGGGAACTCAAAGGCTTGTCACACTTAGAATGTTCAGATTCATAGTGCCAATCTGTCTTAAACCACAGTTTTTATACAAATATGGAAATATTAAAAAAAAATAATGAGGTATTTTACTGCAAGAAATCCTGTTTTCAACTTTTGTGTTTTTCTTTCTCTAAAAAGGCTTTAAAGTCCCACTTGAATAAAAATTGTGCTTTGGGTGTGTTTAACATGTTTTTGTGGTATTTGGGGGTGGGGCATGTATTAAGAAAAATCAAGCTATAAATTGCATTTCTGAGTCTTTCTTTATTCAAAACCCCAGGAATCAGGAGCAAACAAAATGAAAGCCATTGGAAAAGGCTTGTAGTTACTGAACAAACTACAAAATGCAATGGGTTTTTCAATTGGCGTGGAACTGGTGCCAGACTCTTTTATATAAATTATTGGAGCTTATAGAGGACAGAAGTAAATCACAAGTTCCCAATAGCTGGATTTCCACGTATTATAGGAGTGCACAATATGATGATTGACGTCATTAACATATTGGACTGGGAGCGATGCAAGAGGCATTTTTAGCTGAGTTAGATAAAAACGCTCATGCAAGTAACCAAAAAACCACGCTTATTTATCTGTAATTAATTAATTGGGATTACCGCGATAATTTGAGACCCTAGATAAAGTATTTGTGTTTTATAATACTAGACAGACAGACAGACATATTTTGACAAAATAGGCGCCACTAACATAGAAATAGGTTGGGCTTTAAAATCAACGTCACTAGAGATTAAGAAACTCTTTAACCTCTGAGCTTCTTTTCCCAAACAGGGTATTTACAGGTGATTCTAAATGAGATTAGACCTTTAAAGACAGTGACTGTCAAGGTGCAGTGTTGCTCCAATATACTCATTCACACCAATGCTGTGAAGGGAATTTTTTGACCTGATGCACACCCAGCTGGGGTTATCAGCTTTTTTGGTTTTTGTTCCATCTTTTTTGCGCCATCTTGCAACTTAAAAGATCACCAGCTGTCTAGGGCTTACATTTGTTGCGGTGCTCTGTGCTTATACCAAAGCTGGCCTCTTTTTTTTTTAATTAGAATTTGTATCTTCTAAATGTGACATTTGCCCCTGAAAAGCCTGAACAGAATCTGAGTGTTTTAAGTCTCAGCTTGTACCCAAGTATTCCTGTTCCCAGCAGTAGGATTCATTCAAGAGTAGTTTTCGATCTTCTGGAAATCTCCAGTTTACCCCAAAAAATCTCCACCAAAAACAAAGGAAATCAGTCAATTGAGAAAACAATTGAGATCTACAGGAAAAAGAGCGGGGGATAAAAAATGTCTGCATATATCTTGAAGCCATTTCTGCACCACAGCTGCCTACGCTTTAATAGATTTAATAGCTTGTCTCTGTGTATGCTGTCAGCAGTGGGTCACCATGTCAGGAGGAGCCCTGATGGCTGACAAGTTCTTATTAAAGAATTGATGACACAGTCTCAGTGATGCACTCCTTTGGGTCAATTAACTGAGCTCAGCTTTCCCCCCTGTTTGGCTTCTTACTTTTACAGAGAAAGAGTCTACTGTTTTTAATTGTCTGAAAAGATCTTTATAACAAGTTAATGCAGAAATTACCCCCTAAACTTAACTCAAACTCTGCCAGATATGATGCATACAGGCTGGCTTAAGGCTCTCACACCTAACAAAACACAGTGGTTGGTCTGCTGTGCACCTTTATTACAATCCTAAGGGCCTGAACATAGCTATTTTTCTTTTACATTAATAATGATTGATTTGACTTTAAATGCCCTTGCAGTTCTCCGAAGAACTGTACTTTTTTTTTAGGATTAAGACGGCTGGAACCAAATGTGGCAGGTTTTTTTAGCTCAGCTAAAAGTCCACAAAGCTAAATCAGGATCAGGCAGGCAGGCAGGGGTCAATAGCAGGCATGAGACCATCAGATGAGAGACAGGATGGTCAAAATCCAGGGTCAGGCGGCAGGCAAACAGCGTCAGGGTCAGAAAACAGAAGATCAGGTCCAGAACCGACCACAAACGATACTTCACACTGAGCTGAGCTCAGTGCAGAGGTGAAGTATGCTGTGGTTGATTTAGTGAATGAGAGTCAGGTGTGCAACATCCGGGAAGTGTAGTTCAGGCGGTAGAGCAGGTTGTCCAACAACCGAAGCGTTGGTGGATTGATCCCTGCTGTCGCCCCCCCAAGTGTGGCTAGCCTGCAGCTCACCGCTCCCCCCAGGGGATGGGTCAAAATGTGAAGAATTTCCCCATTGTGGGATAAATCAATTATCAATTATTCTTATTAATTAATTATTATTAAAGCTCTAGAGATGGATGTTGTGACCTGTTTGTGACCAGGGCGGCCGTGGTACAGCGGTAGGGCGGTCAACAGGTTCGATTCCCGCCTTGCACGCCCATGTGTCAAAGTGTCCTTGGGCAAGACACTGAACCCCAACTTGCCTCTGGTGGGAGGTTGGCGGCAGTGTTTGGCAGCGGAGCCACCACCAGTGTGTGAATGTGTGTGTGCATGGGTGAATGGGACTGTGACTGTAAAGCACTTTGGGCCTTCGAAAGAGGGTAGAAAGCGCTATATAAGTATACACCATTTACCAGAGGTTCAAGTGACCCAATTCCAATTTTTTCTTCTCATGTGGCACAGATCAGATATGACCGGTGAACGTGTAAGCAGGACAAAAGCGCATGGATTCCGTTTTTCTCAGATCGGATTCAGGCCTCATTCATATGTGGAAATAAATCGAATACGAATCGGATATGTGCATTTGCGTGTACCATGTAAGCAGACAAATCGGATATTCCCCCGTAAATGCGAGTCGTACGTCAGTGATGTCAACTCAGGACACCAACTGAGATCACATGACTTATTAAAGTGCTTTTGTGTGCTGATTTTGCTGTCAGCGTGTTACCTTTTAGCCTCAGGCTTCAGACCGTAGTCAGAAACCGCTGTTATTTCTGGTCCCGGTCGGGAAGCAAACGGTAACTAATGAGGTGGGACACCGTTGCTATGGAACAGGCTAGAAGCCGTTTATTTCTTTGCTTGTGTTGCGGAGTGGGGGCGTGTATGTGATGGGGACCGCGCGTGCGTGTGTGTAAAGAGAGGAGAGTGTGCGTTTATATATTGTGTGTTCGGAGGACAGAGAACCGTAATAAAAAGAGTGTGTCTCCCCCAAAAGGACTGTTTTGGAGTCTTTCTTAACCTGCTGGAGGCTGAGGGTTCCGAACGGGAAAGTGAACCCCGAAGGAGAATCAGCCTTCGGCCCGGGCTTTTCTGACCACGGTCGGAAAAAGAGAAGTCATTGCACAGGAAAGCTTCAACACTTGGATAAAACTGTTAGCACAACGTCTGCAAACACTTCCTCATTTAAAACTTAGAGAGAGCACATCAGCCGACCGAGTAGCCCCCCCCCCCCCCTTTGTTTGCCTGCTTCATCCAGGAGCGCCCAAGGCAACGCCTCCGTCCGTCGCTGCGTTGCCTCCATGACAACTGCAGTCAAACAAAAGTCCGAAGGAGGTCCACGAAAGGCAGGAATGCTGCTACGTAGTCCTGAGAACGTCTACGTTTGACAGTTTCAGCATTGCATAGTGTAAATGCAAAAATCGGATACGGGTCACTTTTAAAAGATAATGTAAGCGGGTCATCAAAAAAATCGGATATAGTCAGAGAATCGGATCAGGACGCAGAATACATTGCACTGAAAAAAAACCATGAAAAATTGTGCTGAGACAAAAAAGCAAAACCCTTAAAGGTGAACCACTATATAGCGAGGAGCCACTGTATTTAAACAGAAAAAAAAACAACTTCTGCTTCTGCCTAAATGTATGTAATTTCCATTTCCAGCCAATGATGTAAGGCACTAACTGCCGTCAGGTCCCTCTCAAAAATTCCCTCATGCACTTTAAAGGGCCTATATCAGGGGTGGGGAACAAGTTTGAAACCAAGAGCCGAATTTTTTCACTGAGAGTCAAAGAGCCACACCACACACTGACCTGCCAAGACGTACACACACAAACACGCAATTAAACCCGTATTACTTTCCATAACACACTCCTCTCCCTACAACATTACAGCAAGTATTGTACTTGTGTTTATTTCAAGGAAAGTGTCCATCCTCAATACACACATCAAATGCAGTTAAACCAGAGTTAACACAGAGACTACCCTGGAGGTCAGAGACCCCCTCCACACACACACTCTCTCTCTCTCATCACATACACACACACACACACACACACCTAAACACACACACACATACACACACTTTCTCTCTCTCTTTCTCTTTCTATCTCACTCTGAATAACTGAATATTTCACCATTCATCATTTAACTGGTAATTCTTTGTAACTCAACATTCCTCTTTCAATGACCCTTACACCAACAAATACACAAACATCTGGACAGAGCATCCTTCTGGTGTCTGAGTGATTCATATTCACAATAAACACATTAAATACATTACATTTCAGTTGTATGCAACTTAAATTATTTTTTACCTTCATTAGAATATCTTGCTTTTATATGTTTTTTTAATTTAAAATTAAATGACTGACTTTTTGCATCAAAAGCCTTAGGGGCTGAAGGCGGGGCTAACCCCCAGGCCAGTCGTAGCCTCTCTGATCGGTTCCTTTACGTGAGTGTCGGTCAGAACGGACCGAGGCCTTTCACGTGTTTCAAGGTAATAAACAGGGACTCACAGACATAGTGAGGACAACGTCGACAGCAGCTTGGGAGCAGCTCTTTTACACACGGGGATTTCTCTGTTCTCCAAAACGTAACAAAGAGATTTCAGCTCATTTATTTCCGGTTCTCTCGCTGCCTCATCAGTGACCAGTGGGGATCTCATCAGTCAGTCTCTGCATTAGAGGATCCATGAGAAAAGTCATCTGCGGTCGTTTCCATCCAGTCGCGCAAGCAGCGTCACGTTCTGCGCTTCATTCATTTAGATTGCAGCTTTCTGCTGTGAGCTCCACAAAGGAGAGTGGAATGATGGCCGTTTTGAATGTGCACTTTGTTTGAAAAGCTTCAACTTGTTCATAAATGAGACAGTTTAATTTGTGTCAGATCAGGAAGAGTTTTTAATTTTCCCCGGGATCCGTTTTGTTCTTTTGTGCCATGACCTATTTTACTGCTTCCAAAAGCTCATAATAATAATAAACATCGTGACTTGCTGTTCAGTAAAAAAGTAAGAATCTTCCCGTTCTTCCAGAAACGTCCTGTGTTTATCATTATACTCTGAATTTCACCATTTTGACCATGAGGGTAACAGTCAACACGCACATCAAATCTTTATCTATGTGTTCCGGCAGTGGGCGTAACCTGCACAAATGATTGGCGGTCACGTATGTGTCGGGAGCAGAATCAAACACACACACTGCCAAATTACTTTTATTTATTATTATTTATTTTAATACCCTCTGATGGTTTGAGTTTGTTTTTAGAGGGAAAAAATTATGAAATGAGGCAAAGTATATAGAAAATATGATGAGACGCAAAGAGCCACATGCTCATTGGCCAAGAGCCGCATGCGGCTCGAGAGCTGCGTGTTCACCACCCCTGGCCTACATCATGCAAAATAATGTTTTTGAGCTTTTAAGTGTATTTATAATGTTCATTCCTCACAAAAAGAAACCCCAAAACGGTGTTTTCATCCATTCACGCTTTTCTGAGCATTCCTTTAACCCTTGTGCTATCCTAGGCACTTTAACATTGGGAGTGGGGTCATCTAGACCTACTAGACAGAGCGCTGAAGCTTTTTTCTTTAATGATTTGAGAACCTCACTGGTGTCCATGGATTACATGAAATCCTCTCCACCTTTGTCATGGTAGGGAGAACACGTCAATGCAAGGGTGGGGTCATAGGATAGCACAAGGGTTAAAATGCTCTGTGCACCAGCCCCTCCCAATCCACGAAAACAATTGGGTCCTCACATTGAGACATCACGAAGTGGGGAACAGCCCCTTCCAGGAAGAGCCACCACTACCCCCAGGCTAACACAAAGATACACTTTCTCCATGGAGCTAGCAGTGATCGGCTAAACGCTTTACTTTTATATGCACAATATGCACATCCATCTTTGCAAAAGTTTGGATGTTGTTTATTTTCGTGGGACAAACACAGAAAGGCTGCAAAGGCTGGCTATAGGATGATGATGATGTCATGAAATGGGCATCACCCACAAGGAGAGAAAGGCGGAGCCTCAGAGATCAAGTCGTCTTACTTCCTGGTAGGTAAAAATTATTTGCAAAAAATAACTATTTAATTTAAAAATAATTTTTTAGTGTGCAATGGCAATATATTATCTTTTATTTTTTATTTGAAATGGTTTATTTCAAGCAATTAACTAGAAATAATACACAAAAGCAATACAATCATCAGTTATACATTCATACAGTAACTAATCAAACTTAGGATAATTAGACATATTAATAAATATTGCTTGAAAGGGAGTAGAAGGAATATATTATCATACATACAGTATGTATATAGTTTATTCTGGAAGGGTTAAGGATGGCATGATATATGCGCTTTAAGTTGGGTCAAACTGAGTGGATGGGCTTGTGCTGAAAATTCTTTTTATTTAATCTAAGGATAAGTAACAAACAAAACAAAGGCGTTCTTTAAATCAAAACAGTAGATTTATTTAGTAGTATATATATATATATATATATATATATTTTAATAAATACATCTACCTAATATGTTTAAAATATGTAAGGGGGTATTGCCTTTGAGGTGAGCATTATCAGAGACTAACACTTTGCTGAAGCAACTGTCCTTAATTGGAATAATAAGTGGAATGCCAACTGGTGTTTAGGTTAGGCACAGTGATATAGAGCATTTAAACTTCATTTTACGTGTGGTGTATCACTGTGGTAAATGTAAGGAAGAAAGGCCCTCGGAGCAGGCATCATCAGAAATTAATGTACGCCGTGGAAGCCTGAACCGTCTTCCGCTTCGCATCAGATGGTTCAGGTTTCCATGGTGATGAAATGATGAAGCAAAAGTGTTTTAAAGAAGCCAGTGCAGTGATATAGAACATTTAGGCTATATTACCAGAGCTCTTTTTTTAGGTGTGCAATATCACTGTGGATTGTCACTTTTTAAATACACACCCAGCAGCCAATCAGAATTGAGTATTCACCCAGACCATGGTTTGAATGGGAGTATTGAACAGTGTTTAAGTCTAGTAATGTTTACTTTGTGCTTTTTCCTTTTTGTTGTTGTTTTTGTTTTGTTTAAGATCTATTTAAGTATTTAGGATATTACAGTTTGCTCAAACCATTCACTCCAAAATAGAAAAAAAAAAAAAGAACCAAAACAACAATTTAGGATTACCACTTTACGGGAGTGTGGGCTGTAAGTAGACCAGACAGCGTGAGGATCTGCAGTAAAATGTAGAGGAATAATTCAAAAGAAGTGGCTTTTGTGACTCAACTAATGGAGAAAAAAATACACTTCCAGATTTTCCAGCATCCACTCATAGAAATGTTTGAAATATACAGTCAATGTGGTCCCGTTAGTCTTTTTTTTTTTTCCAGTGGAGGGCTCTCTTAAGCATCTTTAACCAGCTCTTATCTGACTATACAGCTCCCCCTCCTCTTCTGTCTGTCTCTACCTCACCAACGCTGTCCTCTTAACCCTTGTGCTATCTTAGATGACCCCACCCTTACTTTGACGTGTTCTCCCTACCATGACAAAGGTGGATAAAGGTGGAAAAATTTCATGTAATCCATTGAACCAGTGAAGATCACAAAAAATAGAAAAAAAAAAGGTTCAGAGCACTGTCTAGTGAATCTAGATGAACCAACTCCCAACAGTAAAGTGCCTAGGATAGCACAAGGGTTACTATGATGCTAACTGTGCAAATACTCCTAAAACACGGAAGATGAATGAATGGCTGTCAAAGAAGAGCATTTACAAAGAAGAAGAAGCACAAACAGCTGTGAAGATGAAAAACACAGGAGAGCAATGTGGAGAATTAATGTAGGAGATGGTTACGGTATTACCACAATCTGCACAATAATCCCTTCTATTCCGGCCCGGGATGAGACATAGGCATTTTAAAATCAATTTCATTTTCCCTCATGAGGCTAAAGTGGCGCAGCTGAGTGGCTGCCAGTGGGGTCATTATGAAGTTGTCCTAATTCTGGCTTGGGACAGAGCAGAGTTGAGAGCAGAACGGTATTGTAGGTTATGGTGCATGTTTGACCAATCCTCCAAAGTTTTCTAAGGTTTTTTGGATCAGCTCGGAGACATCACACATTCCACAAGCTGTCATGTTTGTCTCAGGGTGAAGTTCTTTATCATGAAGTTCTTCCGCTCTTGTCTGTGGCTCACAGTTTGAAACTAATCACGCCATCTCTTCTCAATGAAAAATGAATGTACACACCTATTTCAAGCTTCCATGTTCAAAACTCCCACGTTCATGTGTTGTTATGAAAGTTTTATGACCATTTTTGGGCTCTATGTACAAAGCGCTCGTTGAAAGTTTAACCAGGCAGAACTTTGACAAATCAGGGAGTTGGATTTTGTAGTGATGAATGAATGACACCCCCTTTAGGCCTTTAGTTCACAGAAGTGTGAACCGTTTGAAAAGTGATCATGGTAGAGATATTCATGATTGCGGTTCGTGCCTGGCTGGAGTCCTTTCATACATTAAAATAGAGCTGTGATAGAAAAAGCAAGTAGCTAGACCCATGAGATTGCACGACTTTGACATTTCACACCAAGTCTCTTCCACCGGTAGCTAGCGGACATGCGCTAGTAAACACTAGCAAAAGAAACTAAGAAGCCCCCCCTGTTTGTCTAGAGCAGTGTTTTTCAACCTTTTTTGAGCCACGGCACACTTTACCCTTGACAAAAATCCCGCGGCACACCAGGATAAAAAAAAATAAAAAAAAAGCAGAAACTCATAGTCTGTTTTGATGTACAGCCGCGCCCCCCCCCCGCGGCTGCCGCCGCCGCAATCTGAGGCGCATTTTTGTGATAATTGTGCCAGAAAAAGCTGGAAGTTGCAGCTGTTTTTTTTCTAAAAGATGTAATAAAGGTTACGTTAGGAAATTTACAAACTGTATGTTCGTTGTGGTTTAAGACGTTTAACAAGGACGACTCATTGTACGCCGAGGCGCTGTCACGTGACCTAATGCATCATGGGAGATGAAGTGTGAAACTGCCGCAAAAGGGCAGAAAGACTAGCGTCTCTGAGCTTCATTGTTTTGTTCACTTGTTCCACGGTCTGATCCCGGATTCTGTGGAAAGCTACACCGCTAAAGACGAGCTTTAGCTGGTAATTTTGTTAGAACTGAGCGACTTTTTGAGCTAAATTGGGACAAGGAAGTTAAGACTTTAAGCACTTCTGATTGGTCAGACTGATGACATGTGATTAAACCTTCAAGAATGATTGGTGGAGACAGTTAAAGGGGCGGGACTTCAGGAAACAGGTATAGCTGCAGCTAAATCGCGGTGGTACCGTCATTCTTATCAAAATGTCTTTAATAGAATCAAAATAACACAAAGAAAAAGTAATTTTCTGATCTTTTATATTCCTAACTACTCAGTGTTTTATCAGGGCTTGTTTGGATGAACACAGAGCTGATATCCTGGAGATGGTAAATGTTTTTAGATCAGTTAATGAGGGCAATTTGCCACGGCACACTTGACCATCTCCCACGGCACACTAGTGTGCCGCGGCACACTGGTTGAAAAACACTGGTCTAGAGCAGTGCTTCTCAAATAGTGGGCACGCCATAGTGGCGGTTTTAGGCACAGGTAATACGGGCAATTATCAGGTGCGCAAATTTAACGTGGGGACGGTGGTGACAGTGGCTCAGTGCTTGGAAACAAATCTGGTCCACTATTCGTTCCTATGATCTGTTCTATCACAGAGTTTGTAACAGCCTGAAACCTTTGAATCCTTGTTCGTGGAGCTGCTCCCGTCTGCTGTCACACACAACACGGCTGCGTGAGTGAGAACGAATGGGGAGGGGTGGTGTGGGCTCTGACTGCCAGGTGGGGGCACACGGAGAGCTGCCTGTTGCCCAACACCAGGATCCTCGCTGTCTTTAGATTCCTCAGCTCATGCTAAAAATGTCATTCTTTATGAACTATTGTAGACATTTTGATGACGTGTCTTTGGTTTCCATCAATGTTTTCTTTGTCTGCCTGTCGTTTAGTATTTGACATAAAGACAGCAGTAATGAAGGAAAACAGCTGCACTTTATGAGATCATAAATAAACAATCATCATTTAGAAAAAAAATCAGAACAATGTTTGTATCTATTTCTTCAGACTAAAAACGTTAAATATAATGGTGCTGTTAATGTTTCAGATCAATTTATATTTAATATTATTTATTGATTTATTTTACTCTGCATCAAATGGTTCAGTTGGTCAAAATGTTTCTAGTTTAAATAAGGAATGACAGATTTTTTTTATTTCAGGCACTTTAAGCTTCTTTTCTGTTTTACACTATAACAGGGTTTCTGTGGCTAAATAAAGATCATATTTGTTGAAAGTGGATTTATATTGATTTGATCTTTTGTTAATGTGAAAAATACAAGGGAGTTAAGGGAGGGGGGTTAGGGGGTCCGCGAAACATTTTCTTTTTCCTAGGGGGGGCCTGGCAAAAAATAATTGAGAAGCACTGGTCTAGAGTGAACACTATGGGCTAAACGCACGTTCAAGAATGCACGTTTAGCTGGTGAACTGAGCTTTGATCAGCCGAGAATTCTGTTATTTATTTTCTTTATAAATTTTTTTTGCAAAGGCTCTCAGCCGATTATGCTTTCAAACTGTAGTTTGATGTTTGCCAGTACACTCGGCAGACAAAACAGCGAGAGATGCAGAGGTCTTCATTGTGTGCTTCCTACATGTTTTTGTGAATAACTCATCAGGGACCTTTAAAAAGAACTTCTTTTTTCTTCTGATACTGCTGAATTTTTAATCTGTGCTTTTTCCTTAAAGCAGTCCCTTTGCAATTTGCTCTTTATCTAAGCTTTTGTTAGGCAAGCCAGACTCCTAAGTGCATGCACTACCCAGTGGTGCTTCCTGCTTATGGCTGCATAAAGATGATGCCGGTCAAAGTGGAGCCGAGGTTCATTCTTACAACTCAGAATAACCTCAGTGTGTTTGCTAATGCAGCAATAGATGAAAGGATGGGTGTTCAAAAGTAGTTATTTTTCCCTGAACTCTTCACTGTAACATGTAGACTTTATCATTAAGCTTGTCTTGTTTTTATGTCCTTTTAGCATCACAGTCATGCCAAATGTAAAAACTCTATTTTTTCCTATAAAATTGCTGGGAACCCAGGTTCAACTCGCGCAATAGTGGTTTTCAGGTGAACTTTATATTTTCAGAAACCTTCCATTTGTGATGCAACAGTAAATTGAAGCTCTGAATTAGCTGACCTCAGTGCAGCAGCCAGGTTAAATGCTTTGAAATCTTTTCATCATTTGTGTTGAATTCAAACGAGGTGGTAGCTGATACATGTGGCTCTGAGCAAGATGACCAGTGCCCCCCACCCCCTACACAGCTGTAAGCCCGCACAGCTTTAAAGCGGATTAGAGGCCTGCAGTAAGTATAGTCCGGGATGAGCCCACACATTGTCTAACCCTCTTTTTCCTACTAAATCAGCAGAAAAATCTGCTTGCCAACCCACTGGCATCCACCATGCATGCAGATGGCCTAAACATGTTATTTGCAAAGTGGGACATTAATTTGCATTACGTATGCATTTGTGTTGCATAATGTAGGGGAAGGTTGTCATGATGGAAACCGGGTCTCTCAGTATAGTTAACAGAGAATGAAGATAGGATAAGAGAAAAGGCAGTGTGTGGATTCAGTAGGATTGCATTCTGTTTGGGTTCCACTGAGTTTTGCTGAAGTTATTTTATTTTTAAATAATTGATTCAATTTTAAAACCTTTATTGTTCTTTTAAGGCTTAATTATCACTATTAATGTTGTATTTTCTGTCCCTTATTGCTCAGGCATCCTTTTTTATGGGACATGAACCAGTTCTTCCACAGGTTAATTTAGTTTTGTTTGTTTTTGTGAGTTCTTTCATCTATGTTTTACTCCTTCTTGCATTTTTTTAAAGACTCACCCCGAGGAAAATTGTGTTTGCAACATGATCTTGTGGTATTTTTTCGGATGATGGAGGATACAAAGAAAATTGAGCTAAATTTGCATTTCTGAGTTTTTCTTTATTCAGGTTGTTGTGAATCAGGAGTAGATGAAAAGATGTCGTTTGAAAGAGCTTGATGCTGTAACAGAATACACTGGGTGGGCCACAAATTTCCTGCTTCACTCCATTGTGATGCATCCGCTTGTATGTGACTCGATCCGTGTATGTCTTTATTTTCCTCGTCCAAACTGGTACAGCTGGGTAACACCACCATGTTTTGGTATCCCGTTAATGTTAGGTTGGGGTTGTAGGGGACTGGAAGCTAGTGGGAGAATGTGTATAAACAGGTGGATGATAGGAAAAAGAGGCAGGCTTACTCCGTGCCAACAGTTCCGCCCACAACATAGTGCAAATTCTAAAATAACTACTGCTGCTCTACAGAAACTATGGCCTAGAAAACAACACAGCTTCATTAATTTTGTCTAAAAATTGTATAATATATTCATTTTCATGTTTTATATGGGCATATTCATACCACTGGGAACACAGAAATAGATCAAAAGATGATCAAAGTGGGACTTTAGGGATTACCAAATCTATTTTACATGCCTACATCTTAACTTGATTATTCTTCATTAATGTTGCATGTTTTACATGTACCTTTGTATGTTTTTACATTTTATAGTTTCCATGACTCTAAAAGACAAAATGCTTGTTTGCAAAAAATCTTGCGTGCAACAAATGCTGCAAAGGCACGCACAATATTTCAGGCAGAAATGCATTGAGTTAACATAATGGATGCATGTGGTTGTGCCGTATGATCTTCCAAAGCTGATGCTGCAATCCCTCTTCTGCATGACTAATACCTTTCATCATCTGTCTGGCTCTGTGTGTTATTATCATAGCTTTGAGCATCATATCGAGATAGCTGGTCTTTTAGTGGTTTGTGATTTCTTCTTTGTTCCCACTTGGAGTACGGTCATAGATCCTGTAGTTCCAACAACACCATCCCTTAAAAGTAGGACATTTCTCAAACCTTTAACGGTGATGTTTCTATATGTGAGAATGAATAGTTATGACTTTATAGAATAAAACAAATCTATGATAGTTATCAGCTCCAAGTTGTGTCAGATTAGATTTGTAAAGGAGTTTATAGAAAGAGAAACAACTACACAACAACAATTTAACTGCAAATCTCAATTTTTGACAGAAAAGCCAGCGCCGTGGTCATAGGAGAAGTTAAAGGGTCCATGGAGCTCATTGGAGAAGAAAAGAAAATATTTGAATCATTCTGTTGTAAGTCAAAGAAAAATGTAAAATGTTTAAGAAATGTTGATCAAATTGATCATACAAATTATTCTGAATTATTCTTTTTTATTTTTTAACAAGAAAAAGGAGCCAAATTTATTGATACTGGAGTTTTAGCTTGAGTGTTGATATTTTTCTGACAACCATAACTCTTCAACCATTTATACAATTAAAGTCCCATTAGCTGCCACGCACCGAGGTGTGTGAAGTTTGCTCAACACTATAGTTATGTGACAAGTTTTGTTTTATAACAAAACAAGAGTGGATTATGGAAAGGAAAGTTTGAAAATGTATAAATATTTGATCCTATTTTAAATCAAACCAGTTCAAAATTCAACAATGGTACGAACTGCATAAAAAGCAGCTGGAACTCCAGTCAGCAAAAACCTGATGTTAATGTTGGCATGTACAGAGTTTTTCTCACATGGAGAATTATTCGCACTATCCGTATCAAGCTTTTCTGACACCAAGAAGTATTATGTTGACTTCATGTTGTTATGGACGTCTAAATACAAATGAGGTGTTCAATTATGTCAGTTGGCAGGCTGACAGTGACTTTGATGTCATGTTAAAATGTTACTTGATTTTTTTTTTTAAATAGATAGATAATCCTGTGAAAATTGAAAGAATTATTTACCCCCCCCACACACACACACAGACGTAGTAAAGACATTCTTAAGTTTTACAGCTGGATGGCCGCATGGCTTGTGTAGAATGTGTGCTTAACAACCAAAAGTGTCTTCTCCCTGAAACCCAAGCTTTTCAACTGCTGGTTTAATATTTGTAAACTTAAAGCCAAGGCTATTCCGTGGAGATGATGTGTACTTTGGAGGGTCTGCATATGATTACCACCATTCCTTTTTCATTTAGCCAGAAGTTTGAATGCTTACATTTACTGGAGCCAAGGTGTTTGTTGCTGCCAGCAGTTTTTTCTTTATATTTAAATAAGACATTGACTTGTAGAACGAAAACATTGAAAATGACTAATCTGTTTGCAGACATGTGTAATGTCAAATAAATTCAAAATTAAAGTAGACAGAAAAACAAAGGATCACTGAAACAGAGAGAAAAAATATGTTTATATGTTTTACTGGCTTTAATGTTTTATGTCAAATAACACTTATTCAGATACTTGCTTGGCAGAAAACGTTAGATAGAAACTAACAATGTATTTATTATTATTTGTAAACTTGACTACAGAGAAACATCAAAATATGTTCGTAAAGAATGTAGGATTTGTCAATTTTTCTTTAAAGAAATATGTTTAATATAATAAAAAAAAAACTATGGAGCTGTATAATCACATCATGTCCTCATATGTACCTAAAACAGCCACTTTCTGCTTTTTAACTTTATACTTATTTATCAGATAACAATGCCTTACCAACAGTTTCAGGCAGCCTCCGGGCAAAACATGTCCATCCTTATCTAAGTCCTTTTTCATGTGTAATTTTATTACACAACAGGGTCTGGTACATACATTCATTCAGTCATTCCACACAAAAAGTGTCAATTTGGAGCCAAAAAGATGTAACTTTACACTGTTTATCGGTAAAGAGAAACCTTTGAGAATAGAAACTGTCAGTCGGGGTCGTTTATGCCCTTCCTTATGTCAAGCTCTTCACTCATGCAAGGTGCAGCTGGCAAAAGGGGTGGGGCTACTCAGTTCAGCACCAACGGCCCCGCCCATTTAGAGGAAATTTTAAGGCCTTCAGATAAACATGAAATGTGGCTTTTTAAGATATTTAGGTTGTGGGCTTTAGGTTGAAAAAATCATTAACATGATTAAAACACTGCTTGGAAGGTTTTTATTTTAAAAAAGATTCACTTTAACCCTTGTGCTATCTTAGATGACCCCACCCTTACTTTGACATGTTCTCCCTACCGTGATAAAGGTGGGTAAAGGTGGAAAAATTTCATTTAATCCATTGAACCAGTGAAGATCACAAAAAATTGAAAAAAAAAAAGGTTCAGAGCTCTGTCTAGTGAATCTAGATGACCCAACTCCCAACGGTAAAGTGCCTATAGCACAAGGGTTACAACCAGCCTCAACATTTTCTGCCTTTTAGTGCAGAAGAGGTGGTATGGAAGTTTCAGTGTTGATTATAAGGCATCAGCTAACTTTTAGGTTTGCTTCGTCACTCAGCAGTTTCACATGAAAATTTGACTTATTATTTAGCTAAGTTTTGTGTAATTTGTTTATTAATTTGCCTTATTTAAGTAAAACAAATGTACAGATTTCATAGCACTCTTTTACAGCTTTGTTTAGAGAGTTTAGATAAATTCTGAGAAATCTGAATCATTGGTTCTGCTTCACAATCTTTGGTGCATAGCAGAATATTGCATTATGCTAAAACAGGTCATTGCCATCAGGAAGAATGTCTGCCAGTAAGAGGCAGAAACAATGTCTCTTCAGAGCAGTACAGATTTGCTTCTGCCTGCTCGCTTCCCTATCATAGCACATCCTGCCAGTAAGTTATCTAAAGAGAGTTGACCCTTGCAACCTGCATTTGCCATGTGTTCATTTTGGCAACGTCAAGAATCAATTTACATCCTCCACCTTCCCAGCTTCTTGGATTGTCCAAAGTCTCCTCCTGACCTACATTGTCTCTTTCGGCGCCGTAAACAGGGCACCTCTTATCATTCAGTTTGTATGCCGCAAGCTGTCAGGGACTGTCAGCCTTGACGCCTGTGTGCCGTTGAGATCAGACAGCATGAAACAGATGTGATTCCCCTGATACTTCAGATGGCTTCCGTCAGGGAGTCAGTAACTCCTCAGTTATAAAAAAAAAAGTTACTTGAAAAAACCTTTAAAGACCAGGAAAACCTTCTTTGGACTGATTATGTGTCCATCAGAATTGTCCATCAGAATTTAGAAGTTGCCAAAGTTGATGACATCGGTGAGTTTCTCAAACATTAGTATTAGCCATTGGTTTAAAAATAATAAGCATTTCCAATCATAACGTGAGTTTTTGTTTGACAATCTCTACCCCATGGAATTGGCTATTGTGATACCATGATCAGTAACTGCCTTTATCTTTAAGGTATTCATTTTGTCCTAAATGTCAAAACTTGAACAAATTATTTAGTTTCTAGATTGTTGTAGTTCTTGAGACATCTGTGTATTTCTGTCTGTAGATGTTCCATTTATATAGTTTTTGTTGGAAACACATAATCAGTCCATCCCTGTGTAGCAGGGAAACGTTGTTTCATTGACTTGGAGCAGGATGTGCTGCAGACATGCTGGTTAGGCTTCTGCTGAAAATGCTGATTTGTTTGAATTTTAAACAACTAAATTCTGAGAAAAGTCCAAAAAGGCAAACGTGTGCAGTAAAAGATGAAACTGGGACATGGGACTTTTTCAGTAAGTTCTTTAGTTTTATACACAAAAATACAACGTGAACTCAAATATTCAATCTGTAAAGCAGAATTACAGATGTTTTAAGGCTGTAAAATCCCTAACTACACACTTTACTTAGACATATTTTTACACTTATCCCTCTTGTTCCAACTCTGAAATTTCTAGCCTTTGTAGAAAAGATTGTCCAGTTTTATAGAATTTGTTTTTGGAAATGGTTTATTTTAAGCAATAAAACCAAGAATAATGCATTAACAAGACAATCAACAAAGATACATCAATCATAGGATAACTAGTCATAAAAATGTTTGGAAAATCTTAGCACATTCAACAAGAAATTAATTTAATTATGACCCTTATTCATACATAAACAGATTTGCTCTTTTGTATATAGAACATGACACAATGAAACTATTCAGATTGTACTATGTACTATGCCGGGCACGCATGCGTGTGCATGTTGAGGTTTGGTCTCTGTTTTTATGTGTAGCCTGAGCTGGGGCTCCAACATTCAAGGCTTGGATGAGGTGGTCAGCATCTACAGTATGTAGCACAGAAAAGCAGACCTAACGTGTGGTAAAGTGTAACCAGAGCAACCGAACCAGCACTAACACTATTCAGCTACCTGTAACACACACGTGGGTTTTATTTTAACAGGTGGAGAACCACTTGGACCAAAATCATGAAGGGAATAGAGGCCTTTAAATAAAAAAAAATAAAATAAAAAACCTAGTTTATCAGCCTTACAGAACGCAAAGCAGCATGTTGCCAGTTTCCTTGTGCGTGATAGATTGAAGGGAGACATCCAAAAAGAGTATGAGAAAAGAGGCAGCATTGAGTGAGTGAGATGAGATGTAAGTGAGTTTTGGGTTATGCATTTTAGACATGGGAAATGTGTCTTTGTTTTTCTGTTTTTGTTTTCTTTTTTTCCTACACTTCTGTGCCATGTTTTCATGTTTTCCCAGAGCACACTGGAAAAGCATCCTTAAGCCCAATTCATGTCAGGGCTCATCTTTTGGCAGCTCTCACTCCTCTCTTGCGTAGACAATGTGTTGTTTTTTTTGCCTCGAACACCAAAAGAGCAAAACAGAAAAAACATCAAGGAATTTAATTTTACTATCAGCTTTTAATTACAGTTTTTAATCAAATGATTTGCAAATCAGGTATTTTGCTGAGATTTTGCACTGACAAACTACAGTTTTGCACAAAAGCCCAATCTGATGAAAATATTGTTCTTGTGGCATTTTTCTGACGATGGAGGACATGCAAAACATTTAGAAAATTAAGTGTAAAATTGCATTTCTTTAATATTTCTTTTTTTAAATTGTTTTAAATCAGGTGAGCATTCACAAGAGAGCAGGTCCCTCAGTTTGCCTATAAAGAAACCTAAATGCATGAAATCAATAGCTTCCTTGCAGAATGTTTGATCAGATAGTCAGTTCTTTTCACACTGCTGACACCATAAGCAGATCATGTCCATTATTATACAACCAGATAAAAGTGAAGGGCATCTGCTGGGCTCTGTGCTGCTATCCAATGCCCTTCTTTTATCAGAGGCTTATCATGTTTCCATTCTTTGTCTATATTTAATGGTAAATTAATCAAAGTCTGTCTATTCCCCCCATGTTACCAAAAAAAAAAATTCAATATTTTCTGCAGAGAGAAAACATTTTTGCTTTGAGGAAGTATTTAGAAAAATTGCACATACATGCAGACCATATTTCATCTGCATTTTGATGAGCTTGCAGATTGCAGACAAATCTGGCATTTTTAGTTTGGTCTTTTTTGTTATAATTTTATCTCTATAAAAAACTAACTGGCAGATGCACTGGCCTCATGAAAATCCTCTTAATCTGGTTCATCTCTATTCACTCTCTGCTGTGTATGCACTTTATTTGTTCAATTCTTCCAATAATGTTGGGATTTTTTGATTGATCTTTGATTACATGGGAAACAAAGTTCATTCATTCATTTTCTTGCATTTCTAAATGTTCCATGTAGACATATTTATGAGTGCATTTCGATGTACACATGGGTAAACTACAACTCAGCAAATCTTACCCTAACTAATGAAATGTTTGTGTTTGTGACATTAAAGGGTTTGAGAAAAAAGGTACATTTTGTAAAAAAGGAAGTTAGTATGTATTTTTTAACTTATTTTTCTGACCTGTTTTCTAGGAAATACATGATGTTGAGGTGTTGATTGGTAACACTTGTGCGTTAGTGCTTCCATCTCAGTGATTCTGCTATTGTTGTCTTCTTCAGAATCTGAATGGAGAAAGATTATCCTATTGTGTAACTGTTTTATCCTGATGGAGTGATCTCCTCTGTAATCACAATGCCTTCATACAGGCACATTGGAGAATTTGATAAGTGCTCAAAATGAAGGGACTAATATCCAATATTCTGTGGTAATCTTAATGTATTAATGCTGAAGGCAGAGTGGAGATTGTACTGATATTTCACAGCTTTGTCCGCCACTATTTACATAAGAACAAAAAGGGGGTTTCTTTGTTGAGCTACGTCCACACCGGGTTCACACACAAACACACACAACAGACTTTTTATTTCTGATGAAAAGTCTATTTATATATATACACACGTATATGGGCGTTTCGGGTTTTCGCGTTCAATTCCTCTTCTGCCGTTTATTCCCTTTCGGGGTCACAGGGCTGCTGGAGCCTATCCCGGCCACTTATGGGCGAAGGCAGGGGACGCACTGGACTGGTCGCCACTCTGTCGCAGGGTCACAATCACACACACATTCACACCTAAGGACAATTTAGAGTTGCTAGTTGACCTATGAAGCATGCTTTTGGATGGTGGGAGGAAGCCGAAGACCCCGGAGAGAACCCATGCATGCACGGGGAGAACATGCAAACTCCACACAGAAAGGCCCCCCTGTGTCATGTCCCCCAGCCGGGACTTGAACCAGTGGCCTTCTTGCTGTGAGGCAGGAGCGCTAACCACTGCTCCACCGTGCAGCCCATTATTTTGTTTCTATAAAATAATAATTCGTTCCCACTTTGCAAAATGTGTAATTACACTGTTTCCATTAAATCATTAATGCAAATAAACACAACCAACTCATGCAATAAGTCATTCAAAAACACAGATGTGAGCAACTCTTGGATTTACAGCAAATACATTTAGGTTTCAGTCTGTGTTATCTCATTTCAATGCATGGAAGACACAGATGACGTTTAGAGATCGGATTTTTTTTTTAAAGTTCTACAAAAGCATCGGTAATGACTTTTCCATGTTTGGATTTATGAGATCATTCAGTCTCCCAGTATTCTGAGCTTCACTCGAGCTGTAAAAGCAAAAGCTACTTTCTGTCGCTACTTCTGTGTCTCAGTGCGTCACATTAGTTCGAGAGGGAAAAAATAAAAACAAGAATCAAACTGGGGAATCTTTTTATTACGGTCTTGATGACCGTTCTAAACAAATTATTATCATCTTTAATAATCATTATTGTTAAGAAAATTGATGCCAACTGTCAACCTGTGCAGAATTGTTGGTCATGTGAGTCATTTAATTTGAAAAAAGTGTTTCCATTGCCCTTTTGTGAATCATGTCAATTTTGCTACACCACAAAATATATTTTATTTGTATTATTGCTTTAAACCAGTATGTAACCGGAATCTTTTAAGCTGGATGAAAACTGGATGAAAATACTTGAGGAACAAATTGGTAACCTTGATTATGGTGGAAAAATTAATAATTGAGGTTTGTGTCCGGCTGGAATTCCATGACACCAAGTCTTTCATCAGAGTAGAGCTGTGAAAGAAAAAGCCTGGAGCAACATTTGCACTGCTTCTACATTCCACACCAAGCCTCTTCCAATTGTTGGTACAAGGTAACAAGAGTCCATTGTGAACGCTATAAGCTAAATCAGTGCTTCTCAAATAGTGGGGGGCGCGGTGCGATGCCAGGGGGGGCGCGAGGAAGTTGCGGTTTTAGGCACAGGCAATACGGGCAATTGTCCGGTGCGCAAATTTAACGTGGGGGCGGCGGTGACAGCGGCTCAGTGCTTGGAAAAAAATCTGCGCCACAATTCGGTTCCAGTTAAATCACAGAGTTTTCAGCCTGAAACCTGTGAATCCCCGTCCATGCAGCCGCGCCTCCCGTCTGCTGTCACACGCGGCTGCGTGAGTGAGAGGGAAAGGGCAGGGGTGGTGTGGGCTCTGGTTGCTAGGTGGAACAGGCACGCGGAGGGGCTGCAAGTGCTGTTTGTTGCCCAACACCAGGATCATGGCTGCCTTTAGATTCCTCAGCTCATGCTAATAATGTCATTCTTTATGAACTATTGTAGACATTTTGAAGACGTGTCTTTATTTTCCATATAAATGTATTTTTATGTCGTTTAGTTGGGGTCAGTGTTTGACAGAAAGACAGCAGGTAATGCAGGAAAACAGCTGCACTTTATGAGATCAGAAATAAACAATCATCATTTAGAAAAAAAATCTGCACAAGTCAGTTACATTTGTTCAGACTAAAATAGCGTATACTTATAAAGGGCTTTCTACCTTCTTTTGAAGGCCCAAGGCGCTTTACAGTCACAGACCCATTCACCCAAGCACACACACATTCACACACTGATGGCGGCTCCGCTGCCGAACACTGGCGCCAACCTCCCACCAGAGGCAAGGTGGGGTTCAGTGTCTTGCCCAAGGACACTTTGACACATGGGCGTGCAAGGCAGGAATCGAACCTGAAATATTACGATCATGGGCCGACCGCCCTACCGCTGTACCACGGCTAAATATATTGTTAAATATATTGGTGCTTCTGTGTTAATGTTTCAGATCAATTTAGATTTATTATTATTATTTATTTATTGAATTATTTTTCTCAGCATCAGATGGTTCAGTTTGTCAAAATGTTTGTAGTTTAAATAATGACTGACAGAGTTTTTTTTTTATTTCAGGCACTTTAAGCTTCTTTTCTGTCTTTTCTTCTTCAGACTATAACAGGGTTTCTAATAAAGTTAATTTGATTTGAAATTTGAAAGTGGATTCATTTTTCTTTTTTAATGTTAAAAGAGACAATTTTAGGTATACTTACACAATTTTTATAGATACTTACCTAATATACTACTAACCTAATATATTGTGTGTGTGTGGGGTTATGAAGGGGGTGGGGGGTGGGCGAAACAATTTCTTTTTCCTAGGCGGGGCCTGGGAAAAAATAATTGAGAACCACTGAGCTAAATGCACATTCAAGAATGCGCTTTTAGCGCATTACATGGCCAGTGTGTGCATAGCATTAGAATGACATTGCGAGCCTCTCACTGAATTCCAACCCTGAAATGTGCATTTCGTGGAGCATATTATACCAAACATGGTTTCTCTCCCCAATTTAATCTGTATATGTGTATTTGCAGCCCCTTGGATTTATATTGTAAATCAAATAGGCAACAATTTTTTAAAAGCTTTTATAATCAAACTTTCAAAACATTCTCTTTAATCTTGAACACATTGGCATGTAAGGTCCTTAAATGTGCATGATGAGAAAACAAAAAAGGTAATAACTCTTCCACCTACATATTCTATACCTTCTGTATCTGTTTTGGGGTCTTGGTAATCAACCCTGCTACCGTTAGCTGAAGGCGGAGTACACCTACAGTACAATTCCATTGCAGGGCCACACACACTCGCTAATCAACCTATGAAGCATGTTTTTGGACAGTTTATTGTCCAGAGCATAAACGAGTAGGTCATGCTAACCCCACACAAGAATATACCAGCTGGGATTCAAACTAGGCCAGGGCAGTAAGGTTTTGGTCTGGTGCAGGAAGGTTTGGCCGTAATTTTCTGTCTGGGTAGAATTTGACTTCATTGAAGTATTAATAGTCTATTACAGCCAAAGAACACAAAGAACCCATAAATGTTTTAACAAAAAAAAACAACAACTTTATTTTCCCATAAATTAATTTGCTTTAAAAATATTGTATAGCCTATTTATAATATTTTTTTTCTGCTGTACAAGACATTTCTTTGTTCTGCCTTTCTTTGCCCACAAATTAGCATAGCATATTTTCTGACTGTCTGCCCTTAGTTTTTTACTGAAAGCAAAAGCTGGTGGTTTCTCTGAATGTTTTTGCTTTTTGAAGTAGCTCCAGTGTGCCAAGCAATGTCAACGTAAAAGGAATGAAATGATTTTGTAATTGACGTGTTAAGGAAAAATGTTGTACTAAAACAGGGGTCGGGAACCTATGGCTCACGAGCCACATATGGCTCTTTTGATGGTCACGTATGGCTCGCAGACAAATCTTTATTTATACCATTTTTTTTTCATTAGACCAGTCCTTCTCGTGCGCGATGCGATGTCAGAGGCGCGCAGTAGTAGCGGTGCTTGGAGAGAAAAATCTGCGCCAGCACTCAGTTTACTATTATCTACTATTTCACAGAGTTTATTCCAGCAGGAAACCTATTAATTGCCGTGCCTAAACCTGCGCGCTCCCGTCTCTGAGAAAGAGCGCGCAGATACGGGGACGGGATGTGAGGAAGAAAGCAGAGGGTGGGGTTGCCCCCCACCCTCTGCTTTCTTCCTCACAGGCCGCAGGTGAATCGCACAGGGATTGTAATAACGTGAAACACGCTGTCCGTCACTCACTGCAGTGTGTGAGTGTGTGTTTGTCTCCACGTCTGCATGTGAGTCTTCCTCACATCTCCAGAACATTCAGACCTACCATCACGTTTAAAGTCTCAACGCCTGCATGAAGCAGAAACTCACCACGTATCAACCAGACTAGACCATCAGCAAAACCACCACCAGAAATACTCATCATTTATTAGCAACAGCATAACAATGTTATTAAAAAGAATCCACAGACTTATTGTACTTTAAAAATGTTGAAATTCCATCAAATGCTCACATTCACTTGTATTTTTAGTTTTAAACATATTGTCGCGGACTGAGTTGGGTCCGCTGTTGGGCCGCGTTAAAAGTTCTGGAGTTCATTGAACGCATCAAGCAGAGATCTGATTGGCTCTCAGTTCTGTCGCTCAGCCTGTTGTTAGGTAGTTTGGACCAATGGGGTTCAGCTATGGGCCGAATAAGGGAAATAGGAGGACTGGAGCGGGAGCATGGAATATAAAGTTGGGAGAAGCGCTCTCGTCTCAGCGGGAGAGATTCAGGAGATGCTGTATTAATTTTAGGGCGTTTGCTGCGGTCTGCAGTAACCAGAATAAAGAACCTTAAAAGAGGTTAAGTCTCCGTGCCTCAGTGTGGGACAGGGACGCTACATTATTGTATGGCTCTTTCTAAATTACATTTAAAAATATGTGGCGTTTATGGCTCTCTCGGCCAAAAAGGTTCCCGACCCCTGTACTAAAAGATCAGAAACGATCATGCTTTAAGCCGTGATGCATAAATTATTACATTTTATAACAATGTTATCCTCAATCAACTAGCAATGTCCCTTTTTGTTCAATAATCCACATCCTACTGAGGATGTATTTCTACGTCAGAGATCTATTTTTCATTTTTGGATGTTTTAATAACATTACATGGTTTTGTGTTCAAACAAACGAGATTTGAATCTATTATATGTTGCGGAATCACTGTGGGAAAGATGCCAGACAGTTTATAGCCGACCAGGTTTACTGCATGCATATGCACACACACAGCACCTCCACCAGCACCACAAGGGCTGGGTTACAGTGACCTACATGTGGTGGGGGATATTGAACCGGGTTGCTGCTAATCAACTCTATGCCCATAAGCATTGTAAATATGTCTGTGTGAAACAGATGAGATTGATTGAGTGCACATTGGCTGGATAGCTTGGGTTGTGGCGTAGTGTATGTTTTTTTCTGTAATCCTCTATCCTCGTAGAAATTACCACAACTTTTAAATCACTGATGTTCTCTGTTCCGCAGACACACAGTGATCACACACATACATGTAGAGAATATCTTGCAGGGTAAACAGCTTCCACTAGCAATGTAGAAATAGATCACAGCGGAGCTGATCTTCCAGCAAATGAAAACTCATTATTACTGGCCTAGATATTCTCGTTAACCAGCATTTACAAGGACAACATGTACAAATACATAAAGGACATACTCAAAACTTTTGGAAGTTTTCTCACAAACTTCCTCTTAGCAGATGCAATATCCAAATTTTAACAATACCAGTAAACAAGTGAGTATTTATAAGTAAAATACTAAAACACTCAAATATGTGACTTAACAGTGGTTTACACATTAAACAAGGTTTTTATTGTTTTTCACTTGTTTGGAACTTTGACTTCATTGTATTGCCTCATGTTTTCTGACAATTACATTTTTTTGAAAGTAAGATAAACTTTAAGATAAGATAAAGATACTTTATTGATCCCAGCTTTGGAAACTGGGTAAAGAGACTTATTAGTTTTGATTTGATTTGATTTGATTTGGAATGGTTTATTTCAAGCAATCAAATAAGAATAATACACAAAACAATACAATCATCTGTTATAAATTCGTACAATAACTAATCAAACTTAGAATAATTAGACATAAAATTAAATATTGCCTGAAAGGGAGTGGAAGGAAGCAAACTTATATAATCCCACCCCTGTTCTACCGTAACCATGTTATTACATGAATTATTATTATCCCGTTCCTAGCTTTTATCAGACAGAATTAAGAATCTTGAAATATCAAAAAGGCACATGACAAAGATGAATTATTTAAATTATTTTGTAAAAAAAATAACTTTTGAAAGGACATCCTGACTCTCAGAGGGTAAAATACTTCAGCTGCTCGGATGGCAATGCTTGTTTTGTTTTCAAATGTGTAACACTGTTGGTTGGTTGACGGGTCTTGAGTCCAGGAACTTAAACACTCGTTTTAGAAGATAGAATAATGTGGTTTGATGATTAAGGCAAGCAAGACTTTCCCTTAAATAAACAGTTCAGATATATATGTCACTCTTTAAATGACATCACTTCACATATAATGTGATGTTTTCTAAATAGCCTTTATTCTTTTCTTTAGAAAAGATGATTTTTTAGAAGCACAAGTGTTCTTACACAAACTTATTTTGAAGCATGCTGATTGAACTAAATTCAAAGTGAGGAAATCTTTTTTTTTTTCAATCACCAACTAGAGATGATGAAACTATTGCTCTCTCTGGAGAAACCTCTGCTGAAGAATTTTATATAAAGAGGAAGTATGCAAAATGAAAATGAAACAATTTATCAAAGCTTTCCTCAGTGTGAAGGTTCACAATTAGTCAATGGACAAGATGGGGGTTTCTTGCAAGATATTTTAATATGTATTTTTTTTGGTAGAGTTTTCTTTTTGTAAAGGAAGATAAAAAAGGTACAAAAACAGAATAGTAGAAAACTAAAGTAATTTGGGCCCAACTGAAAAAATAACTAAATGAAACAAAACAAGTGGTACTAAACTGAACAGGGCTGACCAGACTCCGCCATTACAATGACACACTGGGGAAGCTTTATAGACCGGGACAAACCATACTGGACACATGAGGGAGGGGAAACTAACTAATCAAACATTCCAACTAATTAATCTAATTACAAAACAGGAAAACAGAAACCAAACAAAATTCATATAATACAAAAATAATCTTCAACAAGAAGTGGACGAAATAATCTTCTTTAAATAAACAAAAATAAAGTCCATGAGGAGAGTTGGTAATCCCTGCAGTTCCCCAGTGGAATGTTCCAATCTCCTCTGCTGATCACTATGAAGGCTCTCACCTGGGATGGAAACTCAGAAAACAAACAAAAGTGAATAAACTATTTTTCTCACTTAAAACAAATTAATCAAATATGTGCACCAAGTGTTAATTTATTTTAAGTAAAAAAAGTAAAAATGAATGTTTTACTTTCAAAGAAAAAAGAAAAAAATACTAACACCTATGTGGTGGTTTGAGGTTCAACCACCACACTCAGTTATTATTGTCAGTTAGTAGTCTTTATTGTGTGAGGTTTCTTTCATTTGCATTTCCTCATATAGAAACAGCCTTTGTTTCTATTTCTACAGTTGTGACTCAGATGGATGGATGGATGGATGGATGGATGGATGGATGGATGGATGGATGGATGGATGGATAGATAGATAGATAGATAGATAGATAGATAGATAGATAGATAGATAGATAGATAGATAGATAGATAGATAGATAGATAGATAGATAGATAGATAGATAGATAGATAGATAGATAGATAGATAGATAGATAGATAGATAGATTGTATTTGCAGGCCGTTATCAACAAACTGCTATGAGGGTTATGCAGCAGAGTTAGTCATCGTTACTGAAAAGGTTTGAGGTACTGTACATAGTAGTAAGTAAAGCATTCTGTGGTCAAAAGATGCCAACTGCATGATCGGCACAAATCTTTGACGCTCCTAAGGTAAACGGCAAACTTTCTTACTTTCAGTCCTTTTCAGTTTGAAAGTAAGAGCAGGACAACTATTCCTGATCATTGACTCAAGCTTGTCTCAACTTAACACCAGTTGTGTCCAGGGTGAAGGGTGTTTGAGCAATTAGCGGCTAACCTTTTAAACTCCAGAACAGTGATGTGAGTGTATGACAGCCAATAAACATGCAAATAAGCCGGTGATGTGAGCATGAATTCAAGTCCAAATTACAGTCCAGTAAACGTTTTTGGGACTGGCAGAGCAGCTCTTTTCTTCTTATGAAACTCCTGCAAACTGCACTTAAATTTGCAATTGTGTAACGTACATAAAAAATGTGAAAGATTGCAAATGTTAAATTCTAAAATACATTTATTATTTACTTTCTCTGTTTGCTTAAAAGTCAGATGTGCTGTGTCCTTTAAAGAACAAGATCCTTTGGCTCTCCTGCTCAGAGATTGATTGCTCTGGACATGGCACTAATCTCATAGTAAAGGTTGACTTAATCAGAGGATTAATGTCCAAACAACCATACACATGATTCCCAGAGAATCCACAAGGACAATGACAGAACATTTCTCTCCATTTTTCTAGGTTAGACGATAATCTGCTAAATTTAAAAAAGATCTGAAAGTAAAATGTCCTTTGACAAACATCAAAGACTCTCAAAGTTTTTTTATTTTTTATTTTATACTTGTAAAAAATGAATCCAGTTTTACAAAAACGTTGCAATAAAGTATTCTTTGACATTTTTTCATATTCACATTTTATTTTCTAATTTATTTTTTTATAAATAAAAAGAATGGATGAATAACTGAATATAACACAAACTTAAACTAAAAAGTATACAAGTGGAACATTTGCAATAAAAAATTAGATCAGTGTTTTTCAACCTTTTTTGAGCCATGGCACACTGTACCCTTGACAAAAATCCGCGGGACACCAGCATCCCAAAAAAAAAAGGAGAAACTCTATAGTCTGTATTGATCTACAGTCCCTCCATGATCTCACATACATTTTTGTGATAATTGTGGCAGAAAAAGCTGGAAACTGCAGCTGTTTTTTTCTAAAAGATGGAAAAAAAGTTAAGTTAGAAGATTTAAAAACTGTTTGATGAGTGTTCGCTTTTGTTTTAAGATGTTTAAGAGTAGAGACTCATTGTGCGCTGAGACGCTTTCACTTAAACCTAATGCATCATGGGAGATGTAGTGCAAACAGCCGCCGAACGGAGACAGACTTGCTTCTCTGAGCTTCATTGTTTTGTTCACTTTTTCCACGGTCTGACACCGGATTCTAGGGAAAGCTACACCACTAAAGACGAGCTTTAGCTCTGATTGGTCAGACTGATGACATGTGATTAGGGGTTCAAGAATGACTTGTGGAGACAGTTAAAGGGGCGGAACTTTTTCCAAAACAGCTGAAGCTGCTGCGAAATCGCTGTACCGTCATTCGTATCAAAATGTCTTTAATAGAATCAAATAAACACAAAGAAAAAAGTATTTATGATCTTTCATATTCCTAACTACTCAGTGTTTTATCAGGGCCTGTTTGGATGAACACAGAGCGGATATTCTGGAGATGGGAAATGTTTTTTTTCAGATCAGTTAATGAGGCCAATTTCCCACAGCACACTAGTGTGCCGCGGCACACTGGCACGCTGGTTTTTAAAACACCGAATAAGATCACACGAACAACAAAGTCTTTGTAAATTACAAATGAATTAACATAAATATACACTTCTCATGTTTTTCTGCTTCCCAAATAAAACATTTCTAACACTTTCCTTAATATTTGAAGTACTATGCAGCAAACCTAATTAATTAGTTATTATAGATTTTTTTTAATTTACTGCTTATTGCCTGATCCTTATTGGAATTTCTCTTGTTTGTGTATTGATTTATTATCATTTAGAATTTTTATCTCTTAATGCTTTGCTTTAAGGGCCGCACGGTGGCACAGTGGTTTGCGCTTTTGCCTCGCAGCGAAAAGGCCCCAGCTGAGACCTTTCTGTGTGCCTTCTGCATGTTCTCCCCGTGCATGCGTGAGCTTTCTCTGGGCACTTTGTTTTCCTCCCAAAGTCTAAAAGCATGCTTTATTGGGTTTATTGATCACTGTAAATTGTCTATAGGTGTTAGTGTGAGTGTGCATGGGAGGGAGTGGCCCTGCAATGGGCTGGTGACCTGTCCAGGGTGTACCCCGCCTTCACCCTGCTGTAGCCAGATTACTGGCTATACCTGTGGGACAAGGCAGGTTAAAAAAGGGATGGATATGCTTCAAATAGATTTGTTATGAATTCCAGCAAGTCCAGCGGAAAGTTTCGTTTTGTCTTTACACATGCTGTGTGTTAAGTTAAAAAACGTTAACATAAAGTTAAATCAAATCAAAACCATTAGTCAGTATAGCAATGACTTTTGTGTTTACATTTTCACCAGCTCATGATGGTGGATGTGAGCAATGCGCACCAAAACCTCTTAAATGTGAAAACATTTCAAAATTCAAATGCGCTGAATGATACACTCATGGCATGGGGTTCTGATGAATAAATGGGCAGCCCTGACACTATAAAAGAAAGACTTCCACACAAACAAGATGCACTTTGATTTTCCCACTGAAGGTCAGATGAGCAACTTTCATTTTAACGAACAAAGCCCCACATGCTGCATGGTTGTGCAGAGAGCTTCCAAGTCTGCATCTCTTCTCCTGTTTTACAACATCACGTGTTTTCTCTGGAATTTATTAAGAGAGGATTGAAAATAAACAATTATTACAGGAAGTTCCCATTCCAGGTTTTGCAAGGCAGTGAGCAATGTGCCACCAGAGTTTTAACTTCACATGTACTTGTTAAATAAGCATGGGTGTACATTTTCAACCTTCAGGGCAGAACACATTTCTATAAAAAACATCTTCAAATGGTTTTGTAGAGCCATGTATATGAGTGTGTATATTCTGTAGACTTTCCCTATGCAATTCTGTTAATTAATTAATAAATTTCTGTTCTGAAATGCTGGCAGGTGAATCCAGGGACACAAAGATTCACAGATATGTCAAACTACTCAAGTGGAAGGGAAATTCATTAATGAAACAATGCATTGTGGTACAGCAAAATCTGAGGGTTTGCACATATGAGAATCATGCTGAGAAAGTATGTGGGTCCCAGTGATCATGATTAGCTTACCATGTGCATAGTTTAGTTTCCCTGTTATTTTAAAGTCAAAAGTATTCATTTCCCATCATACAGTTCATGTTGTTCCTTCAGTTTAAAATGCCTGTTTTAGACAGACTTAAACAGGGGATAGCCCAGAAATGTCAATGATTACCCATCCGTCTGAGCAATTTAATGGCGCGAATATAGCTTGGGAAGTTTGACAAGGAGACAAGGGGAAGTTTGACAAGGAGTTACTGGCCCACAGGGCCAGTAACTTTGAAAAACTACTGGCCCTGCCTGAAAGTTACTGCCCCGACACCGTGCACAGCGCGACCCGCCACCACTGGTGGCACTCAAGCGACGGACGCCGCAACTTTAGGGCATGCCCCCCCGGAAAATTTTAATATGGTGCAATTTGGTGCATTCTGGTGACATCTAGCACTTATTTATACACGTTTCAATTACTGAAAATAGACCACATCAAACTTAAATGTGCTCTAGTCTGTTTTAGATTTTTTGAAGAGAGCACTGCAGTGTAGTAGGTAACACTAGTTCAGAAGTTTTATTTACTTTTTTGCTCTGACTGCCTTGAGGTTCTGCTTTTTGTTACTGTTGCAAAGTTACATGTACTTTTTAGATCCTTAATTACTGTTATGTTGTTCAAATTTGCAGTGTTACCTGTTTAAAGTTGCAAAGTTACATTTACTTTTTAGTTACTTTAGTTTACTTAATTAAATTAAATAATCGAAAAATTAAATAAAATTAAATTACTGAGATCATTCAGCTTTTGACTAGAAATACTTACTGCTAAAAAAAAACAAAATGAAGTACTTTGACATTATACTGCATTTGAGTCTGAGATTCAGGTTTTTGGAGTTGCCTTTGATTCTTTACATTCAGCTTAAAGCTTAGTGCAGACAGTTTTATCTTCAATGCATTCATTAAATATCTTGCTGTCCATACTACTAATTCCACCCATTACTTATTATCTTGGGGAGGTTTGAGAAACATCTTTGTGCATTCGTTGTCTCCTTGTCAAACTTCCCAAGCTATATTCGCGCCATTAAATTGCTCAGACGGATGCGGAGAGTGAACACTGTTCGCTGTTGCTGAGCGTGCACACCACGTGACCAAAACAATCATGGCGGACGTTAAACTTTCATAGCGATGAAGACGAGGTAAATCTACACGTTTTCTCAAAATATACTTTATCGAAAAAGGTGAAAAATATATTTACCGTTAGCACAGGGGTCTCAAACTCAATTTAACTGGGGGCCACTGAAGGCGGGGTCTAGCTGAGGAAGGACCGCAACTTCAACGCACACACACGCAACTTGTGTCTAAGAGCCAATAAATTTGTATGGAGCATGTACTATACTATTACTATACTATATTATTAACAGTTTTCTGTAATGCACTCATAAAAGTCTCATTCAAATAAAATACGTAAATAAAAAAATCAGAAATCGTAAATAAATCATTAATACATTTCTGTTCATTTAGTCTTCTATATCTGCAGATTTCTAATTTAAATGTCCTTATCAACACAGTTCAGTTAACACTGTTGAATGATAACTATTAAACACTAAAGAAGACTCCAATTCTACAGTTCTGTAACCTCCATCAATGGTTCTTCTGAACAGGGTTCTCTTGTCTTCTTACTGCTGGACACTTGGCAGTACTTCCTCCCAAACAGCTGAGACCCTCAGTGTGGATGAAGATGATTGTCTGTAAATCTGGACTGAACTTGGACTTATTGACATTTAAGGTGGAGAAGTCAGAGAGGATGTTCTCCCAATTTTGAATCTGTGTTGAATTTTTTTTTAAAGTTTACTTTTTAAAGTACAAATTAGCAAAGGAGAAACAAAATTCAGTAACCATTTTTGGATTTTCTTTCTTATGACTTTTTGCACATTTAAACCACGGTCAGAAGTTATTGTAGAGCAGTCGGTCAGCCACTCCTATATTTTTTATAAAAAACTGATGGAAATTCATGTTGGCGACACCAATGCTAGGTGCAGCTAAGATGCACAATAAGTGTGTTTGAGATCACCCAGGTGGACGAAACGCTGTGCTGATCACCTGGTGTGTGACGTATGATTTTGCTCCAACATCATCCGTCAATCATCACAAAAATATCACCAGAAAGAGGCGGAAGCAAGGAGCCAACCTACGCGAACGCAGCTGGAAAGTTAGTACTGCACTGCCTGCAAACTGCCAATAGACTACAAAACAATGCATTATGGGAAATATGTCCTGACAGTTTTTGTAGTTGAGTGATCAATTAAAGTAATTTAAAATACCTATTGATTAAAAAAGGCTACATACATTAAAATAAATATTAAAGATATAATAACACAGATCATACTATGGGGGAGAGGTATATTAAAACCAAATTGAATGTGAAGGACACCTCCAACTTTCTGTTCTCCTTCAGTCTCGCTGCAGATCCCCCCCCCCCCCCCCCCCCCCCCCCCCAGGCGGATCCAGGCGAGCCGCTGGTTCATCTCAAGTCTATTTTGCATTTTTCCCCACGTATTTTTAGTGTGTCTAAGACTACATCGTGTTGTCGCTCACACGTGTTTAATGCCAAAGCCCCGTTAGTTTTCACGCAGGGTGTGGGACATTTATTCTCCGTAGCGACCCATCTCCTGCGGGAGCGGGATGAGTCGGCGCCGTGCGCCTAACCTTAACCCTCCTCCGGGTCTGTGCGACCAAGAGAAAGGTTCAGCACTGACTGCATGTATTTAGATACGTTCTAAAAAGTAAAGTAAGGAACTCCTTAATGTGGTCTGGGGAGGGGGCAGTCAGGTTTCCTGCCTTAAATGTTCTCCTGCTTTCAAGCCCGGCTGCCCGGTCAATGTCCCGCCCCCAAGAGTCATTTACCCCACTGTGATTGGCTGCTTTGTCAGATCCGTGCAGGACAATGAAAAAGTGTCATTCATACAAACTGGCGGGCTGCATTAACATTAAACTTTCATATTAAGGCGGGGGGCGCAAAATATCATCTTGGGGGCTGCAAATAGCCCGCGGGCCGCGAGTTTGACACCCCTGCGTTAGATATTTTAGTGGCCGAGCGGACAAGTGAAAAATAAAATCTTGTGGTCTGTACTGCTCGAGCGAGCTGGACCGGGCCAGCGGACAAATGGCTATGTCGAGCCCTGCTTAAATTTATTTTAGAATTTGTGTGACACAGATTGCAGAAAAAATAAGAGACTTTTGGGTTACTATAAAACCTTGGTCACATGCACCTGTACATGGGTGTCCTGCATTCCCTTTGATGCTTGCACAGCCACCTCATGGACATCACGGAAATAGAAAGACGCATGCCTGCGTCTTTGTCGGTCTGGATTCCAGGAACTTAAACACTTGTTCTAAAATTTAAAAGAATGGTAAATGGCGTATACTTATATAGCGCTTTCTACCCTCTTTCGAAGGCCCAAAGCGCTTTACAGTCACAGTTCCATTCACCAACTCACACACACTTGTCTAAGTGTTCACTACAACCCTTCGCATGAACATTTTGGCTCTATGAGCTGCATGCCCTGTGCAGGTTTGTCCATTTTTCATCCCCAGACACTCTGTATCCCCCTGTAAGGCCAGTTTTGATTAAGGCCTAAAGCTACGTACATACCAGGCATTTTATGTGCGTTCTTGAATGCACACGCGAAAAACGAACCCGAGGCGTTTTTAAAAAACTGATGCTTTGACGCTTTGGCGTTTTTTCGCGTCGGTGTGCACACTCACATTGGTGGCCTTTGTTTAGTCAGGAGGCATTAAACGTCGGCGAATATCGCGCGCGAAATTTGCCCCGGTGTGTACGGGCCTTTAAGGTTTCACCTCCTCTTCTTTGTTGAAGTCTTAGTGTTGAAAAACTTTTTTGTTGTAATGAGTACTGTTCCTTTGAGCAAACAACCAAATACAGGACCTACATTCCATGAGTCAACTTTTCCAAGAAAAAAGATAAAGATTTGTTTATAGGAAATCTTCAAGATTTTATTAGTCAGTTTATAGAACTGTATTTCAGTCAGACAACTCTTTCAGAAGAATATTTATTTCACAACATCTTTAAGTTTTCACAACATCTTTAGGTTGGCAATCACAATTTGATTCACTTCGTTTTGGCATAAGGCTCCGTTCAATTCCTTGAGACAATTATTTTTCCATACACTTTCGGGTAACAAAACCCCCGTAACGGAGCCCACAGGTGGAAGCCGGGGAGGAGGGAGGGGCAAAGAAGTAGCGCTGAAGGTAAGAGAGAATGAACAATTGTACACCTGACTTAAATAGGACGCTAAGCAGGTGAGTTAATTGACTGACCCGCCCTAGGGGAGTAACCTGTACTTCTGCAGAGTGTCGCCCGAGATGCGACGAGTCGCTATTTCAGTCAGACAACTCTTGCAGAAGAATATTTATTTCACAACATCTTCAAGTTTTCACAACATCTTTAGGTTGGCAATCACAATTTGATTCACTTCATTTTGGCATAAGGCTCCGTTCAATTCCTTGAGACAATTATTTTTCCATACACTTTCGGGTAACAAAACCCCCAACACCAAGATCATCCAGAAGAAGAAAATGTGAATGTATAATCAGTGTGTAAATAAGATGAGGTGTGTTTTCGGTGGCATTCCATTTTCACTTCATTTCATTTCATTTTCCAGTATGACTGCTATGTGTTTACCCGGTACCATTGACCGTTGGGCCGCTCCCTTCAAAAACCACTCTACAAAGGGAACATGCTATCTAGTGTATCTGCTATGTGTTTACCCGGTACCATTGACCGTTGGGCCGCTCCCGTTCACCAGGGGAGCATACTATCTGAAGAGAGAGGGAAGAATGAAGGGGAGCCAACAAGATTACACAACCTGATTCAATTTTAACACCAATGTAGTTAATACTCATCATTCGCGGCTTCCACCTGACTTAACATATTCATCATTCAAACCAGACTTATTTTTTCTTTGAACTGCTAATATTTCATCATAATTTAATCTAACATATCTCTGAAAAGCGGAGGAGGACCACCTTCCAATAGCTTTTAGCGGAGATGATGGCACATGAAGAGCAGCAGTCGTAGCGGCGCCTATTCTCAGGGAGTGCAGGGTGTAAAGGTCTGACGGAAGACCGCAGGACTAGCAGACGTCTTTGCAGCACCAGATCAAGGAATACAGGGGTGACATCATTCGCCGGAAACGGAGAGCAGACAGGGAAGTAGGGGTTCGCCGGCTCAGGATGCAATGCATAGATATAGAAAAACACAATTAGTCTCGGCAAAGAATAAAGATATAACCCAAAAACGGCTCAGTTTTTAAATTCTTGATATAAATGGAATAACAGTGCTTTTAAAGAACAATTCTGAGAAGTGAAATTTAGTAGGTAATAAGGTAAAATCCCTTTATGGATTCATTGCACCATAAAACCGCCAGAATCACACATTCCAGCAAAGAATTGATAGAGAAATATAGAACCTGCAAGAAATCTTAACACCAATTTTATGTACACCAATGTAAGAAAAGTAACCTTTGACAATTCCAGAGGGACGCACCTTCAGAAGTTCATCGAGGAGCAGGCGATGAAAGGGTAACCAAAGACCAAGAATATTTGTAGATGAGGAAGGTCAACATCCCACGTAGCAATGGATCACAGCTTAGCCGGCTATGATATCAGTGGTCCTCAAATAGGTGGACAACAAAGCACAGACTATTGAAGTTTTAATTAGCCAAGGGCGCCTGGATACTGCAAAAGAAGAACTTCAGATCCACGAGGGATCGTAGGTTTAAGTATTTTAGCTAGACTGAACCTTAGCATTTAGAGGCGGAGAATAACAAGCCTCTAAAGGAGTGTCATCTGCTTAAGCAGGGCAGATAGGAGACTAATGGACACAAGATTTAACTCTTGAACTAAGCTTGAGAGAGTGTAAGTGATAATTCTCCAGTCAGGGTTAAAATTGCTCATGGTATTATTAAACACTACCCAGTCAACCGATGACACATAAGATTATCATTTCACATAGAAACAGCCTCAATATAATCTCCATGGCTGAATTCTCTAACCACACGATCCCATTAGAGCTGTGAATTCAGGCAGCCGGACAAACACAAACCACTCTTCATAAATTTTTCCCCCCAAAACCAGAAGGCGCAGCCTCAGTAGAACAAGTCGGGGGAGCCTGAAGACACGACAGTCATTACCATAATAAAACCACTCCAAGCATAGAGAGGGAAAAATCAAACGCAAAACATGAAAATCCAGAACTGGAACATGTGGCCCAGGATCGAGCTACCCAGAACAAGAACACAAGATGAACAAAGTACCGTGGGACCAAAGCCACTGCAAATTTCAGGTGGCCCAATCATTGACAAATCATTCAACCAAAGAATGAATAAATAATACACCGCACAAAGCTAGAGATGACATAATAGGGAGCGGCAAGCATCAATGAACCATCCAGATCCATAGAAGAAAATAAATCCGGATGAGTGGAGGACCATACAGTGTAGACAACGTGGAAACCCAGATTCGAGACAAAGTTTTTCCAAAGAGATTCAAAAGACCAGGGATACAGAGGAAATTTGGCCACCGAGAAATCATCAATAACTTGCAAAATGAAAGGGGCCAACTGAATGCCAAAGACACCACTGAGAGGCATAGAGGCAGAACAGTGAGAACATCAGCGATAACAGTCATCCTCAGCCTTATATCGCGTTCGGAGGAAAATCGTGGAGACAGCATGGGCAGCTGAAGAAAATATATACTAATCCTGAAGGCGCATGAGGAACTAGGCCACCGATGCCCAGAAGATGAACTGCGAGGTGCTAACAGGTCCAAATCAAGTCACGTGAACCTGAACACTTCCTAGGGGCCACCCTCAGTGGCGGCTTTGAAAACGATGCCCCGGAAGAATCCATCACATAACCCCTACAAACCTCCAAACCAAACCAGAAAGAGAATAACAAATTAACTGTCCAGCCGAGAAAACAAGGCCACGACGAGACTGACACACACACACTCACTAATGCGGCCGACGCAAGTCCCCGAGCCAGGGCAGGATCCACTGGGGTACACGGAGCGGGGTAAAACAGGCGGAGCAGAAGCAGATGCAGAACGTGCGGGGGCAACAAACGAGGATCGCTGAATGAATAAAATGAGCCATAGACGCGACATAAGAGAGACCAATAGGGAAAATGGCCACAGAGCAGAGACGGGTCCAAGAGACACTGATTCACATTCTGACCAACCAGCAGCCACAACAACGAAGAAAATAAACAGAAGAACCGCCATAATAATAAAGCTTGCATCGAATTAAAGATAATCAAGATTTACACACAGCTCCCAAAGAACAAAACAGTAACAGAAAAAAGTTAAAAGCCACAAACAAATTCAGCCAGCATGAGATATCTGTTTAAACGAGGACCGCCAGCCTTCACAACCACAGAAAAGACCCCACAACCCCTGAACAATAATCGGAGGACGCAGAACGACGCAGCAGAAAAGGAATCAGAAGTGCATCATAAGGACAATGAAACAAAACTACAGTTCCCAGGATCCTTAGGGGCGTGACGTCACTGAAGTAAACAGGAAGCACGCGCGAAGCCTTAGAAAAAGCAACACGGGAAAAGAACCGCGTGCCGCTTACCATAGAAATTCGGCTGACCACGGCAGAGGAGAAGACCCGGACAGCCCCTGATCGGGGGCCACGGACATCCCGAACACCGCGGAAAGCACACCCCCTGCAGATGCACGCGACCGCGGCGAAACGAACGCTGTGTGCCGTCAGCCGCCCGCTGATTGCCGCAAAAGGAAAGCAGACGCGGCGAAACGAAAACCCCACATCAGAAAAATGGGGATCATCCATCCGAAGGACGGGGGGAACACAGCAAGACGCCGAAAGAGAAGGACACCCGCGGGCACGGAGACCGCAAAGAATTAGCGCTGAAGATAAGAGAGAATGAACAATTGTACAACTGACTTAAATAGGACGCTAAGCAGGTGAGTTAATTGACTGACCCGCCCTAGGGGAGTAACCTGTACTTCTGCAGAGTGTCGCCCGAAATGCGACGAGTCGCTATTTATCGGTATGAAATACATTTTGTAAGGTAGAACTTCACTTCGGGGGAATTGTTTTATAGATGTGCAACAACTGTGTGAAACTTTTGCATTGCAGAAGAAAAACACATTATTGTTTCAAAGTATCAAACCGTTGTAAAGTAGGATAAACAATACAAAGTCACTCATATTATATGTAGTAGGTTACATTTAGTCTAATTGTGATAAAACATTTGACACTTGTGCTTTTTATAATGTTCTCTGTAGTACTGACTCGATTCCTTCAGTAAGCAGAGAAAAATATTTTAAGCTCCAGTGATAAATGTTGATGCAAGTGTTTGTGAAAGGTTCATGAACCCAAAGACTGACAGGGGGAGTTAAATGAGAAATAAAATGAAGTGGTTTGCTGCTCAGTCATTGGTGTCATTGAAAATGTCAGCATCATTATTTAGTTGGATACATGTATGCATTACATATTTACCACCACATTGTCCTTGGACACGCTGTAATCGGAGGTCATCCTTCTAAGTGTGTTTTCATAATGGAAATGCGTGACTGTTCAGTACAATTTGCTCAAGCTGCCACTGGCATTTTAAAAAAAACACAATATCAAAAATAAATGATTGAATTACTACAAAAAAGGGCAAAAGAAAAGACAAAAAATGACCTTTTTATTCTGGGAAATGTGCTTTCAAACATTTTAATGTGAGATTAAAAAAGCAGTTACCTCATTTTTCAGACTATATGTCGCTCCAGAGTATAAGCATAATTAAGAAGAAAGAATCATATATCAGTCACACTCACTGAAATATGAATCACACGTTTGGGGGAAAACAGCAGCGGTTCTGAACAAATCCATTAAGCCCGGTGTAATTCTGCGTTTACACCGAACGCAATTCACGCGTCCAGACCCTTGTGGAATAAGCTGCCATCAAGTTTTTATCCTGATCCATAAAAAGAAACTTTGAATGTATATCTCACTCACATGGGAGACATGGAGGATGTTGAGAGATTAGATTTATTTATTTTGAAGAGTTCTACAAAAGCATCGGTTAACACGTCTTCATGTCGGGTTTATTTTTTTTATGGCAGTCTTTACCTTCAGCTGCGTCTGAATGCGGTGCTTTCAGCGGTACGTCCGTGTCTCTGTAACCCAGTTTGATGTCACATTAGTCAGAAGATGGTAAAAATAAAGACAAAAACAAAAAGGTCTTGATGCAAATAAAAAAAATATTGTAAAGTCAAGGCGTGGAGCAATCATTTTTTCCTCCATATTGGTTTTGGATGGTGCTTCTTCAGCAGCAAATACAAAGACACGCACCAACAGGTCCTCTAGTTGGAAACAACTGCTAAAGGGTAACCAGTTGTTAGTGGGGAATTAACAAATAAATGAGCAAATATTTTACAAATAAGTCACTACTGAGTATAACCTATGTAAAAAAATTGACATATTCTTTCATTTATTTCTGTTCAGTTCTTTTCATGAATGTACCACATTACATTATCATCTTCAGTACACGAAAGAAGTCCACATATCTTCATGACTGGAAAGGAGCAGTGAGAAGAATAAAGTTCTTATATTATTTCTACCCCATTATCACACCTTAAAAAAAAAAGGGGGGGGGGGGGTAATACTAGACAGGCTTTCCCACCTGCCACCACACACTAGCTACACATTACAGATTCCTCAAGTGTCTTCTTTACAAATAGTTTTTTAAATAATGTTTATTAGTATAAACTTTCAGAATTTTCTGTTGAGCATTCCAAATGTTTTCCTCGAATCCAGTAAATGTGATGGTATTAAATGACTATTTTATCGTGTTTCGGGCAGATACTCGTAGCAGTGTTTACAGATAATACCCTAGGGCGGTTCAGTCAATTAACTCACCTGCTCAGCGTCCTATTTAAGCCAGGTGCGCAGGCGTTCATTCTCTTTCTTATCTTTAGCGCTCATTCTTCGCCCCACCCTCCTCCCCGGCTTCCACCTGTGGGCTCCGTAAAGGGGGGTTTGTTACCCGAAAGTTTTATGGAAATCTCTCATGGAATTGAACGGAGCCTTATGCCAAACCAAAAGATGTGAATGCCAACTAAAGTATGTGGAAAATGTCAAATATTTCTTGTCTGACTGAAATTGATTTTACATGTATTTCTGCACCCGTCAACACAATAATAAAAATAAGGGAATAAAACTGTAACATTCTCAATACATTGCAGGATAACGGTGGCGGACCGTGCATGACACACCTGGGCCTTCAGTAGTGCTACGTCTGAATTACTCAACCCCTCATGAACCATTTTATGATGCAGAAACAAACTTTTAATTGCATATGGAAAATTCCTGCAGCCACAATAGATACCTCTAAACAAACCTCAAAACACTAAACAAATCTGGTTATAGAACTACAGTCAGCAAGAACCATTAAAAATAACCACATACATTTGGAATATTATTTATTATGATATTTACCATTTCACTCATCAAAAAAATTAATTAGAAGACAAAATCCATCCTCCTCTCTTTTCTCAATAACAGTTCCATCACCCTGTCATGTAGATTATCAAGCTTCAGTTCCTTCCAGAAGTCCTTTTTGTATTCCATCAAGGTCAGTGCTGAGAGCCCAGGGTGTCCTGTTGTGTTTCTGCATAGGTTTTAATTGGCTTTAGAGCTGACGATGTCCGCTCAACAGATGCAGTGGACACGAGGACGGTCAGCGGCAAACACACAAATCAGTACAGCTGCTTCCTGATTCGGTCAGATTTTTCTGATTAAAGAAGTCAAGGAGATCAGTGGGGGATTTTCCTGCAAAATCATCCATGGCATACATTACAGTCAGATCTGTCTTTAACTGAGACAGATCAAAAACTGCTTTGTGGCTCTGTGTCAAACTGGGCAAGGCTGCATGTGGGAAAATTTTCCTGTGTTCCTGAAACTTCTATCCAATCAGAAGGTCTGAATACTGTGTACTGCCTAAGCCTCCTAGAATGCCCACCTGAAACTGTAATTTGCAGAGAATTTCATCATCCTATGAGTTGAACTCCTAAACTCTGACTTTAGAAAGTGCAACTTAAAAGAACAGAGATTTTGTTTTTATAGTCTTTACACCCTGACCCATCCTAGGGTGCCAAAAATATATTTGGGACATTTTACCTCATTAATAGCAGATTTTATAAATGGTCGTTTAGACTTCATGTTTTTTAATTATATATATATAAAAAAAAATTAAAAAAAATTTAAACACAGTCTTCTATGGACCCATCCTTGATGTTTGAGAGTCTTCACAGGGATGCCTCATTATTTTTGTATCATAATGTCAACAAGTAGTCTTACACAGAAAGCTGACAGATTGGATCTTAATGTTGGTTTTCATCTCTCGTCTTTAACTAAAATAAGCAGCAGGCAGTGGGCGACTGCTTTTAAAAGACCTCCAGCAGAAACCCACCCATGCCGTGCAACCATCTGTTTTGATGAGCGAAATAATAAGAAAGACAACAAAAACAAAGGAAAAAACGAGACAAGAATAAGTGGCAGAGGAGAAAACAAAAAGAATATTTAAAATGTATGACAGCAGGGTAGTACAGTTAAGAGGCGGGAATCTTTGGGCCTCAAATTTTAACAATTCAATCCTAATTTAGGTCAACTTTTTCACAAACTATATCTCTCAACCCATTTGGACAGGAAGACTACAGTATACTCTCAAAAACTCCAAATATAAACAGCTTTTTATGGAAAAACAATAATATTACCTGAGAACATTTGTCATACAGTATTTCTATACGTTTCATATTCTAGAATGTTGTGCAGTAGGACTGCAGAGCTGTAGATGGGTACAGCAACTGTTCTCTGCCCCCTTGCAGTTTAGGCAGCTTTTAAATTCTCTCAGCAATACAGGTTCTTTTTCTGCATAAGTTTTTGAAATGACAATACATCTTCTGCCACAGTCCCACTTTTATTAAAAGCAGATCTAATATATCTAATAAAAACCCATGTTTAAAAATGCATTTCTTGATCACTACGTTTTAAGTGGTGAGTCTGAAAATGGTATGTTTATATGAGCCCAAACTGCCTCAATTTTAAAACATCTATAGTTGTTATTAAAATCTTACATTCGGATTGATGCAAATAAGATATGACTGTAGCCCAAGCATGAGACAGAAATGATGCTGCTAGATGTTTAGATTAAGACTCTAGAGCCCCAATTAAGCTGCAGTTTGTAGCAAGAAATTGTTGAGAAGGGCTACTGGAGCCAAGACACAGAAGGAAAGAGCTACTGAACGCAATCTCAAAGGTGAAAGGAAGTTCTGAACCTGAGGCATATTTCTCCTTGGCACTGGATTGGTCTGAATGAGACGGGGTATCAGAACAGTTCTCCTTTGGAGCAACCAAAACAAATCAAGGCTATGACACATTGACTCTGTAAGAGAATGGCCCTGAGTAACCCCTCCCTCCTGGCGTTCCAAACAGGAAGAAGTATCCACTGGTTCCAAGAAGTCTAAACCCCGTAGACTTCCATAGAAAAATAAACATCTGTTACTCAGTCATCATCTTAGCCATTCTCGATCTCATACCTTTTTTATCATGTTCTTGACAATTCTCATTTTGAATACTACTTATTCAAGTTATAAACTGGCCAATCGATGCCTCAATAAAAGTATGTAGTCAGACATTGAATGTTCGAAACTTTTGATTGACAGATTCTCCCAAACCCGCTTTCAAGGGGCAAGGGTGTGGCCTTCCAACGTTCTCCCTCCTGAATGGCGAGTTTGACAGAATCGTCGACTCTAGGCTGATTTACATTGGTCCATCTGCGGTGCATCTGCAGTGTGTCTTTATTGTGCTGCATTGACAAAAAATAAATAAATGAAATAGAATGTTCATTCATAAATCGGAATGTTTATAATCGCCTCCATCAAATCTGTGTCCATCCCTCCACAACGCAAGCTTCACGCAGGACTTCTATTTCCACTCCGTAGGCGAGTTGAATTCGTGGCAATAAGCCGGAGAAACGGCAAACATGTTTCAAAATGAAAACTTCCGTTGTACTTTCAAAATAACATTTTATTGACATACCCACACATTTACGCAGGTTAACACCACAGATAGCACCATTGTCCAGTTTCATTTTGGAAGTACAAAAATATGACATCATTCATGAATCAAAGCACACATTTTACAAGGACTTAGTGAGAAAGAAGAGGACAAGGGGGCTGGTTGCAGCATTTTCTTATGAACTACTTGACAATAGGGTGACAGGATAAACCACTCCTCCGGAAGCAGGGGGAGGGGCAACATAGATAATGTAAACTGACAAACTCCCCATGCAACACAAGGGAGATGCACAGACAGACCAGTATAAATCAGGCGTCAGACCAATCACAACTTATTGACGTAGCCTGACTCCAACATGGTGGCATATGTATTGCAGAAAAATGGTAACTGAATTCCTTTCATCTCGTAAGCCATTTTCACTCCAGCTCCAGTTGTCATATGCAGTCAGTGCTAAGACACAAATGAGGAAAAAATACCAATAAATCAGACAAAGAATATGTAACAGTTTGCTTTTCCAGAACCACAGTAATGGCTCAGGTCAGTTCTAACTGCATCCTTAAAAAAAAAGTCTTTAGTGTATGGAACGTTTATGCCTCCAGAAAGTGAAGTGGTTTTTTTTTTTAGAAACCACACGCAAGCATGTATGGACGTTTTTATGTGGCATAATTAAAAATAAAATTCAATACCAGAAATGCTTTTTCATTTTCAAAATGAAGCCACATTTATTGACTCAAAATTTAAAAAAAGAAAAAAGCTATCCGCCAATTTGATTTCTTTGTCGTCTTCAACACTGCTTATTCTGTCACTTAATTAAAATGATAAAGAAAATGGTATTTGACATTTCATTTTCAAAACGTTCTCTGGTAAATGTGTAGCTACATTAATTTAGAAATGTCTAATTTGAAAATTAAACTGGATTAACAGAAATGCTTTTTCACTTTCACAATGTAACTGCAACAAATGACTAAAAAATTAAATTAAATGTCAGTTCTTCCAAATACTTTTTCATTTTCTTCTTTAACATCACTTATTCTGTTACATAATTAAAGCGAAAATGCAAAGAGGGGATCGCATTTTCGTTTTCACATTCATTCTTTAAGATGTGTAGCACAACTCAATACCAGGCAGCATTTTCAGGAGGGAGGCGGGGCGATGACGTCAGTGCTCACTCGGTGTGGCTACATGCCCTGCGCGAGCCAAGCATGTCTCTGATCCATGCAGCCAGAGTCTTGGTGTTGAAGGAAGGATGCTTTGTAACGTACAACGCTCCGGAGGACGCTTCAGACCTCAGCTCTGAGTGAGCTGCCCGGCTCAGGAGGACCGGGTCTCCCGGGAGAACCGGGTCTCTGGAGTAGCTTTCATTATGAGCTTTCATGCAGAAATAAGCGAGAGCTTTAATTGTGAACATATCATCTTTCAGGTTAAATTTCTTTAGAACTTTGACGCTAAGCCTTTCTGTAGCAGAAAGATAAAGATAGTTTAAGTCAAAAACGTCGGCTTCTAAACCATACAAAGATAAAACAAGGGCCCCTTCCTCTGAACCTGGATTACAGAGCATCAGTGATTTCAAAATAAAATTTTCATTTGATGGACCACAGGCCAGTTCTTTTTATTGCCTCATTTGACATCCCTCATGAGAATATGAATCTCGTTTATTCCTTCAGTAGATGTTTATTCAACAGTCCTCACTGACAGTTTGTTTTATGTGGGGGGCTGTTTTTTCAGTTTTTC